>JAPQNM010000013.1:24879013-24884013 GCA_029783475.1 Metacarcinus magister | reverse complement strand
TGGCGGAGGAGGGAGGCAGATGGTCGTGGGAGGAAAAGAAGGAACTAGTGGTAGGGGGAGGGAGGGAGGGGGAGGCAGGTGTCGTGGCCGTGATAGACGAGCCGGTCAGCAAAGAGCTCGTATTTGCCTAAGAATTACCCAGGGCGCCTCGGGGCCAGCGGGCCACGCCGAGGTGAGAGAGGCACGCTGCGGCGGGGAGAAGAAGGAAGGGAAGGGGAGGTGGGGGAGAGAGGGAAGGGGAAAGGAGAGTTAAAAGGTAAAGGAATGAGGGGGGAAAGGATAAGGAGGATGAAAGTTGCAGAGAAAAAAAGGGCGAAATATTAGTAAAGTAGGGCGGGCAAAGGTGAGTGAAGGGTGGGAGAGGGTGCTTAAGGGTTATGAAAAGGCGAGGCACATTTATCCCCTGGAAAGTTTTGCCTCATGAGGTGTTTGCCTCCACGAGTGTCAACAGTCCGGGCCCCACGAGCACAAGGTGGTGGGAAGCGGCGCAGAGGAAGCGGGCGGCAGGATGGGCTCAGGGGGGGAGACAGGTGAGGAATGGGTGGGGAAGGAAGGGATGAAGGCAGGCGGTAAGGGGAATGTGAGGCACGGAGGAAGATGGAAGGAAGCGCGAACTCAAATTAAAGAGAGACAATGTTACATAAAGCTTACATCCATCCACCCACGCCCATGCAGACACCCACATCACCAGACCCACGCCCACGCCCACGCCGACGCCCGCACCCACGCCCACCAGTCAGTCACAGGTCATTGGGCGAGCCGACGAGTATTAATTCTGCGATAGGGCGAGGCGGGCGAAAGCAGCGGGAGTCACACCAGAGACAAAGAGGGAGAGTCCCCCGCTGAGCCCCGACACCACCACCCTCTCTCGTCCTTCCCCACACTCTCCACACCACCACACACCTCCGTCCCTGCACTCCCACACCTCCCACACCAACGCCCTTTTTGGTCCAAGCAAACAGTCTGTACCACAGGCCCCAATCCCCCCACCCCCCGCCAAGCCTTTCTGCCTTCACCACATGACGATTCGTCTTTCTTGCTTTGAATCATCAAAGGCGGAGAACTTCCCTCACGCCTAATTAACTTTCCTGTGCTTGCTTTGCCTCACTAGCGAAGGGTGAAGCTGGAGGGAAGCTTGGAGGAGACAGGAGGGAGCTTTTAGGGCGAAAAGGGAGTACAGGGGAGAAGGTGGTGAGGGGGAGGCGCCGGTGCTGAGGGCAATAATTGGTTTTGGGGAGCGCGGCCAGAGACAAGATCTAGTGAGTGGGCTTTACAAAGGCGCCTCGCTCTGCCCTTCCGTGTGGTTTGGGTCGCATGTGGACACACGAGGTCTAAATAGTTACGATGGTCTTATCTCTACCATGTACAAACTTTTTCTTCAGCGGTCTGTGAGGCTGTTGCACCATCACGCTGGAGGGGCTGCACCACCTGAAGGTGTTGTACGTGTCAGTCCCTCCTGCCGGCGTGGGGCATCACTGCTGTTACTGGCCAGCAGACGTCAGGCACAACCCTGCCCTAGCGGGCGTCCCGTGGAGGGCAGACCTGTGTTGGCCGTCTCGCCCCGGGAGGCCACGGCACCGACACCCAAGACAAAGTCGCCGCGCCGTTTGTTGGTTTTTACTAACGAAAACTAACGAGCAGACAAAAGCATGGAAGTCCATTTCCTTTCAGACACGCGGCGGCCGACACTTGGGAGCATGAAGGGCCCGTGTCTTACCGCGGCCAGACAGAGTCTGTGTCCATCTTGATAACACTTTCTCAATTAAGGTGGCAGAGGCCCACCTGCGCCTGCGCCTCCCAGGGGCTCTGGAGGACGTGCGTTTGGTGCGTCGGGCTTGGCAGCGGGTACATAGGGGCGGACAACACTGTGGTGACACTTGCAAGTCACAGCAATGCCCAGGGAAGTGCACGTGGGTGATTAGAGGACGTAGTGTTGAGGTGGAGGCGGCGCTGCGGGGGGCACGGACGGCCAAGACCCCCGCCGAGGTACTGACGGCCGTGGCGACGCTATACCCCCTCACCCCTCTCACCTCCCACCCACACCCTCAACCCCACCATCCCGGTCGTGCCGCCCCTTCTCTTTGCACCCCTTCCCACCCCCGGTACACTGGCCTTGCTGGCCTTCGTTGTCTCGCTTTCGTCCCCACCTAAGTATTGTTACGGTGACGCAGAATTAACAGAGTTTAGTCATCGTCTTCCCTTCAAGCTATCACTCAGATGACAACAAATTGCTGCGAGGCTCCGGCACTGAACATACACAATTAAACTGAGATTTATAAAAGATTCATGTGACATTACTTCTTCACCTGCTCATCCCATCCCTGGAGTGGCTTCAGCGGCTGTCTGCTCCTCACAGTACGCGGCAAGCAGCTGGTTCTCCCCACTTTTTTTTCTCTCACAGCTTCGGTATTCCACACATATGAAGGAATTACTAGATAATCACATCAGAAGCAAAGTTCATCGCGTCAAAAATTCAGCATTCCCGTACATTTTGTGTGTGTGTATGTGTGTGTGTGTGTGTGTGTGTGTGTGTGTGTGTGTGTGTGTGTGTGTGTGTGTGTGTGTGTGTGTGTGTGTGTGTGTGTGTGTGTGTGTGTGTGTGGGCGTAGTTAGAGCGAACGATGAGTGTCTAGTTGCGGCAGTAAAGAGCTAAGTGCGAGGGGAATGTCATTATCTGAACCCTCAAGTGTGAACTCGTAAACACACTAGTCTGTCACAAATTACCTCACCCGTAATAAACTGCCGGAAGCGCGGAGACAACAGCGTCGCGGCCCGGCCAGTTCGCTAATGAGGTCCCCAGCGCCTCGGGCCGGACCAAGGGAGGGCGTGGAGAGCAATACTGTGTAGTTATAAACGCAAAGGATGGACTGATGGCGACAAGATCAAGACTGACTCCCCGACAGACACATGAAAATGATTAATAAGTGAAATAAATAAATTCCATGAAAAAAACAACAACTATGAAATGAAGATATGAGGGAGAGAGGGAGAGAGAGAGAGAAAAAAAAGAGACGAAGAACCAGAAAAAAAGACGAAAAATACGACGACGAACAAGAAGAAGAATAAAAAAGCCAACCAATCATTGCAGATAAATGATAACAAAATTAAAAACCATAAAGAACAAGTTGACAGAACAAGACACTATACAAAAAAAAATACCCCCCTCATTCGTAGGGCCACACGGGGGAGGGGGGGGCAGAGGGAAGGGGGAGAGGGGGGCAGAAGGGGGTTGGCTACGAGGGCACAAGCAGAGGGGAGGAGAGGGAGGAGAGAGGGGAAGCACGGGGTAAGTCAGGTGAGGGGACGGGACACGGTTATTCCATCCTGACAGGTTTAATCAGCAAGCAATCTTCAAGCTGACGGTACGATTAATTTGACAATCAGTTCATCCTACGATTAATCTTGGCAAGGGGGTCGGGTGGGAGGGAGGATAGGAAAGGGGAGAGTGAAGATGTAGGGAGGAAGATAGAGAGGGAGAGCTGTTAGTAGAGTCTATGAAGGAAAAGAGGATCGTGAGAAGGGGATGAGAGGATTGATGATGGGTGTGGAAGACGAAAGACTGAGGAGAGATGAAAGTAAGGTTATGAGGAGGAGGAGGAGGAGGAGAGTAAAGAAGGTAAGACATGCATGGAAGGTGAAAGGATGAGGAGGAAAAGTCATGAGAGGGCAAACAATACAGGCAGCAAAGTGAAGTATTTTTCTCTTTCTCTCTCTTTCTTTCTCTCACAATCGCACACACACACACACACACACACACACACACACACACACACACACACACACACACACACACACACACACACACACACACACACACACACACAAGATCATTTATCCATCTAAACAACATTAATAATTGATAAAAAAAAAATATATGAACGTTAAATTCTTCTGTAAACAAACAACCCGAAGGAGCGGGGAAGCAGGGAGGGGGAAGGGGGGGGTGCAGGGGGCAAGGAACCAGTGTCTCCCTTCCTTCCCTTCTCCTGGTGTAGCGGGGCGCCCATAACCCACAGGTAATGAGCAACTCCCCAGGGTGACGGCGGGGCGCTTCAGGAGGTTTGCGCTCTCTGAGAGTCTCGTAAATTTTCAATGAAGCTCGGAAGATTACAAGAGCTGACAGCCCATCCGTCCGTCGTAATGCAGGAGGCCAGCAGGCGACCCGCTGCTCCACGCTCCCTCATTTGCATAGTAATGTACAGGGCGGAGGGTGGGTGGGTGGGCGGGCGGTGAAGGGGGGAGAGGGTTGGAAGAGAGAAGATAGAGGGAGAGAGTGGAGCGAAGGAAGATAGGCCAGGATAGAAAGATCGATGATAGATACATAGATACGTAAAGAGATACTGAGGTACTCTGATGGTTAAATATAAAGGCTACCCATCCCTCCTTTTATCTTGGCCTTGAGGATGGCTGGGGACCACTTCACTTAACCCCCAACTCGCATCACCGGCGGGGCAGCGGGGGACCGGTGGGGGGTGGGGGGATGAGTGAGCGGCTGAACACCAATGTAACCCTGGCTGCCGGTATAGTGACTGAGGCCTCCGTGCATGGGAATGAAGGGAGATGTGAGTCATACCCTCAGTGTTATTGCTTTCGTCAGCCTCCCTCATCACCTCGTCTAGGCAGGAGACAAAGATTCATTTTTATCTCTTGGAATCCTGAGTAGCGTCTCCGAGGTCCAGGTTGACTGAGCTTTAAGTTCTTTCAGCCCTGGAGCCCCGTCCGCCTCCCCTTCCCGATCAACATTCTCTGTGCTGCGTCGCTGGTACTGAAGGGAGACTAAGACAACAGCGCCACCTTTCTCTTCGCCTCGCGGGGCCCGACGGAGAGGAATGTGCACAGGCCAGAGTCTCCTCGTGGATTGAAAAAAAAAGAGAGGTGCATAAGTTGCGCATTTCCTAATTTGCGCGCGCTGGTGTGTTGGGCGGCGGGCGGCGGGCGGCGGGCTGAGAGGTGTGCCGGCCAGGTGGGGGCGAGCCAATCAGCGGCGCGCGTCACCTGGC
>JAPQNM010000013.1:24871513-24874013 GCA_029783475.1 Metacarcinus magister | reverse complement strand
TGCACCTTGCTTTGCTTTGCCTTGCCTTGCCTTGCCTTGGCGTGCATGTTGTGGTGCATCACGCCGCTAACACGTAAATCACCTAAACCATGACTCAAACACAACCACTCACCTTCAAACACAAATCTTGACGACACATCAATACATCATAATACATAACCAATAATAATTTTGCTGAACAAGTGTCACATATCAACATAAAAGCTGAGGTGCTCCAAGGTAGTCATCCTTCAGACCATCAACCTTTGTTAGGGGAAACCACTCAAAGGAAGATGTTCCTAAATGATCCTTAGGAGGCGCCCTTAGCTGAGACAGGTGAGAGGGATATTTACCTTAGCCTCCGCACCGCCCTGTAGGAAGAAACAAAAAAATATGCATCAGACACAAGAATTCAAGTCGGGCAGCCCTGGTGACGCGGGGCTGACGCGGGCGGGACACTTGGTTAGGGCCGGTCTGGGCGTCACGGGAAAGGGCAGGGACGAAATAATACTTACCTTACACCACACTAAGAGAAGCAGGTCTGGGAGTCAAGTTATGGGAAACATTGATATATGAACTGCAATGAACACGCAAGAGGGAGAGGGAGGGAGGGAGGGGAGAATGGGGGAGTCCTGGAAACACAAGAAATACATCCTATATGTCTTTGTGGTGTCGCGCGTGGATAGCCGGAGGCTGACACCACGAGGGTCACTCTGGCGGGTCACACTCACTCACACACACACACACACACACACACACACACACACACACACACACACACACACACACACACACACACACACACACACACACACACACACACTGGCTTGAGGGTTGGTCACACAGCCGGGATGAACATAAACAAAAGCCTTTGACGAGACTCGAATGGAAGCCTATAGAGGACCCTCTTCATAGACCTCCCGTATAGGCCTACCCTGCCTGTGACTCGGGATGTGGGGCCTCTGCTTTGACCCTCCCATCATGTTTTCTTCCAATTATCTCATTACCACAGAAACGCTAGAGTCATCCACCAAAAGTGTTCCAACTTCAAGATGCAGAAAGTTGGTGCGGGACGCGAACCTTGCATCTCCAAGGTGGGGTGGCGGGCCGGCGGGAGGCAGTGACTGATGCCTCCCGCGAGTGACTGAATGACTGACAAGCCAAGGGTTCGGCTCCTCCAATGGGTAATCACTCCAATGGGTCGCCGGGACAAAAGGGAGTCTCGTTCATGCCTCCTCCTCTGAACGGCACATGTAAGGCCTATTTGAGTTTTAATTAGAGAGGCCTAACTACCTCTCCCCAGGGCGCTCTTGTCACGGATTTAAATTAGTCTCCCATGATTAAGATGGTTAGCGGGCACGGCGTTTTTGTGGCCTCACACCGTGGACAAAGGGGTGGTGTGAGGTGTGGGCTGACTCCCCCCCACACCCCCAGACCTGCCCCGCCCTTCCCCGCACTGACGGAGATAGGTAGACAGATGAATAGATAGATAGAAGAGAGAGAGAGAGAGAGAGAGAGAGAGAGAGAGAGAGAGAGAGAGAGAGAGAGAGAGAGAGAGAGAGAGAGAGAGAGAGAGAGAGAGAGAGAGAGAGAGAAAAAAAATAATTCCCTTCAAGTGCGTGTCGGGAAACAGAAAAATCCTTCCTCTCCGTCACCAGCCGTCACATCCCCGTCCTTCCCTCCCTCCCTTCAACCTTCCCTGCAACACCTCCCACGTCACACCCCAATCCACCTTCCGTTCCTCACACCATTAACTCTCCTAGACAGACCCTCCCTTTCCTCCCTACTCTTGACTCCTCTTCCCTGCCCCCCCTGCCCCCGCCCCTCCCCCACCGCCCCCCGACTTGAGGTAGTACAAAGTGGAGTCCGATCACATACATCCCACAGGCCCGCGGAAGCAATGAACACAATCGATGTGATCTGAACACCGATGCACTGTGAGTAGGTAGGTAGGAAGCTGCACTTCTCTTCCCTTCTCTTCCCTTCCCTTACTGTTCCTTCCCTTTCCTGTCCCTTCCCTTCCCTTCCCTCCCCTGTCCGGCTCCCTAATAATCCATCTGCGGCGTCCCGACTGAGCCACAAACACAAACAAAAGCAAACAAACAAATAAGAATTGGCAGGAAGGCTTGAGTGAGGGAGGGAGGGAGGGAAGGATGCGATGGGAGAAGAGTAGGGGTAAGTAGGGGTGTGGGAAGGGAGAGGATGTAGGGTGATAGTGCTTAACAGGGGAGATTACATGAGACTTGTTTGAGAGGGAAACAAGGAAACAGACAAAAGCAGCTCTCAGCAACACTTGATTTCCTGTGTTCCGTTTGTTGTGGTCAGTGTGAGGGAAGGCAGAAAGGGAGAGAGGGAGGGAGGGGGGAGGGAGGTGAGAGGAAAGGAGAGGAGGGAGAGTAGTAGAGAAGAGAGACACACGAGAGAGCAGTAAAAGAGGGATAGGAAGGAGAATGAAGAAAAGCAATAGATGACATAGAGGTAAAGATGGTACGAAGGAGGGAAGGATGGAGGGAAAGGAGAA
>JAPQNM010000013.1:24856061-24863913 GCA_029783475.1 Metacarcinus magister | reverse complement strand
TGGTGAGGGAAGCAGAAGAGGGAGAGGAGGGAGGAAACAGAAAGGGGAGAGGGAGAAGGAGTAGACGAGGGATGGGAGGGGTGGAGGGAGGTGATAGTAAAGGAAAGAGAGGAGGGAGAGTAGTAGAGAAGAGAGACACACGATGAGAGCAGTAAAAGAGGGATAGGAAGGAGAAAGAAGAAAAGCAATAGATGACATAGCGGTAAAAATGGTACGAAGGAGGAAGGATGGAGGGAAAGGAGAAGAGACAAGGAATGAGACGGTAATGGAAAGTGAGATACAGGAATGTGATGGATGCAGTCGAAGGTGACAAAGGGAAGGAATCTGGGTGAAGGTGAAGAGCCTGTACTTACTTCTTGACACTCAAGGAACGACAAGACAGATGAGTGGCAGAGTGAGGAATGAGGAAGAATAAAGGAATGGTGCAGAAACATAAAAAAAAGAGAATGAGGAGAAGAAGTAATGGATAGGAAAGGAAAAAGGAATGATGACAGTGAATCATGGACATGCAAAGATATTAGAAAACCAACTAGATGGATAAAATGGATATGAGTATATATATATATAGAGGAATGATATATACGTCATGAAAGGAGAAAAAATAAGATACAGGAGAAGAATAGAACACTAAATATGCAGTGGCAAGGAATAATTTACAGAGACAAAAAAAGAAGAAAACATGATAATGAGATAAAAGTGAACTATATTAAATCAGGTAATTAACATGAATAAATAAATAACTCCGAGACAGCACATTGCAAAATACAAATTAATAAAACAGAAAAATCAAGAGATGAATACTGAAACGAGAGAGGAAGAAAAGAAGACAAGAAAGGAAGAAGAAAGGGAGACAGAGGATCTCATTTAACACACATCATCACTGGTTCTCCTGCATAGGCCTCCACAAGGGGGTACTATAGGCCTATAGAGAGACCCACACCCATCTGTCCTTCATCCCTTATCCCCTCCCCCTCCCCCCATCACATCCCCTCATTGTTCCTACGGTCTTATGGAAGGAGGAGGAGGAAGGAGGGAGGAGGAGGAGGAGGAGGAAGGAGGAGGAGGAGGCAGGATGGAGAAAATGAAGGGAAAGAAAGTGGGTGGATGAAGGAGGAAAGAAAAGAGGAAAGAGAGAAGGGGAAAAAAGGTTAGTATTAAGGGAAGGAGGAAGGAAGGAAGGAAGGAAGGAAGGAAGGAAGGAAGGCAAGAAGGAAATAAAGTAAAAGTAAAACGGAGGTAAGGAGAAAGGGAATATGAGAAAAGGAAGAGTGAAAGGGGAGGTAAAGGAGGGAAGGGGAATGTTTGCTTGTGATTCTCCTCCTTCCCTAAAGCTCCTGGTGTTATATAATGCAAACACACACACACACACACACACACACACACACACACACACACACACACACACACACACACACACACACACACACACACACACTCACACATCCACACACACATACAGGCACATACAACAGTCATGGTCGCGTGTGGGTGTGTATTTGTCAACTTAATGGATGGATATACATGTACACGTGTGCGGATATGTAACATAACACACACAACACACACACACCACACACACCACACACACACACACGACACACACACACACACACACACACACCACACCACACACGAGACAGGATACACTCCGCTGTTTTGCTCCTCACCATAATTGTGCAACAGAACCTTGGTAAGATTACAATGCAAATCACCACTGCACCCATTGCCCGTCCCTGTGCGTGCGTGCGTGCGTGCGTAGCTGTGCGTGCGTGTGTGTGCGTGTGTGTATGTGCGCTGTGTGTGTGTGTGTGTGTGTGTTTGTGTGTGTGTGTTGTGTGTGTGTGTAGTGGTGTGTGCGTGTGTGTGTGTGTGGTGTGTGTGTGTATTCTCAAAGTGAATGAAGAACACGGTAACAACAACAAAGGTAAAATTCGGTAGGAAAGGAAAACTGAAGAGAAAGAGAGACGGTAGGAGAGGGAGGAAGGGACGGGAAGGGAGTAGGGAAGGAGAGGGGAAGGGGAGAGGAGAGGAGGGGAGGGAGGTGGTGGTGGTAGTGGTGGTGGTGGTGGTTCCAGTATGCTAATGGCGGGCACGGGGCATCTCGACACAAATCCTTCATGATCCCTTTTTGACAAGACACTCTTTGTAAGTGATACACGCCGCCGCCGCTGAGTGGGAAGGCGCCTCCCCCCCATTTGCCCTCATGGATTGTGGAGGAGGAAAGGAGGGGAGGAGGGGATGTAGCGAGGAGGGTGGGGTGGGAGGAAGGGAAGGAGGGAGGTAGAGGGAGAGGCAGATAAAGGAGGGAGGTAGGGTGAAGAAGACCTAAGTTAACGTCTTCATCACCTACTCAATACATAGGAGGGAGGCAGGTAAGGAGGGAGGGAGAGAAGGAGAAGGAGGGAGGAGGGAGGGGAGGAGGAAAGGAGGGAGGAGAGGGAGGGAGCGTCAATTGATCTTATATGTATAGTATAACATGTATAAAATATGGGGCAGGTAAGTAGGCAGGTAAACAGGGACGTTGATTATTAGAGGTAGGTAGATACGCAGCTATAAAGACAGGTAGTAAAGAAGAAATTTTATAATACCAGATAGGTTCACTGTATATAAATAAATGACGTATCAGGAGAGAGCGGATGGCAGTGAACACGAAGGGGGGGGGGGAGGGTGAGGAGAGAGAGAGACGAGAGAGAGAGAGAGAGGAGAGAGAGAGGAGAGAGAGAGAGAGAGAGAGAGAGAGATGAGAGGAGAGAGATCGAGAGAGAGAAGAGAGAGGCCAGAACAGAGAGAGAGAGAGGAGAGAGAAGAGAGGAGAATGACGACAGAGAGAGAGAAAGACAGTAGAGGAGAAAGAGAGAGAGAGAGAGAGAGAGAGGAGTGTCCAGAAGAGAGGCTGGAGAGTAAGAAGGAGAGAGGAAAGGAGTGATGAGAGAGAGAAAAGAAAGAGAGGAGGGAAAAGATATCTCACCTAGCCTCACAGGTTCCCAAAATACCTCAGGTGGGAAGTAGATCATCAGTGCACAGGTAAGGGAGAGAGGCGAAGAAGGAGGGAGTACAGGTAAAAGACGAGAGAGAGAGAGAGAGAGAGAGAGAGAGTAATGAAGAGAGAGAGAGAAGAGGAGAGGAGAGAGAGAGAGAGGAGAGGAGTAGAGAAGGAGAGAGAGAGAGAGGAGAGAGACGAGAGACAGCGAGAGAGAAAGACGAGAGAGAGAACCGAGAGAGGAGTAGAAGAAGAGAGAGAGAGACGAGAGAAGAGATGAGAGAGAGAGAGAGATGAAGATTAATGAAAACCAATGCAAGTTAAAAGGTAAGTGAGTGAGAATAGAAGACTACAGTAAAATAGTACAGAGATAAAAAAAACCCAAAAAAATAACAATAAAAAAATTACTAATATTAATATAAAAAAATAGTAAAAAAAAATAAAAAAATAGAGAAAAAAATTCAATGATAATATTTTTTTTAGGAAAGGAAATACAAAATATAAGATAATATGGGAAACGTGAAAAAAAAAAAAAGTTAGATGAAAAAAAGAAAAAAAATAATAAATAAATAAATAAAATAAAAAAGAAGTTAGATAGAAAAAAAAGAATCAAACATGAAAGAAATCAAGCAATGACAAATTACACGAAAAAAAAAAAAAAAATGAGAGAGAGAGAGAGAGAGATAGAGACAGAGAAGAGAGAGAGAGGAAGAGAGACAGACTGAAGAGAGAGAGAGAGAGACGAGAGAGAGAGAAGAGAGAGAGAGTGGTTAATAGAGAGACCAATGATGAAAAGAAAGAGCGAAGACCAGAAAGGGAGAACAACGAGTGACGCGATCGCAGGGGTAGGGAGAGGAAGGGGACGCAGGGCAGGGAGATCAGGACAGGATGGCGAGGAGATAAGGGAGAAGGTCAGAAAGAGAGAGAAAGAGGAGGAAGAGAACCGAGGAAGGGAGATCTATAACTAAAATTAATCATGAAAAGAGGGAGATCACTGTGAGGGGAAGAGAGAGGAGGGAAAGGGAGGAGCTGAGGAAGAGGGGAGGGGCGGAAAGCGAGAGAGGAGAGGGATGAGAGAGGGGAGAGGGGGGGGGAGAGGGGGGAGAGAGAAAAGAGCGAGGGAGAGAAGCAGGGAGAGAGGGGAGAAAAGGAGAGGGAGGAGGAGAGGATGGGGCAAGTGAGAGAGAAAGAGGGGGAGAGGGGCGGGAGAGAACACGAGAAGAGAAGGGGAGAGGGAGATAGAGCCGAAGAGAGGGGAGAGAGAAAATAAGAGAATGGAGGAGAGGGAGAGAGGAGATGGGGATGAGTCGAGGGGAGAGATGAGGAGTGAGGGAAAGCAGAGAGAGATGAGAGTGAGGGAAAAAGGAGGAACGAGAGAGGAGGGAGAGAGGAGAGAGAAGAGAGCAAGGGAGAGAGAGAGGGGGGAGAGGGAGAGATGGGGAGTGAGAGGAAAAAAAGACACAATTGGGACATAAAAAACAGAAGAGAGAGAGAGAGGAGAGAGAGAGAGAGAGACATGACGAGAGAGAGAGAGGGAGAGAGAAGAGAGAGAGAGAGGAGAGAGAGAGAGAGAGAGAGAGAATGAGAGGAGGACGGAGAGAGAGAGGAGAGATGACGACGAGAGAGAGAGAGAGAGGAGAAGATGATGAGAGGAGAGAGGAGAGAGAGGAGAGAGGAGAGAGAGAGAGAGAGAGATGAGAGAAGAGAGAGAAGGAGAGAGAGAGACGAGAGAGAGAGAGACGAGAGAGAGAGGAGAGAGAGAGAGAGAGTTGAAAAAAACGCAAAAAACAGTCACAATGTTTAGAGAGCAAAATTCAACACTTGTATGTGGGAAGACGGAAAGCTCTCTCTCTCTCTCTCTCTCTCTCTTCTCTCCTCTCTCTCTCTCCTCCTCTTCTCTCTCCTCTCTCTCTCTCTCTAACATTTCTTCTTCTCATCCTTCAAGGACTTTTCGTAAATCGCGCGAGGAAGGAGCTTTATACTGTCTCTTGGGGCAGAGACGAAGAGAGGGAGGAAGGAGGAGGGAGGAGGAGGAAGGAGGAGGGAGGAGGGAGGAGGGGAGGAGGGAGGAGGAGGAAGAGGACTAGGAGGGAAGATGGAAGGGAGGGAAGATAGACCATAAGTATTGAGAGAAGAAAGCGACTACGGGAGTCAGGAAAAGAGAGGAAGAGAGCGAGGAGGGAGGAGGAGGAGGGAGGAGGAGGAGGGAGGAGGAGGAAGAGAGAAGGAGGAGGAGGAGGAGGAGGAGAGAGGAGGAGGAGGAGGAGAGGAGGAGGAGGGAAGGAGGAGAGGGGAGGAGGAGGAGGGAGAAGGAGGGAGGAGGAGGAGGAGGAGGAGGCAGGAGGAGGAGGAGGAGGAAAGGACAAGACAGAGGAGGGAAAGGAAAGGGAGAAGAGGGGAGAGATAATAGTAAAATATAAATAATGGCAGAAAACACTGAGAATGGAAAAAGGAAGGAAAATTAAAGCAGGAAAGAAGAGAAAGAGAAAGAAAGAGTGAGATGTGGAGGTGTTGGTGAAGGAGAGATGAAGTGTTTGTGGAGGGAGGGGAGGAGGAGGAGGGAGGAGGATGGGAGGGGGAGGAGGAGGAGGAGGAGAGGAGGAGGATAGTGACGGACAAGGCATAATGATATTTACAAAAAGTATGAAGCGATATAAAAAAAAAGAATAAGATAAAGAAAACAAAGAAAAAATATGGAATAAGTAAAAAAAAAAGAATGTGATGAAAATGTTAATATATTTTTTTTCCACGCATAGTAAATTATTTTTTTAAAAAGTGTTCCTTATTATTTTTCATCTTATCTTATTATTACACAATTCACAAGAAAAATGAGAGAGAGAGAGGAGAGAGAGGAGAGAGGAGACGATGAGTGGAGAGGAGAGAGAGGAGAGCGGAGGAGAGAGAGAGAGAGAGAGAGAGAGAGAGAGAGAGAGAGAGAGAGAGTCTCCTTCCTGGTATTTACTTACGTAGTACATTAAATGTTTTCATTACCTCAGACATTTCCTTCTCTTTGTATCTCCTCGTTCCTCCTTCCTTCACACCCTCCATCTCTCTCTCTCTCTCTCTCTCTCTCTCTCTCTCTCTCTCTCTCTCTCTCTCTCTCTCTCTCTCTCTCTCTCTCTCTCTCTCTTTCTCGCAACAGACCTCTTTGTTCCCTACCCTTGTCTCTCCCTTCATCCTCTTCACCCTCCCTCCCTTCCTTCCTTCCCTCCTCCCTCCCTTTCCCTTTAGTACGTCTCTTCCCTTCAAGTCCTCATTTCAGATTCAAAGTTTTCAGATCGGGTGGATCATTTTTCATCGGAATTAACACCCGTCCAACAGGTAAAACAAATACAGTAATTTATACAGGGCAGGTACCCACTCCATACCTTCAGCCTCCCCCTGACCCGCGAGGCAGCCACGGGGTCTCACAAGGGAGGGAACAAAGGGAGGTGTTTTGGCCCTTGTGGTAGGGTGGTACAGGGGTGGGAGTGAGGGGATGACAGGGCGAGGGTTAGGTACCCCCTGTGGTGAGCGTTACCCACGAGAACTTATAAGGCGGTGCAAAATTAATGTGTTAGGGATGATTACCACAGATAGCAAGGCCCCGTGTGTGTGTGTGTGTGTGTGTGTGTGTGTGTGTGTGTGTGTGTGTGTGTGTGTGTGTGTGTGTGTGTGTTTAACATTTGCATATATACGTGAGTTAAATGCGTATTTTCATATATATATGTGTGTGTGTTTACCTGTGATTATTATTATTACTCTTTTCCTAACCTGTGTTTATCTAGGTGTTTGAACGTTGATATGCACCTCGCGCATGTGTGTGTGTTGCTTGCTTATGTACACCCTTCCATTATGTGTATAAGTTATTGTTTGTTTCCACGCTGATAGACATGTATGGGCGTGTATTACTACGTGTCACTAATCTTTGCAATGTATGTGTTTATATTCATCTCGGTGCTCATGCAAATGGTCCAGAGTGATGTGTGTGTGTGTGTGTGTGTGTGTGTGTGTGTGTGTGTGTGTGTGTGTGTGTGTGTGTGTGTGTGTGTGCATGTAGGGCAAGGGTTGGGGCAGTACAAGCACAGTTAAGTAGAAGCTAAATTTCCCGTCAGTCACCCCTCCCTCCCCTCCCCTCCATACCCATCACCCGTCTCCTTGCCCGCAGGCGTCTCACAGAAAACGTAAATTGGGTAGAGAAATGACCAAAAATGGAAAGCAGGAAAGGACATAATTGACACTAAATGGAAGGAAGTCAGAAATAGCAGATAAACACACACACACACACACACACACACACACACACACACACACACACACACACACACACACACACACACACACACACACACATACTCGTTTCTCCCTCAACTATCACTTTCGCAGATCGCTGAGTGGAACAAAACTCATCCTCGCGTGTGTGTGTGCGTTAAAGGAAGTGAAGTGCAAGGTAGTAGTAAGTAAGTAGCACACCCAGAGATACAATACCAGTTTGGACGCGCCACGTGTGTCTGCAAAACGCTCCTCCCTCACACGTATACACATCTAATATCACACAGTCACCTGCCTCCACATTGACGCATTGCTCCTACCTAACAGTCGCGTGACCTAACTGACTGTATCCCCAACACCACTGTTCCCTTCTCTTCCTTTCCTTTCCTTTCCTTTCCCTTACCCCTTCCCCCTTCCCTTCTCTTCCCCGTCTCAGTCACCCAGCCGCAGGCACACACTCATTCCTACTACTACTACTACTGCTACTCTCTCTCTCTCTCTCTCTCTCTCTCTCTCTCTCTCTCTCTCTCTCTCTCTCTCTCTCTCTCTCTCTCTCTCTCTCTCTCTCTCTCTCTCTCATGCAATTTGGGGACAATAGAAGCGTCTTATAATGAATATACA
>JAPQNM010000013.1:24838561-24851061 GCA_029783475.1 Metacarcinus magister | reverse complement strand
ATAACTACTGACATTACCAGAGAGAGAGAGAGAGAGAGAGAGAGAGAGAGAGAGAGAGAGAGAGAGAGAGAGAGAGAGAGAGAGAGAGAGAGAGAGAGAGAGAGAGATGCTGTCAGTTTTTTCTTTCACTTTCTTCAACTTTTTATACCTCTTCTCTTGAATGTATTTCTCTATCTCCTCTCTCTTTTTTTTTTTTATAACATCTAATACAGTCTCTTCATTTTTTTTCCCTCTCTCTCTTTCTCTCTCCAGTTCCCTTCTTCTTCTACCGCCACCTCAATTCTCCTCCTCCCTCCCGTTCCTTCCTACACCCTCCAGCTCCTTCCTCCTCCCTGCTCCAGCTTCTTCCATGGTATATCGACCCTCCTTCCTCCCCCTCAGTGATTCTTTTGGCCGGTCCTCCACGACGCAAAGTTAAAAAGAAAAAAAAAAACACCCTCGCTTATGTCCCTCATGAGAGAGAGAGAGAGAGAGAGAGAGAGAGAGAGAGAGAGAGAGAGAGAGAGAGAGAGAGAGAGAGAGAGAGAGAGAGAGAGAGAGAGAGAGAGAGAGAGAGAGAGAGAGAGAGAGAGAGAGAGAAAGGGTGGGTACTGTAAATTTCTACAGTTCAGTTAAAATTTAGTGTTTTTCTCACTCCTCTCTTTCCCTCCTTCATCCCTCTCTCCCTCATTCCCTCCCTTCCTCTTCCTTCCTCCTCCTCCTCCAAAGTTGCATGAACGCTGAGTGAGTCTCGCGTTTAATTCCACGGATGCTAAAGACCCAGTACTCAACCCCACACCAGCCCTTCTTACCTATTAATAACCCATTGTACACCCACGCCCGCCCGCCCCCACCCATTTCCTTCCTAGACCTACCCACATGTGTCTTCTTGGGTTTATGTGTGTCCTCGTGGGCGTGTATGTATGTGTAGTTGATGAGACTAGGCCACGTGTATATGTTTCTGTGTGTGTGTGTGTGTGTGTGTGTGTGTGTGTGTGTGTGTGTGTGTGTGTGTGTGTGTGTGTGTGTGTGTGTGTGTGTGTGTGTGTGTGTGTGTTTGTGTAATGTGTGTGCACGTCCCCTGTCCATGTGCATATACTGAACGTGTGTGAGGAGGCATGAGGAAGGTAGAAGAGAATGTAGCAGGTGGTTCCTCATTCCCTACCACCACCACCACCACCACCTACCTTCCCTCTTCCTCCCCTACAACCCTCCCCATCGCTCCCCCTCACCCTACCCCCCTCAGGTCACTTTGCAAGTCTATGAAGGTCCGCTCATACTTCATCGGGCTGCGGGAGACTTATCGCCGCTGTGTTTGTGGGCGGGCAGGGACAACCGCCCGGCCGACATGCAACGCCGCCCCTGATAGATTTAGCGTTGCAGGATATATATTCAATGGTGCACAGGCCCTCTCCTGCCCCGGGCTGTGAGGTGCGTGTGAGCGTTGGTGCGAGGGTCGTGGTGCGGGGTGGGGGGTTGTGGACTTGGGATGGATGGGGTGTTGTGGTGGTGGTGGTGGTGGTGGTGGTGGTGGTGGTGGTGGTGGTGGTTCAATACGGTGTTTGCTGAGACAAGTATTTCATCACCAATGATTATCTTTGTCTGTACCCATTACAATCAGTTCTGTTTTTTTATTGATTTAATTTTTATTTTTTTTTGTAGCTGACTGATAGAAACTTTAAAAAAATATCATCTCTTACTATTTCAGTGGTCTAGTCATCTTCAATAATCCATGAATCTGATTTGCGTATCAATTTCCCTTTGTATGAGCACAGAAGCGTGTGAGTGCCGGCACGGCTCAGACAGGTGCAGCATACACTGGAATCCCTCAGAGACTCGCTCACTTCAATGTTCCAAGAGGCTTAGCAATGAACGTTATGCTACACCTTACACAGGCTCTTGTACAAGTGTACATTTATATGTATATATATATATATATATATATATATATATATATATATATATATACATATGACGAAAAAAAGAAAGATATATATTTATGAATAAAACACAACCTCATGGGTATTTTATCCCTTAAGAATTATTCTTATTGAGTCGATATAATTCCAGGAATTATCTATGCCTTGCATTTTGATACACAGTAGACACCAAGACTGTGAGATTTGAGTGTGTGTGAGAGGCACTGAAGGGGGGCGGGAGGAAGGCGGGGAGGTGCGCCCCTCCAGCACGCGTTGCCCACCAAGCACGTACGCACAGTACACACACACACACACACACACACACGTCGGGTTAGTGGGAAAGTGTCACCGAGAGAACTGTCTTGCCTAAGGTGTGTCCCGGGTGTTGGGTGTTGCAGGGGACGTACTGGGCAGGTGGTGGTGTGCAGCGTCACACTGGACTTTTTAGTTGTTGTTGTTGCTATTATTATTATTATTATTATTACTATTATCACTATTTTCATTATTATTATTGTTATTATTATTATTACAATTATTAATATTATCCTTATTATCATGAATATTATTGTGACTTATTTTACTGATTTTTTTGTATATATTTCCCGTGTTTTAGCAAGTCAAGAATTCATTAAGTTAATTCATTTCACCTTCTTTATGTAATCACCACAGGTAATTGCATTTCTTTTGACAAACATAAGTTTCCTGTTGCGCTTTTTTTTTAATTGCGTTTCATTTGTTGTCATATTACCAGTGTGGAAATTCAAGGCAAAACTGATTACTTTTCTATCATCCTTAATAACATTTTTACCTTAATGAATATACCAAGAATCAGACGTTAAAATACCATTGAATAACCAAATAATGTGAACAACAATTAAGTACAAAGGCAGGACGTATCACTCCTCTGTGGGGGAAGAAGGCAGGGCACCACGTCTTTCATCTTCCACCAAGACGTGATGCCCATGCAACACGCCCATGCACCTGCACGTCTCGATCCTCCAGTAATGATTCTCAACAGAGCAGATGTGACGTTTAAGCATGAATACACGAGACATCCACAATTTATGCAGCCTTGAAGCGGAACTCGAAGGGAAAAAGAAGTGTTGCGGCAATGCAGAGGGACGAGTCTTGTAATATTTCATAGCTACAGTTTGTTTGTGTTGCTTATCTTGAAGGTGAGGCGGGGTTCCAGGTTTAGTTGGAGGATAAGATAAGGGGAAGGGCATGAGGTTGAGGGCACAAGGGCGGCGGCGGTGTTAAGAAAGCGAGTTAGCCGAGCACAGAGAGTGAAATAATAAGGTTAACAAATTGGCAGAGTGGCGGCGAGGCTTGGAGTCTTGGGTTTGGGTTTACGTGGCGGCTGAGTGATCTCAACAAGGGTCTTAAATCACTTGCTTACCCGTCCCACCCTCCCTCGGCTTGCTCACTCTCTCTCTCTCTCTCTCTTTTTCTCTTCTCTCTCTCTCTCTCTCTCTCTCTCTCTCTCTCTCTCTCTCTCTCTCTCTCTCTCTCTCTCTCTCTCTCTCTCTCTCTCTCTCTCTCTCTCTCTCTCTCTCTCTTTTTAAAATTCTGTCTATATTTTATCTAATATATCTTCCCATCCATCTTTATATCACCCATTTGCAAGTGAAGATTTATTTTACAGAATTTATATATTTTTTTTTCTCTCTCTCTCCGTTTAATTTTTGTTTAAGAAATTTTCATCTCTTCCACCACCACTACCACCACCACCTTCCTCCTCCTCCTCCTCCTCCTCCCTCCTCCTCCTCCTCCTCCTGCTCCTTCTTTTCACTTAATATTTATCTTTCCCTGTTTATCTTTCTTGATTTTTCGATACTTGTCTTGCGCTATCAATGAGGACATGAAAGCACTATCTTTATTAAAACATCTCTCTCTCTCTCTCTCTCTCTCTCTCTCTCTCTCTCTCTCTCTCTCTCTCTCTCTCTCTCTCTCTCTCTCTCTCTCTCTCTCTCTCTCGTCGTGATGGTTCCCGGCGTCTAACAAGCATGACTGATTTGCATATTAACTACAGACTCCACTCGTTAATGTCCTGCTCTGTTTGGTGCCTCCCTTAGCGCAGGTCACCCTCGCCCGCCCTAAACACTCACTCACCTCGGCTCCTAATTGCCTAAAAAAAAAAGAGAGAGGGACTGACGGAGGTCGGGGTGGCAGGCAGGCAGGGCGGGTTCCAGATAACGGGGCGGGATGTGTTATCTGATTCTGCCATTAACAAAGGCTGACTCCAGGGTCTGAGACGAGCCTCCAGCGTCAGCCTGAGGAGGTGATTAGGTATCCCAAGGCTCTCTAGTAGCTGATTGGCTGATGGGTTGATGGATCAGCTCCTCATGCTAGCCCCTTTATCAACACAGGCGGTGGTGTGTGTGTGTGTGTGTGTGTGTGTGTGTGTGTGTGTGTGTGTGTGTGTGTGTGTGTGTGTGTGTGTGTGTGTGTGTGTGTGTGTGTTGCTTTCTTTATGGCTTTAAGTAACAATTAGTATTATTTTCAGCTACTTTATCAAATCGCAAATCAAAGTCTTACACACACTCTCTCTCTCTCTCTCTCTCTCTCTCTCTCTCTCTCTCTCTCTCTCTCTCTCTCTCTCTCTCTCTCTCTCTCTCTCTCTCTCTCTCTCTCTCATTGGCTATAAACCACCAACATACCTTCTTCATCCACGCCTCCCTTACCCTCCCTTGCACGCTCCTCATCTTCATCCTCCTCCTCCCTCTCGTTCTCTCCCACAGTCTTGGGCCGCCGCTACCCTCCCCCCCAATCCATTACCATTCATAAGGAGGGAAATACAAATGGCTACAGCAATACCATTACCGCCAACAAAGGGCTAGGCAAGGGGATCATTACGTGGCATTAGCGGGTGCGGGCGGGCGCGGCGTACCCGTGTAGGGACAAGCAGCCGCTCAACGAAGGATCTGAGGGACACGACCCACAACAATGGGCGACGAGGTGTGGGCGGTGGCGTACAGCTTGCCTCATCCCGCCCCGCTCTCAGCACTGTGTTCCAGCCGCCCACCGCCTCACCCAGACTTAATAATGGTAAGTGAAGCCTGAACAAGTAGTGTAGGTGTTGGTGCTGATATTGAACTGGCACTAAGAACTTACTTTTTACTTATTATATTGTTTTTTTTGGTTTTGTTTATGATATAGAAAGTTGGTTTGATTTTTTTAGAATATGTTTTAGTGATTTATTATTTTGGTTTGTATTGATTGTGATGTTACTGTAAGCGCACGTAGATATACACACACGCACACGCGCACACGCACACACGCACACACACACACACACACACACACAAAGAAGTAAGCCGTCTACCCTCCCCCCGCAACACCCCTACTGGCCTGCATACCACATTCCTTCCTCTCTCCGTAACAATTACTTTTGAAACACCCCGTACTTCAACACTCTACTTTACATTTCAAGTCAATGAATGATTTATCGCATGAAAAGTGTTTAATAACTACATGATTTTGACATTCATTACATGCATAACACCCTTGATTTAACGATAAACTTCGCTTGGGTACAGTTCAAAGACAATCATTCAGTACGTTCATCCAATAGTAGAGAATTATTCATGTTCAAAATGTTTCCCGCGCTTTGGAGACGTGTTCCCCATAAAGTTCGTTCAGCGTCATACACAGGTTTTTGCATGACATCATTTGAGCGCCATGACGGACCGTGTACCCGCCCCTCGGCTGGCGTCACGGAATGCGGTGATTGGCCCCTGTGACGGCCGTGATGGTTATCGAGGCGGTGATTGGCTGGTATCAAGGTGTTCCCTGATCGCTGCGTCAGGGTGGTGGAGGGAGAAGATCCTCAGGGTGTGATGGATGGACCCGCCGCTAGAGGACACCACTATTGCACCCCATGCCCGGGTCACCCCAGGATATGTTTTACTCTAATGCTACTTAATGCGATAATTTATACTACTACTACTACTACTACTACTACTACTACTACTACTACTACTACTACTACTTCTGATACTACTGCTGCTGCTACTACTACTACTGCTAAATACTAGATACGGATGTTCTGTCACCAAAATAAATGTAACATACTAATCATTTTTATAACAGCTGCACAATGACTACATATTATTGTGGACTGAAAAAAATCAATCAATAAATAAAAAATACTATTAACTGATGTTCCTTGAGTTTTTTTCCAATTAAATTTTAAGAAACCTTTAAAGATGCTGCTAAGTTTTGTTTTTCTACACATTGCTCGCTTGCATCAAATAATAGAGTAGAGGAATTTAAAGTAAGAAGAAAGTGCAACACGGGAGTTTAAAGTTTTTCCTTTGAATTCGAATCTAAGTTTTGAAAGTCCTACTGATGCTTGTATGTCGCTGCGAAGACACTCAATACGTTGAAAAATTAATCCGGTAAATATTTCAGTCTGGTATCAAAATAGACCTTCTACGCTATTTACTTATTTTTTTCTAACATTCATATTAATATTTTAGCTTAAAAAAAAAATCAAACTTAATATAATGCTCTACTCCTCTTCTTTTTCTACTACTACTACTACTACTACTACTACTACTACTACTACTACTACTACTACTACTACTACTACTACTACTACTACTACTACTATACTACTACTACTACTACTACTACTACTACTACTTTTCACCTACATGCTTGCACCTAAACCCAAAATACCAATCATAAAATATTCTAAAACAGTTTCAACACGAGGTTTGAGTCCCATAGAGGTGCCCCGGACGGAAAGGCAAGGGGATGAGGGGGTTGCCGCGCCCTGCCAGGTGGAGGAGCATCACCTGGCCGCGGAGGAAGAGTCTCTGCACTGTATCACCATCACCACCACCACCACCACCACCACCACCACCACCACCACCACCACCACCGCCGCAGCTGCCTTGTTCTCCCCTTTGTAATAATAAAGCGATAAACCCGAAGGAGGAGCCCCGCGCTGTGGCTTAGCGATAAAGCACCAAGATAAACTATGCCAGACAGGTTTTATGCCCTCCGCCAAACACGAGTTTATCACCCGTGTTTGTTTTGGTTTGATGTATAAGACTGATGCGACGGTTTATGCTTCAGCGGCCACGCGGGGGTCGTGTCAAGGTCAGGAAGTATACCTGCGGGTGGCGGGTGGCAGAGGGGAAGGTAAGGCAGGGTAAGGCAGGGTGAAGACTGGAACTGACCCGTGACCGTTGACGAAGGCGTGTCAAGGCCTTTTTGTTGTTGTTGTTGTTGTTATTATTATGATAAAAAAAAGTCTTGCAAGGCATAAAATAGATAATATGGAGCAGTATATTGCGACTCAAGGAAGATGACCTCACCGTTAGCAGGTCACAGCGGCAGCACAGCGTGAGTCTTTGGCTTAATAAACTACGCCGCTAATACGATTTTTCTTCGCGACAACCACAGACCGCATTACATATATATAAAGATTTAGGTTAATTCCAATAATAGAATAACGTGACTAGAAAACACATGACATCTTGCCTATTGCATGGACGAAACAGAAGCTCAATAATACTTACGAAGCCGTGTTTGTCGGTGATGTTGTTGGTGAGTTTTAGTTTGTGGAATGAAACCACTTTCTGCATCCACTGTTCCCCCGTGGCTGGACTGTCAGGGTGGATATACATTCTCTTGGGCATTTCCGGGTCCGCCTTACCGGCAACCATCCACCTGCTGCAGGGGAGAGGAGGATGGTGAGGTGGGCGGGGAGGCAGGCTGGAGGGTGGGTGGGGAGGTGAGGCCTTGGGCACATCCTCGCTAAAGCAATGCTGACTCAAGGCTCGTTTTGAAAAGTGATTGGGATTTTACTGAACGGTAGTCTTTTACAGAGGCTTATAGGCTGGAATAGTCGTGTTTATAGTGTAAATGAGGAGTTTTTCATCAAAGATTTTTAAACTTTGCTGATACTCAAATGATTTCTATGAAGGTTTTAGCAATTCCTTAAGGAGAGGGAAAGTGAATGACAATGAGACAGCGTGCAGCACGCCTTCCTAGACCTTCACGGGTGATGGGTTGGTGCGATGAAGCAAAACTTGACACGGACACAGATACAACAAGAGCACCAGTACAACATGGCGCACGAGGGAGGGACAAAGTGTGCTTTAGCGAGGATGTGCTGAGTGTGACAGATGCCACCCACGTCCACAGGCTGTGGCTCCCACACCTCACACTCCTTTCTTATAAGGCACATTATCTACGCATGCTCACTTTTACACCATATATATATATATATATATATATATATATATATATATATATATATATACACACATATACATATATATATATATATATATATATATATATATATATATATATATATATATATATACACACATATATATATATATATATATATAATATATATATATATATATATATATATATATATACACATATACATATATATATACACACATATACATATATATATATACACACATATACTATATATATATAATATATATATATATATATATATATATATATACACATATACATATATATATATATATATATATATATATATATATATATATATATATATACATATATATTTATATCACATTATCAAATATTTTGTTAGTGTGAGTAAAAAATAATTTTTCCATGAATATTTGTTTCAAATCAAAAAGAAAATTATTGACCAAATTACATGTCATTAGAAATTTTTGAAATTTAAAAGCATGATAATAACTAATACTTATGAAAAAAAAAAAAGAGGAGCAAAACAATGGAATACTCAGATGAAGAGTTGAGTCTGGCGTACGGAGGGTGGGAGGGAGGGAGGGTGGGAGGGAGGGTCACGGGCCCACGTGACGGAGAAAAAAAAGTGTTGGGCCTGGAGGGAGCAGCTCACTAACTACTACCACTACTCTACACGGGCGAGGCAGGTGAGGGGCAAGGCGGCAGGTGCACAGGAGGAGAGGAGGAAGATGCAGGTGTGGTCAAAAGAAAACAATAAGATAGACGATAGAATAGAGCGAAGAGAGTGCATGAGTGTGTAAGATGGATGACAGTCATGGAGTCTGGTGAGTCACTAGGGCGTCTTGATAACCAAACAATTAATTACAACAAATCTAGGTAGGTGATTAAATTATTGGTAAAGTATGGTGATTCTATAGTGAGTCTATGGTGGTTAGAAAAGGCATTATGGTAATGATGGTGTTGAAGGTTACAATAGTGAAGCAAGAGAGTTAGTCAAAGAAAAAGCATTACACCGTGAGTCACTGGTCTGGTGAGTCATCGAGGTGAGACAGGTAATTAAATCAAGGTATGTCCAGGTGAGTCAGGAAGGTAGGTATGTAAGCAAGCAGGTGAACGTTCATGATAACACAAAACTCATGCGTAGGAATAAAACCATACAAGGAAAACAATTAAATTCAATAAGATTAGAAGGAATTAAGAGGGGAAGATGAGGTGATGTGGAAGGAGGAGAAGGAGAAGGAGGAAGAGGAGGAAGAGGAGGAGGCGAAGGAAGAAAAACACATGCAGGTGAGTCTCTAGGTGAGGTTGGCCAAAGGGCATCTCGTAACAGGTGTGACATACGGTTCACTCTGGACAAAGAGTCTCTGAGGCACGTGGTAGCAGGAATGACTGAATCGCTAAGTGGCGGGGAGGGAACATGTCTCTGTCTGTCTATCTGCCATTCTCGCATCGCTGTTAGGCCTTCACTGCCGCTAACTTATTATTCAGTGGTTGGGGAAGGGATGGTGAATATTGTGCAGCTTCCCTGAGCCGTGCTATTGTTAAGCTGAGCGGTGGCTTGTACCTTTCTGCATCAGTGATCAGACTTCTTTATTCTGGGGATCGTATTTTCAGTCTCACTAAAGGCATGCGAGCTTTCTGCAGCCTTGAACATAATGTGGTTGGTTACTGGGTGCGCCTCAAGAAATTATACAGATGTTTTTTTTTATTTCTTTGCCGCATTTTCGTTAATCATGAGTTGCCTTGAGATCCTCCTCCTCCTCTGATCTGTGTCACACATCATAGTATCGTGTTTGAGCACAATTCGTATCTTTGTAACTTTAAACCCTTTCATGATAACTCCGCTGGTAAGGCACGCCACACCGCCCTCTTACTTACGTTATAGCGTGAAGAAACCGAGTGAAAGAATTGCAATTACTCTCATATTTACGACAGGGGAGGCAAGGGGGTGGTGGGGGGCGCGGTACAAGGGTGAGGGAGGAGGAGCGACTGCCGAAGGGAGACAAAACAAAATAAAACAAAACAAAACGGCTCATCATTACTATTTCGTCTAACACACCGCGATACCAGCGAGAGAAAAATAATATTGAATCTCCAGAAGGGGGATAAGGAGAGGGGCATGGCGGGAGAGGGGGAAGGGGAGGCTTGAGTGCAAGGGAAGGGCTGGAACATCGCACGTCTCCCTCCAGTGTGATCTTTTAAATACAATACCACTAGTGCCTCAGCTTGGAGATTCATTTATTACATTGAGACACGGCCGAGGGTGAGGAGCTGAGCAGACTGTGCAGGTGGAGGAAAGAAGGGGAGAGTAAGGGTAGTGGCGGTGACCAAGTAAGGGAGGGGATCAGGGAAGGGGCAGGGAAGGGGATAGCAAGAGACTGGGGAAGGGGCAGGTGAGGTGGGTAAGTTAGGGGAAGCGTACTGTTACAAGATCAAAAAGATCATTCTACTCTACTAACAGTACCATCACGAGTGTTGGAATGACGTGGTGGGGAGAGTTGGGGGGAGGGGAGGTGTGGGGAAGGAGAGGTGGAGGTGGGTGGGGGGATGGAGGGGAGTGCGGCACCGCGTGTGTTATCGAAGGGGAGGGGAGTCCAAACCACCACTTTGAGGGCCGAATATAGTAATCATAATAATAACAATAGCAATAATAATAATAACAACAGTATGTACAGGTAAGCAAGGCGGGTTGGATGAATGAATTATTAGTTCTTTCAACATGGCAGATACTATACACAAGGCGACTCATCTATGGAGGAATTCTATAGATATATATCGGGTGTGTAAGGGGGTGTGATTGAGAGAGCCACCGGGACACGTCTGGCCCTAGAGCTATGAGGCTCGTTATGTGGAGGGAAGGCGGGGTGGTATCTTCTGCTATCACAATACCTGTTATGGAACTTATAGCGGCAATCATCGGCTGCTACGATGTCCATAAGTAAGATGTATTTGGCTTTTTTGTCAAGCCCAGAGACCCGAACTTTGTAGGCAGGAAACATACGTCTGCAAGAATAACAACAAGGCTTTTGATAGAGTAAATAGTGTTAGAAATCATAAAAAAAAATCATGGAGGGAGATTGAGGGGGATACGAGGAGTTAGCAAAGCGTGGTGGTGGTGGTGGTGGTGGACGTGGTGGAGGTGGAGGTGGTGGTGGAAGGGGAAACGAAGGGACACAACAGAGAACCAGAGCAGCCAGCACCTAGAGAAAAATAAATAAATGAATAAAAATATGCAAAGAAAAATGAGAAGCCTTGCGCAGGAAAAACAGGAAGCTGGAGATGCCACACGGAAGGCGCAACCAGGCATGTGTATGTGTGTGTGTGTGTGTGTGTGTGTGTGTGTGTGTGTGTGTGTGTGTGTGTGTGTGTGTGTGTGTGTGTGTGTGTGTGTGTGTAGTACGTACATGCGTATGTGTGTGTATGTGTGCATCGAACCGCGCGTGTGTGTGTGTGTGTGTGTGTGTGTGTGTGTGTGTGTGTGTGTGTGTGTGTGTGTGTGTGTGTGTGTGTGTGTGTGTGTGTACGAGTGTGATTATTCATAGTAAAAGAGAAGAAAAAAAAACAAAGAAGACGCCCAAGGAAGCAAGGTAACGAAAAAGAAATAGTAAAAAGAAAGAAAAAAAGCCAAGAAAAAAAAACGAATTCAGGGGAGGAGGAGGAGGAGGAGGAAGAAAAAAAGAAAGAGCTATACAGATTGATAAAGAGAGAGAGAAAAAAAGAAAAGAAAAAAGAGAGTAAGATACAGATGCACAGAAACAAGAAACAAAAGAGGGGACGAAAAGGAGAAAAAGAGAAAGTGAAAGAGAGCGAGAGAGAGAGAGAGAGGGAGATAAAAAGAATAGCATGTGGTGGTTGGTGTCACTGGAACGAGGAGGGAAGGAGTGTGGCGGATACCTGTTGTGGAACTTATATCTACAGTCATCAGCCGCCACGATGTCAAGGAGTAGGATGTACTTCGCCTTTGGGTCCAGTCCAGATACTCTAAATTTCACCTGAGGAAACATTTGCCTGCAAGAAAAGAAGACAAACTCTTTTTTTTTCTCTCTCCTACTAAAACTACTGGTATACTAATAAAAGAGGCAGGAAGGAGGAGAAGGAGAGGAAAGTCAGGGTGGGTGGAGACATTTATAGAAGATGGTCAGAGAAGAAGTGGAGTGGATGAGGATTTGAAGATAATGGAAAGATAGATAATAGAATAAACGAAGAGAGGCGGAGAGAAGGAATGTTACAGCTAGAGAGAGAGAAAAGAGAGAGAAAAAAAGGAAAGCGACTGATGGAAGGAGAGGCAGATGACAGGAGGAGGAGGAGGAGGAGGAGGAGGAGGAGGAGGAGGAGGAGGAGGAGGAGGAGGAGGAGGAGGAGGAGGAGGAAGAGCAGGAGGAG
>JAPQNM010000013.1:24796061-24821061 GCA_029783475.1 Metacarcinus magister | reverse complement strand
ATTTGTGGTTGTGAGTACTTACGAAAGGCAGGCAAAGAAGGAAGGAAGGAGGGAGAGGGAGGCAGGGGTTGAGGTAAAGAAAGAAAGGGAAGGAAGGAAAGGAAGGAAGGGAGGGAGGAAGTGTGAGGAAAATAACTGTCAGGCAAGGAAAAGGAGGAAAAGTAGAGTGAATAATAAAATTTTGTAGAGGTGAAGATAGTGAAGGAAAATGAATAAAGGTTTGTTGGGGAATGAGAATATTAAAAAATGGAAGAGAGGATAGGAAGGAAGGAAGGAAGGAAGGAGGGAAGAGGAAAGGTTAGGTAGGATCGTGAGAATAGGCGTAGGTAATGGCAGGCGAAGGAAAGAAGGAAGGAAAGAAGGAAGGGTTATGAGAAGGGAGGGAGGAATGGTTGCGATGGAAGGGACAAGGGACTGGAGGAGGGTAGAGGAAGGGAGAAATTAAGTAAAGAAGAGAATGAAGGAAAAAGAGACTTCACTAGGAGACAATAGCGAGGCGATGAGGGAGAGGGAAGGGGGGGGGGAGCTATGAGAAAAGGAAGAGTGTTAAGGAAAGAGAGACTGGGAAACTGGGAGACAAAGAGGTGGAGTGAAAGGAGGTAAAGAGAGGGAGGTAAAGAGTGAGGGAGAAAGGTGTGATGAAGCAAAGCAGGTAAGGCAGGCAGGGCGGGCAGGTGAGGTTGGCGAGGAAATATTTATAGGATAATTAAGTCAAGTGATGTCACCACCTTGGAAATCCTTCAGGAAACTACCTAATTAAGGCCTTGAAGATATTAAGCTGTAATTTCCCCTAACTGTAGCCCATGGGAGAGGATGGCTGGGTGGGAGGGAGGGAGGGAGGGACATTAAGGGGCTGAGTGGGGGACAAAAATGAGGAATGAGATGGAAAAAATGAATAGGAGTAGGTGGAAAAGAGTGAGTGAGGTGGACACAGGTTTGAATTGTGAGGTTTTAGAGAGAGGAACATAGAGAGAGAGAGAGAGAGCGAGAGAGAGAAAAAAAGTGTGTGAATGAACGGACATGAATGGCTATACACACACTTACACACACACACACACATAATAATACTAAATAAAAAAAATTATACACATCCGTCAGCCACCCACCCACATCCTCTCCCAAAATGGCGCCAAAAATTAAGTCCTCCACCCTTGAAAACCAAAAAAAAAAAAAAAAATAATAATAAATAAATAATATAAAAAAACAGTTATTATTTTCATTCTTTAAATTCTCTCTGGATAATACTGCCTCACGTCGCATCTCTCCTCTGCTCCTTCCCGTTACCTTCAAATAACTACCACAAAAATTACATAAAAAGAGGAACCGCTACCAATGATATGTATTTTCATTATACATAAATTTTTTTTTATATATATACAAAATGTTGCTATCACCACACTCTCTCTCCTCCCATCTCCAAACAACTCCCTTCCTCTCTCTCCTCCTCCTCCTCCTTCTTTCTTTCTTTCCTCCATCGTTAAATATATCGAATGGCCAGACCCATAATTCTCACACGTTTTCCTCCTTCTACTCCTCCTTCTTTTCCTCCTTCTCCTCCTCTTCCTAAACCTCTCTACCCAACCCTTTCCCCTCTCTCTTCACTGAACATTCGGTACATATATAAGAAGGAAAAATGAGGGGAGAAGGGAATTAGTAAAGGGAAAGGGAGGGAGGAGAAAGGATGAAGGAAAGAAAACGAAGATAGGGTAGAGTGGGAAGGAGGTAAGGAAGGAGGGAGGGAGTGAATGAGTGAGTGAGTGAGTGAGTGAGTGAGTGAGTGAGTGAGTGAGTGAATGAGTGAGTGAGTGAGTGAATGAGTGAGTGAAGGAAGATAGGAGTATACAGGCTGTTAATGATCGCAGGTGAAGACAGTTCATAGGCTATAAATCTCCCTCAATAAAATGGTAGCAGCGCTGGAGAACATTCTTTGGTTGGGCAATAAAGAGAACAAGCCGCTTCCTATCATCACCACCATCACCATCACCACCACCACCATCACCCGTCTGTTTGTCTGTCGTGGTGGTGGTGGTGCTTTGGGTCAAGACTTCACCCGTCTGTATGTCTACCTGTCTATCTGCCTTATTTCCCTGTCTACTTGCGGTCTCACTTTAATTTTTTTCCTCTATTTCGTATGATAATAAACATAAAAAAAAATAATACAAGGAAATTCACATACATTTTCAACGCTGATGAGAGTGAATAAAGAAGAGAAAAACGTTTATCATTTCAGTTTTCATAAAGGATGATATAAAACGTGTGCACAAAACTGGCGATCTACAACTCATTCACAACGCAACGCAACGAATCAATGAGTAATAACAGGTTTCTCGGAATAGGAAATCCTGTTCCGCTAACCAGCAACACGTTTCAGCTCAAATTTACTACGTACACAATGAAACTATAGATGCAATAAATTAAGAAATACACACACACACACACACACACACACACACACACACACACACACACACACACACACACACACACACACACACACACGTAATTTATGGTAAAAGTCAAGCATTGAGTGTAGTAGTTTAGTGACCTTTCTAGATTTTTTCGATAATGAATTAATTCTTTGCTTCCACATTTAGCTTTAGCACGCAACAAGAGTCATCTGAGTTAGAAGGATCCATGACACATACACACATACATACATACATACATACACACACAGGCCGCGTTAGTGTCTCCTATATTAGCCGACAGAGAGAAGACTTAAGAAACACATAACCGACGTGGGTTAGCGCGGGTAGTCAGCCTACAGTAATGTGATCACCGTTATATTCTTTACAGCCAATCAGATATAACCCGAGGCAACGGCCACAACATCACAGGTAAAGGTTTCCATTCGAATCGAGGGAAAAAATTCTCAGAGTCGTGCAGCAATTTAGAGGACAAAAGCCTGTCGGCGCAGCGCACTCCGTCCCCAAATGTCGGACCAACACTAGAAAGCTAACCTAAGGAGTAATTGCCGTCAGTTACTCACCTCAGAGCCCCGGCCATCAAACTAGGAACTATATCTATATTAGTAATGCATGTTGGTGTCACGCCCTTCCTCTAACTCCTCCCCTGACGTCCTCTATGTCAACCTGCCTCCACCCTGCTGTTCTTGTCTGCTTGCTTGCTTCCTTACTTTCTTGTTTGTTTCCGTTGGTGATGGTGATGGTGATGGGCGTCTTCCGGAGTCCCTGGCGTCACCCTCACCACCACCAGCAGGTCCTTCATTTATCTATCTAGCTATCTATCAGTCCTTAAACTACCCGTCTATCGGGTTCCAACCCCGCCACGCCCAGCCCATCACCCTAATTTCCCTCCCTACCCCCACCCCAGTTAACCTATTACTTTGGGATGCCCTATTAACTATTTCCTCTAAAATGGGAGCCCGGGTTAATTGGGGCGACATTTGCCCACTGGTAATTTTCTTTCATTTGTGGCGACCAGTGAACAACCGCCACCCATTGTCCCTTCACATGGTGGGGGACAAGTTATCTCTCTCTCTCTCTCTCTCTCTCTCTCTCTCTCTCTCTCTCTCTCTCTCTCTCTCTCTCTCTCTCTCTCTCTCTCTCTCTCTCTCTCTCTCTCTCTCTCTCTCTCTTCTCTCTCTCTCTCTCTCTCCATTATGCATAATTTGCAAAGTTCAATGTTCTTGTTCCTTTATTCAAATACTATTGTCAATCCTTTATCATTAATGCACACTCATGTCATTCCGATGCGTCTGTGTTACTCTTACAACACTTTCACCACACACACACACACACACACACACACACACACACACACACACACACACACATACACACACACACACACCATAACTGCGGGTGACGGGCGGGTCCAAACACAGGGGCGGAACACAACATAGGATAATGACCTGTTTCTTGTCCTCTTGACCAAACACAGGAAAGGCCATCTGACGGGCGGCCGGGGAAGGAAATCGACCAGGTAGCTTAAACATACGCGTTTCAATTTCCAGCCGTGGTCCGTGGGTTCGGTCCGCTATCACCTGCCATCGTCCGCCGCAACACACCAACCAATTGTCTGAACGAACGTGAGTGAAATACTGTCCGCTGACTCCCACTCCCACTAACGACTCCAGACCGGAAACGGCTCGTTGGGCTGTGAGACGCGCCCGGACAGAGGTATCATTATCACCCTCCTGCCGTGTTATTACTGGTTATTACCTCTGTTATCACTTTGTTGGGTTCGCGGGCAGTTCTTGAAGCTGCTGATATAAAATTGATTTGTCACCTGCCCCACACACCCTACCTGGTTGGAGCCGCGCTTGGGCACCGCTCTTCTTCACCTGTGTGGGTGGCGAGGCGGCGAGGCACGCATGCAGGATCCGTGGCTGCTGGGCGTCGGAAGTCCATGATAAGACTAAAATGAGTTGTTCAGAGACGATTATACCCATCCTACCCTACCAGCCCTCCTCCTCCTCCTCCTCCTCCTCCTCCTTGTGTACGTACTTCCCATGGTCTCTTCCTCCCACCTTACTTCCCTTTCTCCCACCACTGTCGTTCTCTTTCTTCCTGGATTTAGTGTCTCCGCGCCTCTTCTCTACCATGACCTTCTTTGAACACAGGTTTCCGCCCTCGATCTCTTTGTCTGCACCGCGCATCCCGTCGACTTGGCGAAAATTACACGAAGCATTGGTATAATAAATAAATAAATAAATAAATAAATAAATGAATGAATGAAGGAGTGAACGAAAGCCTCAAAGGAAGTAGAAGAAGAGATACAAAAGAAGAAGTTACTAATGTACACAAGTTGATAGTTGAAAATTATAGGCAATGCAACCACAAGAATGAAAGTGAGTTCGGGGGATGGTGATGCGGCGTTGTGATAGTGACAAAGGTGAGGCGAGGGCACCACCTGGAAGAGGATACAGGTGATGAAGATGGTGATGGTGATGGTGATAAGGGCTGGCGTGATAAGAGATAGAGAGAAATGAATGGTGATTATCAGGAGGGAGGACAAATGGTGATGGCGGTAGTGTGTGATGAGGTCGGGGGAGAGTATATAAAAAAAAAGAAAAAAAATATATAGTGTGAAGGTGATGCCGACAGAGTAATTAATGGTGATGAGAGTGTGATGTTGAGGCTCATTACGTGTTGCAACCTTTATTGTTAATCACTGTGCTAACTAAATGAACACACACACACACACACACACACACACACACACACACACACACACACACACACACACAACTTGGTGATAGTGACGGTGATGGTGATGATGGTGATAATGAGGCCACCGAGCACGCCACCATCACGATCACCACCACAAAGTGAGATGGATGGAGGGATATAAAAGAGAAATTGGAGGGTCTTGGGGAGGGAAGATCGAGGGAGAGAAAGAGGAAGAAAAAGAATGAAGAGGAGGGAGGGAGAGAGAGAGAGGGAGGGAGAGAGAGAGAGGGAGAGAGGAAGAGGAGGGTGCGAGGTCGGGACGAAGGGAACAGCGAAGAAAATGGAAGTGGAAAGAAATACTTGAGGAGGAAAGAAGGGAATGGACGATAAACTGTAAAATGGCGGAGGAGAATTGAAGAGAAAAAGCAAAGTTGAAAAAACAAAATAATAAATAAATAAATAAATAGAGATGCGATTCTACATTTGTTAACTCTGAAAAAGATAATTGACTGACACATTTATTTAACTGTAACAAATTTATTTAACAATGAATCAAAACGAAGAAGAACAAAAAAAAAAACACTTGAAATGAACGAAAAAAAATAAACATACAAAAAATAAAAGAAGACAAGAGAAAAAAAAAAACAAGGAAGAAACGAAAGGAAACAGAGAAGGGAGGAGGAAAGAGGAATGATAGGTGGTGTTGCGAGGGGAGCTGTAGCATAACACCCCAACACCCCTACCCTCACCCCCTCTATATAGCACGCCCTAGTCACCCCTTACCTGTTTAATTACTCCTGCTGGTCCTATATTTAGCACCTCTTACCCTCCTTCCCGCCCTCCATAGCTGTATATATTCTTTACCCGCATTATACACCACAGCTATTATTATTACTATCATTATTATACACTTTCAGGATGCAAGCGCTACGTAAGGTATAGTATATTAACACAGCAAGGAATCACGCGGCCTTCTGCTATATAGTTACTCACGGCACCTTGGCTTCCCTTCCCTCGTGTACCTTGAAGAAAATCTCTGCATTGTTTTTATTTCACGAGGTTTGAATACACCCGCCGCGGCACTAACCACTGTCACCTTGGATAGATAGACAAAAAAATAAAAAATAAATATCATCCTTGAAACACACATCAACACATACCATAACAAGCGAGTAACACACGTAACACCTCCGTCACAGTCTAGGGGAGGGGTGGGGGTGGTGGGGGTGTACAAGAGGGGACACAGTAGCTTCAGAAAAACGTCGGTAACAGCGGTGTGACGGGGACCTTCTTGTCGCTCCCCACGCCGCGAGGGGGCGGGTGCTAGCGACAGGTGAGTCTCTAAACAACAGGTGAGGGAGTGTGGCTGACGACTGAACTAAACATAATACTTTTTTTTTTACCCCTAGACTGTGAAAACTGTGTGTGTGTGTGTGTGTGTGTGTGTGTGTGTGTGTGTGTGTGTGTGTGTGTGTGTGTGTGTGTCTTTTTCACTCACACTCACACACACACACACACACACACACACACACACACACACTGACAGCGGCCACTTTTAACAAAACCCACCACCGTTTGATAACATTTATTTATGAACTCATAAAATTTAGATTTGCCAAATGACATCCGGCCGACCCCCCCAATGTCATGGAAGGAAGGAAGGAAGGAAGAAGGAAGAAAGGAAAGAAGGAAGAAAGGAAAGAAGGATAGCACTATTTCAAAATAATGAGACAAGCAAAATAACAAAAACAAAAAAAACAAGCAGGAGAAACACTGGAGGAATAGAGTTCAAAAGCAATAAGGTAAAGAAAATGAAGTAGGATGACGGAGTGAGGGAAGGGAAGGAGTGAGGGAAGGGAAGGGAAGGAGTGAGGGAAAGGTGGTGACGGAGGCGCTGTGGTGTGAGTAAGTTTATAGATGCGCGCGCAAGATGTGATTCCCATGTTCGTACCGTTTTTGATGTGTCGTAATTATAGCAAAAAGGTGTACACACATCCTGGCAGGTTGACGGCGGGAGGAAGGAGGTGGGAAGGAAGGGACGGTGGTGGTGGTGGTGGTGGTGGTGGTGGTGGTGGTGGTGGTGGTGGTGGTGGTGGTGGTGGTGGTGGTGGTGGTGGTGGTTGAGGGGGGAGTCAGAGAGAGAAGAGTGATGTAGAGGAGTGTGACAAGTTGGAAGATGAAGGATTTCGTGAGAGAGAGAGAGAGAGAGAGAGAGAGAGAGAGAGAGAGAGAGAGAGAGAGAGAGAGAGAGAGAGAGAGAGAGAGAGAGAGAGAGAGAGAGAGAGAGAGAGAGAGAGAGAGAGAGAGAGAGAGAGAGAGAGAGAGAGAGAGAGAGAGAGAGAGATAAAGATGATAATAATTCTAACAATATAAGAAAAAAATGTAGTAGTAGCATAAGTATAAATAAATAAAAAAAACAATAAACGAAATATAGTGTTAAAAAATAAAACTATATGTATAAAAAAAAACAGTAAACAGAAAAAAACAAAAAAATAAAATAGAACAGAACAAGAGAGAAAAAAAGAAAAGAAAAAAAAGTAAATATAACACACACACACACACACAAGGACGTGGATAAGAAAACACACACACACACACAAACACAAACACATACATACACATACATACACAAAACACACACGATCATTCACCCATTACCACCACCACCACCACCACCACCATCACTCACAACTGGACGCTTCAATGGCCAAACAGCAATCGGTCAACTCAAACACAGACGCCGCATTATTACCTACCTCTCCCCTCTAATCAACCGACACTGGACGCCCCAATCATTCCCAAATTACCGTATCCGAATGTTCTGCACTAAGGAGAAATAGGAGGACGAAGGAAGGAGGGTGAGGGAGGGAGGAAGGGAAGAGGGATGAAAGCGGAACATAACATAGAAGAAAGTGGAGGAAAAGAGGGAGGGAAAGAAGGAGGGAATGATATATAAAAATAGGGTTGTTTCACGAGGATGTGAATTTGAGGATGAAGAATGAAGGTTAAATCAGAGGTAAAGACAGTGGATTGGGTGGAGTTAAAGCATAATGAGAGCGAGAGAAAGAGAAAGAGAGAGAGAGAGAGAGAGAGAGAGAGAGAGAGAGAGAGAGAGAGAGAGAGAGAGAGAGAGAGAGAGAGAGAGAGAGAGAGAGAGAGAGAGAGAGAGAGAGAGAGAGAGAGAGAGAGAGAGAGATAAGGGAAGGTGAGGATTTTGACAAGCGGAAAGAGGAGCATGGAAGAAAGGACGATAATAAAGGGAGAATAAGGGGATGATTATAGGAAGGGAAAATATACGAAGGGAGGAATTTTACAAGGAAGGCGGGAACGAAGGAGGGGAAGGAAAGGAGGGGAGGGAAGGGGAGGGAAGGGAAGGGGAGGGAAGGGGAGGGAAGGGGAGGGAAGGGGAGGGCAAACCTTAGCGTCAGTCTTGGCGACAAAAACATAATCGTTTTCACTGATTCGTGTGTTCTCCCCCCTTACACGCTGCCTCCCCTCCCCTTACCCCCCTCTACACACACACACACACACACACACACACACACACCACACACACACACACACACACACCATAGCACCCTAAACCTACCTCAGCAATGGCGTGTGTCTCTCTGTGTATGTATGTGTCACTCTTACGACATATGTAGATGGATGTGTGTGTGTGTGTGTGTGTGTGTGTGTGTGTGTGTGTGTGTGTGTGTGTGTGTGTGTGTGTGTGTGTGTGTGTGTAGGGCCGTTTCCACGTACACATCGTCCATCTTATATATATGTAAACACGCAGAGGAGTGAGTGTGTCACGAGAAAATTACTCTGCAAGGCCACACACACACACACACACACACACACACACACACACACACACACACACGGGACACCAAAGACCCCTTTACGCCCCCATCAGCCGTTCACCTCCATTTGTCATGCCCTTCCCCCCCCCAACCAACTCTTTGAACCCCCTCACCTTCCCCCCCCTCCTCCTCCTCCTCCTCCTCATGCAAACGTTATAAGACAAATTGAATTAAATGTTATGATCCATCCATCTCCTTCTTTGCCTGGTGTCTCTCTCTCTCTCTCTCTCTCTCTCTCTCTCTCTCTCTCTCTCTCTCTCTCTCTCTCTCTCTCTCTCTCTCTCTCTCTCTCTCTCTCTCTCTCTCTCTTTACGCCTTACTCTACTCCTCCGGCGATATTTATACCCAATCAGGCAGTCTGTCTCACCCCCTCCGTCCCCGTCACTGCCCCCGCCCCCGCCCCCGCCTCGCCCCCCCTCAACCCGTCAATCACGTCTGTCCTAGCGTCACTCAGTCCCCCTTCCCCTCCCAGGACCCAGAATGATTAGAGGTGAGGGGAGGGGGACCAAAGGGAAGGGGGGACACACCTACACCTCCCAGCACACACACACCACACACACCTGTACGTGCAATTTTGATACGAAACACCTGCAATTAGGGTGAGTTTGTGGGGAGGGGCCGCAGGTAATATGAGTGCCAGGTGAGGGTTTTTGTGAGGCTCTAGGGAGGGCGTCTCACCTGGTCCTTTCCCCTCTCTGTCTCTCTTTCTGTTTCTGTCTCTGTCTCTGTCTCCCCTTCTCGTCCTCTATCTCTACTGAGGTAAGTTAGGGTGAAAGTAATGAGGGAAATGTTTACGTGAGGATAGATGTAAGTTTTAGGAGAAGTATTTTTTTTACCTATATTAAGGTGATTTAAGGTAAAGAAAGAGGATGTAGGGATGGGTAGGGAGTGTATTGTGTTGTGTGGGATTTAATTAGTACTTTATTTATGTCCTTTGCTGGCTGGTGTTGCTAGTGACTTTTATTATAGTTATCTCCTATTGAAATCATAGCAATTCTCTCTTATTTTTTTTTTCTCTCTCTCTCTTATCTCTCTTTTATTTTCTCTCTCTTTCATTATGGTTGTTTTAATAAGCCATAACATTGTGCCTCCAATCATGATTATTGATGTTACTATATATCAAACATAATTATGACGTAATTTATAGTCTTAGTATTTGTATTCAGTATAATGATGATGATGATGATGATGAAAATAAAATAAAATAGGGATCATTATTATAATTCATCATTGATATAGTTATTAATTTACAACCATCATCAAGACTATAATCCTAATCACCTTCACTGCCATAGAGTGAATAATAATAAAGATGATAATGACAATAATAATCCCACATAATCATCATACTTAAAACACACCACTACTTCAACACCACACTAAGCATTGTGTTCTTCCTGTTCTTCCTGGTGGCGTGTGCGGGCGTGTGTTGCCTGCCCTCGACACCCCCGCGGCACACACTCCGTGAACACGCATAAATATATGGCTGCGTATATTGAGGTGTTCCAAGATGGCGGCGAGGCAGACCACTAATCCGCCATTGTTGTGAGCCAAGTTACACCACTGCTAATTATCCTTAACCGCAGGAAATATGACCTTGATCAAGTGAGTGAAGCACCGCCCTGCCCTGCCCTGCCTTGTCCTGCCTTGTCCTGCCTTGCCTTGCCCTGCCCTGCCTTATCTTTCCCTGCCCTGCCCTGCCTTGCCTTGCCTTGCTTTGCCTTGCCTTGCCTTGCCTTGCCTTGCCTTGCCTTGCCTTGCCTTACCTTGCCTTGCCTTGCCTTGCCTTGCCTTGCCTTGCCCTGCCCTGCCTTGCCCTGCCCTGTCCACCCTGTACTGCTGCAGCCTGGACACAGTGTCGCAGGGTACGGCCACCCAACACCACACCAGTGACGACCAAGGCAACACACCACAACAGAACGACGTCATGGTGGTAATAATAATGATGATAATGATGATGATAATAATAATAATAGTGATAATAATAATATAAATAATAATAACAATAATACAAATATCAAGAAGAAATAGTACTAATTATAATAATATAGTAGCAACAGTAGTAGTAGTAGTAGTAGTAGTAGTAATAGTAGTAGTAGTAGTAGTAGTAGTAGTAGTAGTAGTAGTAGTATAATTATAATAAAAATGATAATATTAATGCATATTATTATCAATAGTATTGTTATAATCATTATTATTACTATTATTAACACTAAGATGAATACTACACGTTTGATAAACATATTAGCATTAATGGTGATTTAATAATTAAATCAGCTTTGGCATTTCATTACTTTGCTTTCAGTCACCTGTCGAATGAGGGACACAGGTGAGAGGAGAGAGAGGGGGAACGTTGAGAATAATAGTAGAAACGTGACGGAAAATTAGTAAAAATAACCTTCAATAATTGTATTAAAATTTACAAAAAAAAACTATTTGATATCTATTTAACGTGACAAACTTTTTATATATATATATATATATATATATATATATATATATATATATATATATTTATCTCTCAATTTTCTTTTGAGCCTCAGTATTAGCAAGTAAGTGGATATGGTGTGCTGGGCCGGCCTTGGAGTGGTGATGGTGATGGTAGTGGTGGTGATGATGGTGATGGAATTATTATTAACATTGACAAGCCAAACAATGCAGCTCAAAGTTTATGCGATGTGTGGAAACAATAAAAAAAACAATAAATAAATAAATAAATAAATAGCCATCACAAAATAGATATGTTGTAAGACTTCGAAGTGTTTGTGTGTCTGGTACAACACATTTTTTTTTTTTACCACGCATAAACAAACAAATAAATATGTAATAAATAATCTTAACTCGATAGGAATGAATCTGCAAGAGTTCAGCAGAAAAATACAAGATGAAGGAGGAAAACAAGGAGTAGTAGTAGTAGGAGAGAGAGAAAAAAACAAAAAAAACACGTCAGCCATGATTGTTAGCCTGGAGTCATGTACACGATAAAACTTGCATGTTAACTCTTTCAGGAACAATTTTCAAAGATAAATTACACATTCATTGGAAGTGGCATGTGGAACTGGGAGTGTAATTACAATGTTCGCTAACAGACTGGTGCATAAAGAGGCCGTAAAAGTAGGATATGACGAGAAATCGCTATAAATCACGCGTAACTACCGACCCCTGACAGTGTAGCCCCGACTGGTGGTGGCGCGGGTGGTGGAACGCGAGGTGTGGGTGTTCACGGGAATGTGAACAATAATAATAATAACAATAATAATAGTAATAATAATAATAGTAATAATAATAATGAGCTTACTTGCTTATATTAAAGTTGAACACTATTATTATTATATGAATATTATCATTATATATTAAATGTTAATTGCATCCACAAGAAGTGATGAAGAGCATGGGCGCCTGGCGAGGAGGAGATGGAGGTGGAGGAAGAAGGAAAAAGTTTAGTAAGAACGACGAGGGGAGACATACAACAAAAATAGTATCTATAATACCCTTTTTTTACAATAATAACATAATAATAATATTAATAACAACATTAATAGTAATAATGATAATAATAATGATAATAATAATAATAATGATAATAATAATAAAAATGGTAATTACTATCAATATCATTATTATAATCATCAACATATCCTTACTACTACTACTACTACTACTACTACTACTGTTGCTACAAATATTATTGCTGCTGTTATTGCTGTTGCTATCATCATAATGGTTGTTATTGTTGCTATTGCTGTTATTGCTAGCATCATTATAGCCGTTGATTCTGTTATTGTTGCTGCTGTGTTGGTGTCCTAGTTGTAAGGCTATCATCATCATCCTCACCACCACCACCACCACCACCACCACCACCACCACCATCATCACCGCCGCCGCCTGTACTTCTCGTTATCGAGGAATAATTGAGGTGATCGATATCTGTCCAGGCGGCGCTAACAAAGGTAATCACAGGTCCGGAGCAATAAAAAGAATTACCTGCAATAAAACTGAAGGACTTAACCTCAAAGCGCCCCCGCCCCCCTCCGCATCCCCTCCCCCACCCTATTCCCACGTACCACCACCACCACCACCACCACCACCACCACCACCCGTGACAACACACCCTAGAGCTGATTACAGACGCCAGCGGGTGAACAAAACAATCACTCGCCACATTTCTGATGAACTAAATCACCACAAAAGTGTCTACGATGAAGTAATGTTGTTTTAAGCCGCGATAAATTGGGTGACTCGTTCCTGTGGGAGTGTTTATGCTGGACTACGTAGACTAACATTTCCTGAGGTTAGGGCGTGTCATTGTACTTGGTCACCTGGCTTCATTAATACACGTTGACATCCCTCCACTTAAGATCTCTACATCCCATTGTGTTGACATGTTCTTCTGTCTGTTTATCCGTCCCTACGACCAGCCCCTCTTCTTCTTCTTCTTCTTCTTCTTCCTTCCCTATACTAGACCTCTCTTCCTTACTTTCTCTAATCTCTTTACTTCTTTCCCAGCGTTTGTTTTATTTCCTTTCTTTCCTATGTTGTTGTTTGTTGTTCTTACTTCTTGATTTTATGTTTTTTTTTTTTTTATTATTATATTTGGTGTTTTCTCCGGTCAGTTTTATCTGCCTCGCTTTACACATCGTATATTTTGTCTTTCTCTTTCCTTACACAATGTTTCTGGTCATGCATACTTGTGTGATTGGTTGTGTGTATTGTTCAATTTAGTTATAATATATCAATTATCAATATTTAGGTACAATTTCATTACTGTCGCTACTTCTACTACTACTATTAATGTTATTACAATATTGAGTGAGGGAGTGTGTGTGTATGTGTGTGTGTGTGTGTGTGTGTGTGTGTGTGTGTGTGTGTGTGTGTGTGTGTGTGTGTGTGTGTGTGTGTGTGTGTGTACTAAACATAGCGACACATCCTTGACATTTGTATAGTTATTTAACATTCATCTCTCTCTCTCTCTCTCTCTCTCTCTCTCTCTCTCTCTCTCTCTCTCTCTCTCTCTCTCTCTCTCTCTCTCTCTCTCTCTCTCTCTCTCTCGGACAAAACAATTGAAAGATCAGAAGGAAAGAAGGAAAGAAAGAAAGAAAGAGATTGAAAAACAAACAAAAATAAAGTAAGTAAGAAGGTGAACAATGAAGGAGAAGAACAAGAACAAGAACATGAACAAGAACAAGAACATGCACAACAACAACAACAACAAAAATATAAATAAGATGAAGGTAATGATGATCCCAGTGATGATAATGATAATAATTACTATCAACATCATCATCATCATTAAAGACCCTAATTGTTATCGTAAATGTTCTTCCTCGCCTCACAAGTACTACAACTACATACATACAATCGACCATACTCTTTTTTTCACCCCCAAATTTCCGATGCGTCTTTGTCTCTTTCCTCTCCATCGATCGTCTTTCTCTATAATTTTTCATTCCTGCTACATTCTTCTTTGTCTCCACCATTTCCCTCTTCACCCTTCTCTGTCTTATCCCTTCTCTTTCGTTTTCTTCTATCATCACAATCGTTTGCCTTACATCCTCTCTCTCTCTCTCTCTCTCTCTCTCTCTCTCTCTCTCTCTCTCTCTCTCTCTCTCTCTCTCTCTCTCTCTCTCTCTCTCTCTCTCTCTCTCTCTCTCTCTCTCTCTTTCTCTCTATCCCTCCATGCACGTTTATCCCTCCCTTCCTCCCTCTCTCCCTCCCTGCTGTTCCCTCTCTTCCTCCTGAAACAGTAAGAAATTTCCGGCCTGCGTTTGGTGCTACATCGCCTCCTTCCGGCCAGCCCGCCATTACCTCCCATATTTACATATCAGCTGACTGTCGGTAAGCGTACCCATCCCACGCCTTCCCTCGTCCCTACGCCCTTACCCATGAGGAACTAAGGGTCAGTTTGGGGGTGAGGCTTAGTCGGGGGTGAGCCTGTGAGCCACGTGGGCGCCTGGATCACAGTCTCACGGATACTCGCTCACTAATTGTTTTAATTACCTGCGACCATGCGCTACCTGGGACGTCTTTGGGAAGAGGAACACAAACAAGGGAGCAGCAGTGTCAGGCAGGGTAGGTAGGTAAGTAGGTATGTAGGTAGGTAGGTTAGGCTAGGTTAGGCAGGGTAAGTAGGTAGGTAAGGCGACGCCACACAAAGGAGTGTTCATAATTTTTGTGGTGTTTTTGTCATAATTATTGTTGTTATATAAATTTACGCCACAAGTCAATGCCGATTGTTGTGAGGTTAAAACAAAGGTTAGAATAATGCAGCAATGAGACTTATTCCTCGGTGTTTGAGAGAGAGAGAGAGAGAGAGAGAGAGAGAGAGAGAGAGAGAGAGAGAGAGAGAGAGAGAGAGAGAGAGAGAGAGAGAGAGAGAGAGAGAGAGAGAGAGAGAGAGAGAGAGAGAGAGAAGGGGGGGGTGGGTGTTCACTGGGTGGCGTGCCTTAGTGCAAACAGAGCCCTTGGAAAGTGTCACTGCCTCACACCCACGATACTTGAGCAAACACAGAGCCGTTTGTCTACAGGCACAGCGGCGGGGAAGAGGAGGAGGAGGAGGAGGAGGAGGAGGAGGAGGAGGAGGAGGAGGAGGAGGAGGAGGAGGAGGAGGGCCAAGGGGAGAGATTAGAAGGGGAGACGAAAGTGTGAGAGTGACTAACGATGAAGTAAAAAAAATATATGAAAAGAAAGAGTGTGTGATAAACAGTAAGATAGAATATTTCAATATTTTATTATTATCATCATTATCATTATTATTTATGTTGCTACCCCCTTTTATTTATTTATTTATTTATTTTTTTTTTTCTACTTTTAACCCTCTCAATTCTTTCTTATTATATTCTTTGTGCAACGTGAGTCTCGCCCGACAGTCGCCTAACCCGTAATGGAGTTTGACAAAGACGGCTCGAGCGATGCATTCAAATTTCATTCACCATTCTGCCGCAATTTCCGTAGGATTCTAGACTTCCCTCCCTCCTCCCTCTCTCTCTCTCTCTCTCTCTCTCTCTCTCTCTCTCTCTCTCTCTCTCTCTCTCTCTCTCTCTCTCTCTCTCATCCCCAAGCCACCAAAACCTCAAATTCAGATAAATCCCTTTGTCACACTCCCTCCATCCCCACCGTCCTCCCTCAACCCGCCCCCCCTCCATTCCTTCCCTCCCCTCCCCTCCTCTTCCTCCTCCTCCTCCTCCTCCTCCTCTCCTCCCACCTCACGTACCACTACCTCAGTCAAATACTAATTTCCCATTCCGTTATACATATTCATATTCTCTTTTATTTATCTATCCTTTAATTTCTCGTCTGTTACTAAGCATGTTTTCTTCCTATGCACAACTTAATAATATAACCTTCCTTCTCTTTTTCCTATAATCTCTCTCTTCCTTCTCCCTCATAAATCTCTCTCTCTCTCTCTCTCTCTCTCTCTCTCTCTCTCTCTCTCTCTCTCTCTCTCTCTCTCTCTCTCTCTCTCTCTCTCTCTCTCTCTCTCTCTCTCTCCCTCGGTTGTTTCCCCTTCATCTACCCCTTTCCAATGCTTACCAACCCCCCTCCCCTTCCTCCCTTTCCTCCCCCTTCACCCTTTTCTCTCCTACCACCACCATTAGTCCCCATCTCGGTGTCTCCCCTCCTTCCCCTGGGGCTGCTGTTATCCCCGCCGCCTCCCCTCCTGTCCCGAGGTGTGTATGGTGAGGATTATACGGAGATCGTTGTCTGTCTGTAACTTGGGGGAAATGTGGCGACCATCGCACCTTTTATGTTACATGGCCACCGCTGTCTCTCGCTCTCTCTCTCTTTCTCTCTCTCTCTCTCTCTCTCTCTCTCTCTCTCTCTCTCTCTCTCTCTCTCTCTCTCTCTCTCGTATAGTACTTCTCTATTCTAAATAATAAGATAATTGAGTTGTTAAGACTATCACTACCACCACTACTACTACTACTACTATTACTACTATTATTATTTTCCCCTTTTTCTCCCATTTTCCTACCCTTTTCCTGCCTAACTATCATCCAGGTAATTGAGGCAGCGATGACTCGTGAGCCACTAATCACCGGTAACACAATTGTGGCTCGTTACGGGGAGACACGGCCCAGGGAACCCCAGTGCAAGGATATCTACAGCAGACTGCCGGAGGGGGGGAGGGAGAAAGAGAGAGAGAGAGAGAGAGAGAGAGAGAGAGAGAGAGAGAGAGAGAGAGAGAGAGAGAGAGAGAGAGAGAGAGAGAGAGAGAGAGAGAGAGAGAGAGTTTTCTTTCTTTTGCTATTTGTGTTTAAGATCTTTTTTTTTCAGTCTTCTCATTTTTCTATTCTGCCTTCCGTCTCTTTAGTAATTTCTTCACCCTTTCCATCCTGCTTTCGGTTTTCCTGCTGTTATTTGGGTCGTTGGTGTGTGTGTGTGTGTGTGTGTGTGTGTGTGTGTGTGTGTGTGTGTGTGTTGGTTATCTAATCATCGGTCATTGCTAACCATGTGATTTCTACCCCAAAAAACCCTCGATTTCCTTGCTTATTTTGCAATTTTATTTCTCACAGCAAAGAATTGACTCTTATTCATATTTTTTTTTCATGCGTCTTTTTTTTACCTACCTAACTATGTATAATTTCCCCAGTCAGATTATGTATACTTATTCTACATCTTCCTCTTTACGATTCTGTTATCACCTTATCTTTCCTGTCAAGTAATATGTTTTCTTTAATAGCTATGAGTTATTCAAGGTTTATTACATTATTCACATTTGCGATATGATTATGTTTTTCCGGCAGTCATGTCACTCTGGTTTAAGCTGGTCCAGGATGTATCGAGAAGCGGCGGTATAGTGAAGTGACGGCGGACTTGTGCGGGACTCCTCTGCGTCTGGTGGTGGTGGTGGTGGTGGTGAGGGGCAGGATGGCAACTGTCAGCGGAAGTAATCAACCGCATTATTAGCATAAAGCCACACCATCAAACTTGCTACAAATTTTCTGCACTCACTCACTCACTCTGTATTAAACCAAGGCGTTATCATTTTTCTAGTTATCAATGTGATTATGTGTGTGTGTGTGTGTGTGTGTGTGTGTGTGTGTGTGTGTGTGTGTGTGTGTGTGTGTGTGTGTGTGTGTGTGTGTGTGTGTGTGTGTGTGTGTATATTGAGTCTGAGTAGCAGGTTATGGAGGCAGACGCAGGTGTGTGGGTTGACGTGGCAGCAGGTGTGTGGGCTGACGTATGCAGACGGGATGGGGCGCCTCAGAACCTTTATTTTACGATTGCTAAACTCCCCGATTGAGGCTAATTAAGAGCACACCACATGCACACTTGCTGCCAACGCCCGTGCTCGTCTCCTGAACATCATTTACATAATACCGTCGTAAAATGACGCCTCCCAGGTGCGGGGACTGATAATAACCGCGCCAAGAACAACGGGTGTTTTGGGGAGCAGCAGGAAGGCGAGGAAACTGTATACTTTATCATTTTCATTCTGAAGCAATTATCTGAGAATCTTACAATTGTTCTATAATATGTTTATAATAATGTAATATAGCTATTTTCCCCTCACTGTTTTCATAATATTATGTGTAACATGAAGAATACTGTATAATGTGAATATATCGGGACACATTTTTGACACGTCCAACGGAATGTATTTCTTATGCACCAATTAACAAAGGTAATAATGCATATATAATTTTTTTTCCACACAGTAGGTGAAGGAATTTCCAGAATGAGTCTTTTCCGGCGATCCAGTGTGAGGGACGGCAAGGACGGCGACGATGTCCTTCCATGCATCAGACGAATGAGCAGGACACGTAGGCGGCCCAGCAGGACTGTGGACGCGCTCTGACATCCTGATTAACAGCCTACTGAAGGGGAGCTGACAGTGAGCCTTAGAGAAGCGACGAAGCCAGAATCCTGACACTATAGTAAAGAGGGAGTGACATCTTTCCATTCCGTGCCGCTTGATCCGACGACTGACTCCTTCAAAGGCACGGAACAAGGTATTAACTAACGCCACACACATAAAGGCAAGACGCACCTATCAAGGAAGGTGAAGCATGCGGCACCCAATACCTTAGATGAAGATTTGCAGTGTTTACAGCGCAAGACAGAAACTAATTTTTGTTGTATATTTATAGAAATGTGAATAAATTTACAAATAGTTAAATGAATATATGAATAAATGTGTGTGTGTGTGTGTGTGTGTGTGTGTGTGTGTGTGTGTGTGTGTGTGTGTATAATTTCGATGTACACACACACACACACACACACACACACACACACACACACACACACACACACACACACACACACATTACCTATATTAAGACCCCTACATTGTCGAGATATTCCCCGATAGGACGTAGTGATTCAGTGAATGGACGCCGCTAAGAGGGGACCAGTCACTCCCTCCATGAACTTTTCTACGACAATAATTCAAACGTCTCACTCATCCTTTCCCCTCTCCTTCCCTATTACCCTATTCACCACACCCTTTCCTTCCACTCTCACCCTCTTCTACCCTATTCTTCCACTCGCACTTGCCTCCTCCCCACCCCCCTGCGGCTAGCCAGCGGACCTACCAGCGTCGGGCGCCCTTTGAAAGGCTACCCTGTGTAAAGTAGCCGCTTCGTCTCGCTGAGGTCGTAATTAGAAACCTTCACGATAGGTCGACGGCGTAGGGGCAGACCTATCACAGCCCCCCATTCCCATCCCATCCCATCCCATCCCATCCCTCCACTTAGACCACCTCTCCCTAGCCCTCAAAGTAGCTATATAGTCCCCCTCTCCCTCCTCCTCCTTCCCTTCCTCGTGCACTGTGAAACATAATACTAATTTCAAAGTCAAACTTCCTCCTTCTAACACCAGGAAGGTTAGGCAGAGCGTAGGCTGAATCCTCCCACAGTTATTATATATATAAAAAAAAATTACAATAACTTTTTTATACTATGGTCATCACAGTTATTACTATAATTTTTGTACCATCAACATCAATGTCACCATCATCATCATCACCACAACAACAACCATTAATCTACGTAATGACACCCTGTTGGCCTTCTCCCCTTGCAGTCACCTTCCGTGTTGAGTGTCACGTATTAAAATGAAATAAAAAAAAAGTATAAAAAAAATTTTCCTCCACGTCCTTCTGGTGCAGGTAACTTGTAGTCGTGTCAGAAGTGTTCCGCCTTTGCCCTGCCACTCATCCCTTTCATCACGTATCAATGTTCCGCACGTGCGTACACGGCCAAGATGTGGGTTCCTGATGGACACAGGACGTTCCTTCGCTTAAGTTCACACCCTTACGTTGACGCATGGCTGTTAACACTTCAGTGCCACGCCGAGAACACGCAAAAAAATAGTGTATCACCACCGCATAGTGATGAAAGGCAGCAGTGATAACAGCCGTCAGTTGGTAATAGTGGTATTAATAGTAGTAACGGTAGTAATAGTATTAGATATTAATAATACTATCATTATTATTTATATTTCTATCATTATTATATCATGATCACTTATGTATAATAATAATAACAATGATGATAATAATAATAATGATAATAATAATAATATTATTATTGATAACAATAATAATAACAACAATAATATTAATATATTGCCAATAATTACTGTCATTGTCATTATCATAATCATCATTATAGTAGTAGTAGTAGTAGTAGTAGTAGTAGTAGTAGTAGAAGTAGTAGTAGAAGTCTTAGTAATAGTATTGGTTGTAGTAGTAGTAGCCTAGTAGTAATACGGTATAGTATCAATGTAGTAATAGACGCATTATCAAAAGTAAGATATTAATAATAACAATAAAAAGGAAAATAATACTAGTAATAACAATTATAATTATTATAATAGTAATAGGTAATAATAATAATAATAATAGTCAATCATTAGTATTAGTATTATTATCCTTATTTTTATCATGAGTCTTATCATTATTAATCTCATCATTATAATTAGAATATTATTGAATCATTAGTAATAAAAATTTGGATTAAAAACCCACACCAGGATGAATAAAATAATATAAACTAAAAATGATTAAAACTGAATTACTATCACCATCAAAAACAATAATTACTAATATTTTCCATAGTAGCAAAACGTACAAATAGTTAGTTAGAACGGCTTGACTTATACGAAGCTACATTGGTATATGTATACTGGTGTATGTAACCTTAGAAGATGCATAGTGTAGCGGCCCAACCTAACCTAACCAACACCACCCTGGGAGTCTGTCTGTCTGCTGGCTGGACCTTAACTTAGACGCGGAGAAACATTAAGGTGGCGTGAATCATTTTTACAAAAACAGAAAGAAAGAAAGAAAGGAATGTAGAAGGAAAGAAGGAAAATGTGTGATTAATTAATATTCTTTCACCTATTACTCTTTTTATTTTTGTTTTATTGATATTGATTTTCTTTTTTATTGATACTTTATATGTTTAGGGAAGGCCTATAGTTGTATTAAAAATTATTACTATTACTATTATTATTATTACTAGCTATTACCGTCATTGGGATTTTTCAACGTTCTATAACACATTTCTTTTCATATTCCCGGCAATTACAAGGTGCGAGGGTGACGAAAGACTAGGAACACTTTTTTTTCCGGTAAATTCACACTTTCTCGGAACTAAATGGAGACAGAAAATATCTTAGAATTATCATTTACTTTGTTCCTTTTGTTTCAACTCCTATATTGTCACTTTGTTTACCCTAATTTGTTGATCTCATGTCTGTTTTGCGGAATGAACTAAATTTATATATAAACAAAAAAAAGTGATACAAAAAAATATACAAGAAAAAAACACCAACATTAAAAATAACGTAAAAAATAAATAACAAAAAACGTGCACCTGTGTTCTTGAGGTAAGAAAATAAATAAATAAAATAAATAAACCACTAAGGAATGTACAGGCAAACGAACGACTCAATTTAGCCCTTAACTTAACACATCAAAACCTTCCATAAATCCTGCAGGACCCCCACCCCCACCCCCTACACACACACACACATACATACATACCTAACCAAACCAAAGTATTTTGATATACAACATTAACAATTTTTTCCCCTGATACAAAATATTATATAAAAAAACTTCCAATACTTATACAATAGGCGAAGACAACAAGAAGATGAAGATGTATATATATCAGATAAATAAAGAGGAGGTGGTGGTGGTGGTGGTGGTGGTGGTGGTGGTGGTGGTGGTGGTGGTGATTAAGAAGAATAGGAGGAGGTGCTCATGTAGGAGACAGTAGAGTAGCTAAAAACAATGATATAATTAACCTCATTACCATTTCTGCAGCTGAGAGAGAGAGAGAGAGAGAGAGAGAGAGAGAGAGAGAGAGAGAGAGAGAGAGAGAGAGAGAGAGAGAGAGAGAGAGAGAGAGAGAGAGAGAGAAAAAAAAAGAGAGAGAGAGTCATTTCAACTATGCATACGAAAACAAACATGCAACTTACAATGAACACTCACTCCCCAGCCTCCAATTGCACTCCCTCTCTCCCCTCCTCGCTTCCCCTCGCTCCAATCCCTCTCCCTTCCCTCCCATAGTCCCAGAGCGGCATCTAGAGAGACCAGTAATATAGGGACGGAGAGAGGCGCCAAAAATACACGATCTGGCAACTGACGCTGAAGAAGGGGGCGTGTCAGAAAGAGAGAAAGAGAGAGTGAGTAAGAGGAAGAAAGAGAGAGAGAGAGGAGAAAGAGAGAAAAGAGAGTGAGAGGGAAAGAGAGGGAGGGAGGGAGGGAGGTGGGAGTGTTATAGTGGCAGTGTTTGGCACCTTCTGTCTGGCCCCCCTCCCCCCCCTCTCGACCCCCGCCTTCTAAGCCCCGCCCACTCTGCCTTCATCTGCCACACTTGTGCTTTCTTTCCTCCCCTTTCTTTCCCCTTTCCACCCTTTTTTTTTCCCCTCCCTGAGTGATTTTGATATAGTTATGTGAGCACCTTACCTTTTTTCTTTCACTTACATACATACATACATACATCCATACGTACACAACCACGAACGAATTTGTTTTTCTCTCTTCTCTCTCTCTCTCTCTCTCTCTCTCTCTCTCTCTCTCTCTCTCTCTCTCTCTCTCTCTCTCTCTCTCATAAAACCATTAACAAAGCAACACAAACACACACACACACATACACACGTTACAAAAAAAATAAATAAATAAATAAATAAATCATTGTTATGAATCAAAGTTGCGACAAAGATTCCAGTAAGTATTTAGGAACGAGAATATTGTTATTATTATGATTATTATTAATAGTATTCATTATCAAAACTACTGCTTTTACTACTATTAATATCATCATTGTCAGATTCTCTCTCTCTCTCTCTCTCTCTCTCTCTCTCTCTCTCTCTCTCTCTCTCTCTCTCTCTCTCTCTCTCTCTCTCTCTCTCTCTCAAGCACATACACATTCTCAAGGCTCAAGTTTGATCAACACATGCAGCGCGTTTAACCTCTCGAGTGTTTGGAAGAAGAAGCGATTCCCAGCATGTTTTTGGTAGACACACACCCAAGACAAGAACAACTAGGTCTCCACAGAAGGTTACTAGTTCGAAGGTCAGTCGTTTATGGTTTAAGTTCAAATCAACGTTAACTATATATGAGTATACAGCGTTAAAGATAGATTATATTATTTGTGTTATATCATCTGTTTCTGATTATTCACTTTACTTCTTTCCACATCACTATATCCAGTTTACATTTACTTTCTTTAGTCTTCTTTAGTCTCAATTTTTCTATCCATCCGTCCGTCTGTATTTCCGCTTGTTTGCATCGCCCAGTTGATGCAAACAGTTGTATCCCGCGGGACTGTTTGCCTCGTGTGCCGGCCAACAGGTGAGGCGAGATGGAAGGTGGAGGGGAAGACAAACAGGAGCACCAGACTCTCGCACTTCAGTCGTGATGGATGCCTCGTCCTTCTCCTCCTCCTCCGTCCGCCTCCACTCGTCACCCTCCAGAGCACACTTGTGTTGTCTTGCTCGTGGGAACTATAATACCTAGACTCACTCTGCTGTAACAACTGTAGGTATTCCTGATAGTACGATGATGATGCTGATGATGATGATGTAAATTGTTAAAGGTTTCTTATCATCGCTTCAAGATTGTCTTTTGTTTCGCTTTTTTTATTGGAAGCCAGTGAGGAAAAGTATATAGCTTTGCGTCATATATTATAAAACTGTTTAGCGTCCCCTCCACCCGGCTTTATGTCACCTCATGCCCTCTGTTTCAATGGATGCATAACCTAACAACAGGATTCGTTCTCGCCAGAAATTAATATCACCGCTGTATTCAAAGTGCGTTAAAAGTTAGTCCACTTATTCAGTTGCTAAATGAAAGAGTCCGATATACCCAATTCTTGCTACTTGATTGGGTGGATGATAGAATAGAATACCTTTTGATGAGTGTGTGTCCCTGTCTGAGTGTGAGCCGAGCTGAGGCAACGCATGGTGCTGCCTACACATAGTAATCAGGTGATACAACCTCAAAACTGAAAAATCGTGCTTAGCGAGGCCACAAGCTTCGCGAGGGGCGGGAGGGTCGGCAGCTTGTACGCAAAACACAAGACAATTAGTGGAGAGTACAACCTGTGTCATGTTTTTAATTAACAATTGGTCAACATTCCTCACGCGAAGCGACACAACACTCCCCATGCAACAACGCCATCTTTCACTACTTCAAGTAAACCACACATATGGGTATAACATGGGAAATATTCTACTATATATAAACGCGCGCACACACACACACACATACACACATACACACACACACACACACACACACACACACACACACACACACACACACGCCATCTGCCAGCCATTAATTAACACACGGGCCTCACGTCGCTGCCGTATTAACAGATAGCATCAATGGCCGATTCCAATTAACGAAATTTTACGGGCATTATTAGCGAGCAGGGGAGGGCGCGGCGCGTCCCGTCACCGCGATGGAACACATATTAATCAAGGTGCGAGATGCGATCAGGTGCATTATAATGATGTAGTTATTGGCGCCGCCGATGACCAGGTGAAGGGGGGGAG
>JAPQNM010000013.1:24786061-24788561 GCA_029783475.1 Metacarcinus magister | reverse complement strand
CCCTTTTTTTTCCTCTCCTTCGCCCAGGTATTTTTCGGCCTGAGTTCTTTTTGGTTGCATGTCAGCCGCTCTCCTGAGTGGCGGGTGAAGGCGCTCTGCCGTACCCACTCTTATAAATAAACATAGACCAGACCAGTCTGCTAACAAACTGCCAATCTTCCAGCCTGCCCAAACTACCCTCTAACTACTTAATTGCAATGTAAACGCCGTTGCAACAGATATTTAAGGGACAGTAATGATGAAGGCTCCTGTATAGCTGGGCACATGGTCTTGCACCCTATCACCAGGTACTCTACAAACATTAACACTGCTCACTACTCACACTATACTATACACGTTTCCAAAATTAGAGTATATATATATATATATATATATATATATATATATATATATATATATATATATATATATATACATAACTACAGGCTTAATGTGACGATCTCAAGATAAAAAAAATATAAACTAAAATATCATTGTAATAACTACATCCAACATTTTTTTTCCAAATGATCTCACACAAGCTTCCAATTTACGGATTTCAAAAACTATTTCAGGCTTAAGTTAAAGGAATGATATTGAGCGATGTCCTCCAAAACAAGTTAAAAAGTTACAAATTTGGAGGCCACACAGAGGCCGCACAGCTCAGATAACATCACGTTCACACTTGGAGAATGTTTTTTTCTAATGAGCTGTGTGACCACTAGTGGATATCTTAGGCTTATCACTCATCCTACCTTTAACGGCTCAACCAATACATGAAAACACAACGTGTATAAGGACTTCTGTCATCTTAGTATAATTCTTACTGCATTTAATTACAGTCAGGAAGCAAGGCGTGAATTAGCGGTAAGATTAAATTAGGGTATAAAATTCTAAATTTTCTCTTTCACATCTGGAGTGACCAGGAAGTCGCACCTCCAGGAAGTGACAGAGAATATTTAGAATTAAACCACACGGATACTCCAGGGGAAGCAGATTGCCAGGCCGGGGAATGACAGCCTACCTGACCAGCGTTGTCTTACCTGCCAGACTTGGTGATAACCATTTCGGTGCCTAGCTTGTGGAACTTCTCCCATAAATCCTTGCACTCGAGGGTGACCTTTGGGTCGTCCACAACACCGTCTTCCTCCGGCATGAGAGAGCGAAGAGGCCGCACATGTGATTGCGATAGGACGTCCTCAGCAGTGGTGAAGGGGTGGCCGAGGTGGGCTGGGAATTTGGGCAACAAACTATATGGGTTTGGAGAGCCCACCGCTGCAGCCGCCGCCGCCGCTGCCGGTAACCCCAGCGACGGCAGGTATGACGGCGACTGCGTCAGGAGGGAATTTACGCTGAAGTCGGTGGGTCTCTGAAGGAGGAACGGGTGGTATGCCATGCTGCCTGCCAGGCACTGGGGGGTGATAGGAGGAGGGGGGGAGTTGAGCGGCGGCGAGTTGACAAGGTGGCCCAGCTCCTGCAGGTTTTCGAAGCGCATGAGGCAGGTGCTTGAGGGGGCCTGGTATACTGTACACACTATACCTCCACCGCCCCGCCTCACGCCCCGCACCGCTCAACCAACATGCTTGGCCTTTACCAAGGTGCTCCTCCACTCAACACTCGCACGACACCACCCAAAACTTTCTTGCACGCTATAACTAAATATCACCAGTGCTATTATTTCTCTATTTCCTCGCGCGTCACTACACAAGCCTCCTCACAACCTCCAGATTGCACTTATTAGGACCGGAATATACTTGGGTTGGTGCCCAGGCTGGTGTGAGGGGCAGCGGGAGGTGTAGGAGGCAGAGGCGTGGTGTCTGACACTTGGGACGTACAGGTCCTCAGCCTTCCGAACGCGCGTTCGCACCTACACTGGCGACCGCCAAGTCATGACCGCCACACCAGCGGTCGACACCCGCCAACAATACTGATTGGTCCGTCAACACCCGCTCAGCCAATCGGAGAGCTCTGGAGGCGGGGCGTCCGCGTCCCACGTCACACCTTCAGGCTTGCCGATTGTGATCAGATTCACACGCACATGACCGCAAAAAATCTCTCGGCTGGTGTCCCCTCAGTATCGACAGGGAGGGAGATACACTTCTTCGCCTTCGACAGTCATGGGATGTCCTCGGCACGTCGACGCAGCAGAGGTGCACCTCGAAGGGTATAGAAAGGCTGGTGTTGACGGGGATTTCGAGGCAGCGAAGTGAATTAATCCACGGGCGTCAGAAGTCCCGCCTTGTGGTGCGAGCGAGGGCCGGGTCTTTGCGCGGTGATCAGCATGTACTGAAAAACTACTCCTCACGCTGGCCCGCCCTTCACGCTATTCACCCGTTTCCTTAACCCGCCAAGTATTTAAAAAACCAAACTGAAGACTTCCCTCTACTCGCTGAGAATACGTGTCTACACGAGGGGCCAAAAAAATCTGAACAAAATAGCGTTGGAAGTGGTGTGTGGGCGCGCCAGTGAACAGCTGGAGGAGGGTGTGGGCGGGGCCTATGACGCGCCCCAGCCCACACCC
>JAPQNM010000013.1:24778561-24781061 GCA_029783475.1 Metacarcinus magister | reverse complement strand
TATAGATAAAAACCCACATGAATAAAATTGAATGATTAAAGCAAGGTTCGGTTTGGGTGAAAGGGGAAGGGCGGGGAGAGAGAGAGAGAGATCAAGCTACATCGACTTCTGAAACACACAAGTTTTCCTTTTTCCATTATTATTACACTGACTGATTGTGAATATTTTGTTGTGTTGTGAGGGCGATGGTATGTTGCGTGCGAATGAATATATTTTCCATTTACTCTGTGTATGTATGTGTGTGTGTGTGTGTGTGTGTGTGTGTGTGTGTGTGTGTGTCTGTGCGTGTGTGTATGTGTGTGTATGTGTGTGTGTGTGTGTGTGTGTGTGATTGCAGTGGACAGCCCTGACTATACATACATATACATAACAACAGCTTCATGCAATTGTCTGTCATAAATATCGATTGAGATGGATGCGCATAATTGCCTTCATGGAATCTACTTAGTCATTACATATAAATTGTTGTTCGTGTGACCTTGAAGTAAATCTTTACCAACGAGATTTTGCTGAGCGCCGTCATGCCTGCCGATGTTCTCTTTTTATCTGGTTTTTTTTTTTTGGGTACCGTCTTTCTGGAGTGCTCGGCGTCTGTCTGCAGCAAAGAATATGAAAGTGATGTAAAGAAATAGTCTCTTTTTTTTATTTCTCTCTCTATATATATCGTAGTGCATATTTTTTTTCTCTGCTAAAACCTGGTTCTTTATCTCAATTTTCTTAACACGTAGTACCATTTCCAGCCTCGCAGCGTGTACGAACAGCGGTTTTCCACTTGCAGTATTCTTGTGGTTACGCACTAACCCGTATTCCCAGCCAAGTTAAAGCCGAGCTGCCCCGATAAAGCCATATAGTGTTTTGCATCCATATAAAACTCTCTCTCTCTCTCTCTCTCTCTCTCTCTCTCTCTCTCTCTCTCTCTCTCTCTCTCTCTCTCTCTCTCTCTCTCTCTCTCTCTCTCTCTCTCTCTCTCTCTCTCTCTCTTTGAAACACCGAAGGCCTCAACTCCCAAATCCATTATAATTTATTACTTGAATGATATTTGACCACCTATGAATCAATTAAGTCTTTTTTTTGTATCGCAGTCCTACCTGTTCTGTAACTCTATAGGTGGGAAAAGAGAGAGAGAGAGAGAGAGGAGAGAGAGAGAGAGAGAGAGAGAGAGAGAGAGAGAGAGAGAGAAAAGGGGAGGATGTGTGTATATATATAGCTTAAAGATGAGGACAATTTGCACAGGGGAGAGGAGAGGAGAGAGGAAAAAACTATGTGAAGGAGAAGATGAAGACGAGAATAGAGAAGGGACAGAGGGGAAGGTGGGAAATAAAGACGACAAAGAAGAGGAAGGGCACGAAGGTGATGATGAGGGAAGGCAAGAGGAAGGAAGGAAGGAAGGAAGGAGGAGATGTGAAGTGTATTGCACAGAAATGTGATAAAGAATAAATGGTTCAAATGAGATATGATAATGAAGTCATTTCGTATGCGATTACACGATTTAGTGCAGAGGTAAAAATTAGAGAGAGAGAGAGAGAGAGAGAGAGAGAGAGAGAGAGAGAGAGAGAGAGAGAGAGAGAGAGAGAGAGAGAGAGAGAGAGAGAGAGAGAGAGAGAGAGAGAGAGAGAGAGAGAGAGAGAGAGAGAGCACACAAAACACTCATTCACACCGATACTAAAAAAGAAGAAATAAAACAGTAAAAAGAAGTAACCATATGTATTTATCCATTCCAACTATACGAAAAGAAAGTGAAAAAAGTGATACATATATATAAGAAAGAAAGCATGAAAAAGAGCAATATTTTCAGTAATGTCTCAAGAGAGCAAAGGAGAGCCTCTATTGCTGTCTAATCGTAAGAGTCTCGCAGGTAAAGACAAAGACAAAGACAAAGACAACACCAACACCAACACCAACACCAACACCAACACCAACAACACCAACACCAACAACACCAACACCACCACCACCAGAGGGTCTCGTAAACAACTGGAATGCAGGTTAACTGACTGACTACTTTCACCTTGTTTATATTGACTGAGTTGGTGTAAACAATTCATTTTTGGAGGGCGTGTATAGCTTGTGTGTGTGTATGTGTGTGTGTGTGTGTGTGTGTGTGTGTGTGTGTGTGTGTGTGTGTGTGTGTGTGTTGAAAAAGGCACGCACACACACACACACACACACACACACACACACACACACACACACACACACACACACACACACGCATACACACAAATAAAAAAAAAGAAGAAGGATATAATAGATATGTAAATAAACAAACAAATCAATAAACAAATCAATAAATGAATAAATAAATAAACAAACATACACCAACAGAGAGAAAAAAAAAGAGAAAAAAAAAAGAGAAAAAAAAAAGAGAGAGAGAGAGAGGAAGAAACCTAACCAAACCAATGAACATGAGTAGTTTCTTCCCTCTAACAAATTCCTTTCAAATCGCCGCGCCACACAAACCCACAAATCAGCGGCGCCGACTAGAGGACAAAAACACCAG
>JAPQNM010000013.1:24751061-24758561 GCA_029783475.1 Metacarcinus magister | reverse complement strand
CTGTTGATGCTGATGATGTTGATGATGTTTGATGATGATGATGCTCCTTGCTATAATAAACCTTTGACTCAGAGGCTTCACTTAGATAATTTTGAGACACTTCTGAGGTGTCAATGAAGTGTGTTTTAACATGAATTTGGTTTGCCTACTATAGATGACTTAGGAATGCAATTTTTTTTAATCTCTCTCTCTCTATCTATCTATCTATCTATCTATCTATCTATCTATCTCTAACACACACAGCCTCTTCAAACATCGCTCCTGCTAAGGGTTGGTCTCCTCGCCAGGCCTTCAAGTACTCTCGGCACATACAAGCAAACGCTACCACACGGATAACAAATAATAATAAAAGAGGAAAGAGATGCGAGTTGTCCTTACGTTTGGAGGAGCATCAAGTACTGTACCTGGCTGGCCTTGTAGTAAAACATGCTACTCACTCCATGCCTGTTACGAACGTGTATACAAGGCGATTAAACGATGGTAGATGTATGGGTGTGTGTGTGTGTGTGTGTGTATATATAAGTTATTTTTACTATATTGAGGCTTCTTTCCGTATGCGTCAGACAAGAAAAACATCAACAGTAGTAGTAGTAGTAGTAGTAGTAGTAGTAGTAGTAGTAGTAGTAGTAGTAGTAGTAGTAGTAGTAGTAGTAGTAAAAGTAGTATTACATATAACAATAATTTCGATAACAATAACAATCATAAAAATAATAACAATACCAAAAAAACAAACAAACAAACAAACAAACAATAAACAAGTAAACATATACGTACATTACAAAAATTTATGATAAGTGAAAAATACAAAAAAACGACAAACTGGGAAGATGACAATGACATCAGTGAGTCCAGATGAGTCAGCGGGAAGAGGAGGAGGAGGAGGAGGAGGAGGAGGAGGAGGAGGAGGAGGAGGAGGAGGAGGAGGAGGGGCAGAAAAACGGGAGAGAGAGATATAGTCAGGGGGGAGGGGGGAGGAGGAGGGGACGGGTTAAATCGATTAAATGGTGTGTGGGGCAGCTGTTCTTGTGGGGGGGGTCACTTTCCCAGGCCAAGGGGGGTGAGGGGGGGCAAAGGGGAGGGAGGGGAGGGTGAGAGGGATTCAAAGGTAAAATGGTGGTGGGACAGGAGAGCGTTGTCTAATTATGTAGTTATGGAATTTCTAGTCAATTACAACCGATCGCAACAGGACTCAAAATATAACGTATTCACACGCACACGCACACACACACACGCACACACACACACACACACACACACACACACACACACACGTTTTTGTCCAGCATCCCCTTAAATTTGAGACTTGTAAAGGCTGTTTCTATCCCTTTAAATTGTTATCTTTTTAAAATGGAATACCACGTTATATATATGGAATTTTTGTTTCTTTATATTTATTTGAGATGTTATGACGCAGCAAAGAGAGACAAACTAAACAGGTGAAGACACATTGCTATACCATCGTTATGTGGAGATGAAATGAAACGTAAATAATAAAAAAAAACAAAAAAACATCACACAAAAACGTTAAAAAAAAGAAGAAATAAATAAATAAATAAAAACGACAAACACCCTTGCTCCCCCTCCCCCCCCCCACACCACCCCATCCGACACGTTGTTATACCGCCCATGCGCGACGACACACACACCTGGTTTTGATCACGACCCCTTCAGGTAGATCCTCCCTTTCCCCTTCCATCCATCCCTTCCCACACGCAGCCATTTTCTCCCCTCTAAGTATGATTCCCTCCCAGCCGTCACGCCTCGCCCACAGCCTCACGACACCCTATCGACACAACCCTCGGAGACCTGCACGGCGGGAGGTGCGTGCGAGGGGCGTGGGGAGGGAGGAGGTGCGAGCAGGAGTAACGGAGAGAAGGGTCGGGGGAGGGTGGAATGGAGGAGTGGAGGGGAGAGAGAGGAACGGATGATAGCAGAGGAGGCAGAGGAGGGTAAGAGAGGAAGGGAGGGAGAGGGATGAGGAAGGAAGATCAAAAGGGTGGCTGGGTGAGCGAGGAGGAGGAGAGGAGGAGGAGGAGGAGGAGGAGGAGGAGGAGGAGGAGGAGGAGGAGGAGGAGGAGGAGGAAGAATGAATGTAGAGAGAGAGAAAAAAAGTACTGAGCTGCGGGCTGCGGGAAAAATAACACGAAGAGGGAAAGAGAAAATGAAAGGAAAAAAAAAACAGAAAGAAAGAAAGAAAAATAAACAAGATTGGCTGTTTAGGAGAAATGAATGAATGAATGAATGAATAAAGGAAGGAAGGAAGGAGTGGGTGTGAGGGAGGGTGTGAGGAAGGGTGTGAGGAGGAAACTGGAGAAGGTGGAGCAGCTGTGAGTGACATGTAGAAAGTAACAGAAGTGGCGATGATATATGTAAATGGAAAAGGGGGGAGGGGGATGTAAAGAGAGGAGGTGCTGACAATACCACCTGGAAGAGGAGGAGGAGGAGAGGAGGAGGAGGAGGAGGAGGAGGAGGAGGAGGAGGGGAGGAAGATGTGACAGGAAGTTGTATGATCATAACATCACCTTTATGCTCTTATTAAAGGGGGAAGAGGAGGAGGAGGAAGGTCAAGGGAGAGGGGGAAAGAAATGACTAGTTTTGAATTCGATTATACGTTGAAAATATATCAGGGGGAAGGGAGGGGAGAGATAAAATGAGAGGGTGTGATGAGGGGATGAGGTGAGGAGCAGCAGGGGTGACAACATGGGATAAGAGAATGAGGGGAGGGAGGTGAAGGGGCAAGGGGTAATGTGATGTAATGGGGAAGGGTAAGTGGATATAAAAGTGAAGGGAAAATGAACGCAGGAGGTGGCGATTAAGAGCGGCAGGTGAGGGGACAGGTAAGTACTCACGCTCACCCCCGGATGTAAAGGGGAAAAAAAGAGGGGAAAAAAGGGGGAGAATTATATGATGCTTTGGAAAATAAAAATCAATAAACGTGTTGATTCCATTATAATATTTTTTTTTTAGTTTATTTATTTATATATTTACATTTTCTTCGTCAATTCCTTTGTTTATCGTTGATTTATTTATGGCTTTGGGTCAAAATGGCGGTAGACTTTTTGCTTTTACATTTCTTCATTATTTTCTTTCTTTCATTTTTTTTTTTTACTCGCTACATATTTTTCCAATTTTTCTCTCTTCTCTTCTTTCACTTTTTTCTAATCAAGTTCAGCGGGGTTTTTTTTTCACTCCTTTTCTTTTTTTTATTGATATTCTTCTCCACTTCTTTCTAATTAAGGATTTTTTCGTTCTATTCTTCTTGATGTTGTGGTTATGTTTTCTTGTTATTGTTGCTGTTATTGTTATTGTTGTTGTTATTGTTATTGTTATTATTATTGTATTTTTCTTATTCACTTTTTTTTCTTATTCAAATTTTCTTCAAACTGATTTTATAATACGCTATAACGGAAATTTATTAATCAATTTATATATATATTTTTTTGTGTGGATTCCTTACTCCTAACGCTCTTCTTTCCCCTTTTTTCACTTCCTACGGCTACTGTTTCCTTATAAGTGGGAAAAAATTTGAAGAAAAAAGAAAAGAAAGAATACGAGGAAGGCGACTCAGTAATCTCCTTCCTAACTTATTATATTACGGAAAAAAATAAATTAAAAAAGAATTCAACAGGAGGAAAGGATAAATGTGAAACTGAAAATTTATAACATTAGTGAATTTTCGCACACATACACACACACACACTCTCTCTCTCTCTCTCTCTCTCTCTCTCTCTCTCTCTCTCTCTCTCTCTCTCTCTCTCTCTCTCTCTCTCTCTCTCTCTCTCTCTCTCTCTCTCTCTCCCATTATGTAAATTAATCATCTCATTATGCTAAGGTCGAAATTATCCATCTATTGATCACGACGCTTCCGTTGCTCCTTTTTGTTCCTAATGAGCCAGGTGTGTGTGTGTGTGTGTGTGTGTGTGTGTGTGTGTGTGTGTGTGTGTGTGTGTGTGTGTGTGTGTGTGTGTGTGTGTGTGTGTGTGTGCATCACCATTAAGCTCACTCGTACTCATCTCCATTTTATACAAAAGTGGTGTCGTCATCGTCGTCCTCCTCCTCCTCTTCCTCCTCTTCCTCCTCTTCCTCCTCCTCCTCCTCCTCCTCTTCTCTTTCCTTCCTGGTACTCTTTCAATATTTATCAGTGTGTTTTATTCTTCTTTGTCCAATTCTACTTAATAAGTCTTTGACATTTTTTTCGTAATTTTGCTGTTGTTGCAATTGATATTATTATTATTATTATTATTATTATTATTATTATTATTATTATTATTATTATTATTATTATTATTATTATTATTATTATCATTACTATTATTATTATCATTATTATCATCATTATCACGTTTACACTCCTTTCTAATATTTCCATCACTAGTTCTCTTAATTCCTTTCTTTTTACTACTCCTTGCTACACCACCACCACCACCACCACCATCACCACCACCCCTACCACCACCACCACCACCACCACCACCATCACCACCACCCCTACCACCACCACCACCACCACCACCTCCTCCGCTGACTGGGATCGCCTGGGAGATACTACTGAGCCTTCCCCTCCTCCTTCCTCTATTCCCCTCCTTACTCTCTCCTGTAATTGGATAAGGATTTTTCCCTCAACGTCCTTCTCTTCTCCCGCGGTTCCCTCCCTACATCGGTTCTTTACTTGCCCTCATCCCCCTCCCTCCCTCCCTCCCTTCTTTTCTCTTTCTCTCCCTCTCCCTCCCTCCCTATCCGCCTTCTTTCCCCTACCTTCCTTTCTCTCGTTCTCAAGTCTTCTTATGTATGTGTCTCTTTCTCTTTTTGTGTGTATTTGTGTGTGTGTGTGTGTGTGTGTGTGTGTGTGTGTGTGTGTGTGTGTGTGTGTGTGTGTGTGTGTGTGTGTGTGTGTGTGTGTGTGTGTGGCAAATTTAACGTACATACACGCTTTCTCTCTCTTCTTGTATGTGTGTATGTGTGTGTATGTGTGTGTGCGTGTGTGTGTGGGTTGGGGGGAGAGGAAAGCTGGGTAAGAGGAGAAGGGAGCTAAAGAAATGAGAGGAATGAGTAACGTGTAGATATTGATGAGAAAGTGCCAGACAGACAAGGGAGTCACGGTACACACACACACACACACACACACACACACACACACACACACACACACACACACACACACACATACGCACGCACGCACACACACACACACACCAATACAAGAACCTGTTTGAGAGCATAAAAAGACCATAGGAATTTAAATAAAGTTTATAATAAAAGAAACTGAAAAAAATCATAACTGGTTTTATCAAAGACTAAGAACCAGCCCTTCCCCTCCTCCTTCCTTTCATTATCTCTCTCCTCTGGTCTTCTATTCCACCTTTCTCTCTCTCTCTCTCTCTCTCTCTCTCTCTCTCTCTCTCTCTCTTCTCTCTCTCTCTCTCTCTCTCTCTCTCTCTCTCTCTCTCTCTCTCTCTCTCTCTCTCTCTCTCTCTCTCTCTCTCTCTCTCTCTCTCTCTCTCTCTCTCTCTGTTACTAACCCTTCCTACTTTCTCACACGAATTATCATCCCCCTCCAAGCTTCTTCCAGTGTCCCCTCCCTCCTTCCCTTCACTTGCAATAATGAGAGGTAAGTCTAATTATCAGTTTCTCATAAATCACACGGCCGAGTCCATTACCGGCCTACCATTAATCTTAGCCTCATCTCCATAAACACTTCTCTCTCCCCCGCCCGAACATGACCGCCGCCGGAAGCAATCCACGCCGCCCTTCTCATCCTTGCAATGTTAAAACCACGAGCATTATGTATTCATGTGCCTCTGTAGGCCTATGGATGAAGTAGGATAGGCCTACGTACGACTAAAGGTGATTTGTTGCAGGAAAACGCGTGGTGGTGGGGATGGACACGAGGCAGGGAGACGCGGCCCTCCACACACGACGGTCCACTGGCTCACCTGTTTGTTTTCCTGCCTTTGTGGTGACCGGAATGTTTGTTTATCTCCAGCGGCGTCATCAGCGTTCCAAGGACAGGAACGCAGGGGCACCGGGAGGCCGTGCGTCATAAAGATAAGGCCTACCGTTATTAATAGAGTTAATTAAGCAGCTTTATTTTTCCATCCGTATATAAAGAAACCGCTGTCTCAGCCTTCCGTCCCGTCCCCGCTCCTCCCCTTCCACGACCACATTAACAAGAGGAGTTACCATTTTGTGCTTCATGTCTGCGTTATTAATTTCATCCTTCTGGCTCTAAGTATATTTTTGAAGGTGTAGATGCAGGGCAGGCAGCACCAGGCGGCCCATCTCACGGACAGGACAATTCGGAGGCAGAGAAGGGAACCTGCATCCACTTCTCCATCATGTCAACAAAAGTGCCGCTCCAGCCTGGCGGGTCTGTGTGCCCTTGAGGGACATGCGCGCGCAGCTCCCAAAGACTAGGGAGTCTCCCCTTGCCCCCCAGGGTCCAGCTAACGCATAGGGACCCTCGCTAAATTTCAGATGAGTCAATTAGACGATCAGTTTCATTCCACGACCGTCATCCCCACGGCTATCGGCGAACCAGGCTCCCACACGTGCCGTCGCCGTCGCTGCCACAACCGCCACCACCACCACATCAATTATTCACGCCGTGCCCCTGCGTGTTGCGCCGCTGCCGTGAGGGAAAAGTGTAACAAGGTGTAGTCTGATGCTGGAGTGGTGGCGAGGCGCACACACTTCCGCTCAAAAAATGGCGAGAGCTGGAAACTGAAATCGCCAGGTAGGCGCCATCCAGCAGCCAATTAGAGTCAAGAGCCGGATATGAACCTACCAATCAGCAGCTTCCCTCGGCCTCATCAGTGCATCGAGGGGAACTAAAACTCATTCTCTGTTTAGAGCTTTGTGGGCAGCTCCCCGCGCCGCCACACACGCCACACGCCCCCGTTCACAGCTCCCTGCACACACAAATTATATACATTTACAATGAAGTGTATTGTCTAGATGCTATTGATGTTAAGTCGTAAATCACACAGGTGAGTGTAGTGGGTAGCGGGATGAAACACACGCACACACATATATATATATACACACACACACACACACACACACACACACACACACACACACACACACACACACACACACACACACACACACACACACATACACACACACATACACATAACCTTCCACTCCTTCACCAGTGTGGAAAATTACTCTTCAGTTCACGATATGGAAAGCTGCTTCCAAGGTTACCCGTCGTTATTCAGGTTTCCTAGTTGACTGTTGTTACCTGTACTAGGGAGGATGGACGTCGTTGTTTCAATCAAGCAGCTGCTGTCCACCTATTACAGTCAGCCTCGTGTTTTTTTTCTTTTGAAGCCATCCATCACCCTCCACTTTTTTTTGTGTGTGTTTGTGTGTTTCTTCAATACAGATCTGGAGTCATGCTGTTTTTATGTTTCCCCGTTAACAATTAAGGCTCACTGTTCTTGCACTTCTTCGCGGGTATAACTCCACACACTTCTCTAACCTTACACACTACAC
>JAPQNM010000013.1:24731061-24746061 GCA_029783475.1 Metacarcinus magister | reverse complement strand
CAACATCGTTCCTCTTCTTTTATTCCTTAACTCTACAACCTTCCCTAATCGTCACTAACCATTCTCATAAACAAAGCGTAAAAGCATAAAGTGTTATCGATGCACCAAATAGCAACAACAATAAAAGCAGCAGCAGGAGACAATAACTACGCCAGTGATAAAAACAAGTCGTAATAGACGCTAAATGAAGCAACAAAAATTCCAGAGCTGTCTCGTACAGTGTTGGAAGCCCAGCAAAAACGGCCAAACTTTCGAGGAGAGGAAAAAAAAATACCTAAGGGGCTAGATGTACGCGGTTCCTTAAATGCCTTTATGTCCCCTTAATGCCTGGAGCAGAAATGCCTCGGAGCTGCCAATGAAGCAATGAAATACCGAACTTGGGTAAACGAGCCATTAGCCCCGGGAGCCGCCCCTCGGGAGTTACTGGGCCGTAACGGAGGACGCCGCCTGGACGACTCACAACGGGCACCAGGAACAAAACTGGTTATCATGATACACAGATATATGGCTTTACAGTGCGAAACATTTCCCTTGCTGAACCATTGGTCATCGTCGCCTACTTCCCGTGTTCCAACCAAGAAGGAAAGCTGATGTTTTGTGCATACAGTCATTGAGGTGGTAGCGGCTGTCACCACGCAGGACCCATTGCGAATAAAGAAAGCTATGGAGATCACTTACAGCTGGCGAAGTAATGTCAAGCTCTAAAGGCTCTATATTTCCAAACGAAGCTTTCTTGTGTAGTGTTCTGGGGAGGCTGGAACACATACTCTGCCTACACTGGACTTGGATTTAGAAAGCCTCGCACTTAGCCAGTAATTGGTGTGACAATCCTTGGTGCTGGACTCATAATAAGGAGTAATTGCATTCCAAGGAACCATTAAGAATTGTCCGATGCTGATAATCTTGGCATTGATGTGTATCTCCAAGGTTTGCTGAGGCCACAATCAGCCTACTTTGGATTCCTGGCGCTACAATAATAATTACTGAGAGGGTTAAACTAATAACTTGGTTGTTATACTCAAACAGGAGCCTTCAACAATTCAAAACTTTCACATGCCAGTAGAGTTTGCAATTCCTAACTGGAAAATGCAAACGATTCCTGGAGCTTCCTGTCACTTTTTTGAAGAATATTTCTCAAGTTAGTTATCGAGTACAGCGTCGTTGATTATTTAACATCACAACGATTTAGCATCATATTCTCCGCTTCACTAAACAGAATTTTGCTGGAATATTTGCAACAATTAAGTGTGAAGATCCTGCACATTCAATAAACCAACAGTCATTATGAAAACAGGATTCAGTCTCTGGAAGTTGTAACAACATGAAGAGTCAACAAACACTATGAATGATGACCCGTTACTAAGTCACAATAAGGGCAAGTCATCACCACTGACAAGAACCAGACAAGCCTATGAACGGCCCCTTCCCCTTTGGGTGTCGTCAGGTCACGCACCGCTGCCTTCCGTCCATCAGCAGCGGGAGTGTTTCATGGACCCGAGGCTCCCTTAGGCATGCCACTGCTGCCTCGAATATTCCTTGAGGTCTGTCTTTGCATATTTCATTTATAAAACATATCAACGATAGGATCAGCCACGTCCCTGCAGTGAACTTTCAAATAAAAAGTTTTCACTATCCTAAGGTCAAGGTAAGTTCACTAGGTGGAGTAAGGTGCAACGGTGTTTGTATATTGATGTTTGTGTTGATGATTGTGCTGATGTTTGTATTGATGTTTGTGTTGATGTTTGTGTTGATGTTTGTGTTGATGTTTGTGTTGATGTTTGTGTTGATGTTTGTGTTGATGTTTGTGTTGATGATTGTGTTGATGTTTGTATTGATGTTTGTATTGATGTTTGTGTTGATGTTTGTGTTGATGTTTGTGTTGATGTTTGTATTGATGTTTGTGTTGATGTTTGTGTTGATGTTTGTGTTGATGTTTGTATTGATGTTTGTATTGATGTTTGTGTTGATGTTTGTGTTGATGATTGTGTTGATGTTTGTATTGATGTTTGTGTTGATGTTTGTGTTGATGTTTGTATTGATGTTTGTGTTGATGTTTGTGTTGATGTTTGTGTTGATGTTTGTATTGATGTTTGTGTTGATGTTTGTGTTGATGTTTGTGTTGATGTTTGTGTTGATGTCATGTGGTGTTGCAAGGTTCATCCCTGGTCAGAAAACGCGACATCCATACTTGGGTTAATGAATATAAAGTTTTTCCTTGTGTGTGTGTGTGTGTGTGTGTGTGTGTGTGTGTGTGTGTGTGTGTGTGTGTGTGTGTGTGTGTGTGTGTGTGTGTGTGTGTGTGTGTGTGTGTAAGCGTAGATATAGACTCATAGATCAATAGGTAGATGAACAGGTAGACACACAGACAGACAGACATACAAACATAAAGATACCTAGATAGACAGACAGGCAAACATACATATAAATACACAAACAGATAGATAGTTAGATGCTCTGATAGATACAGACAGATAGCAAGATAAATAAACCTACTTGATGCGAATGTCAAATAAATTATATACCTGTCTAGCGCGTCCACCTGCAGCCTCCACACACCTGAAAGACAAGAAGAACAGAATATAATTTCAGAAAGAATAAAAAAAGGAATAAATACTATTAGTTTTATATTACGGCCGCTAGGAGAAAACACTGTTGAGATTCATGAGCGGAGAAAAATAGATATAGAAAAAATAAATGAATAAATAAACTAATGAGTATTGAATATGTCATTTGAGGAATGGTGACAGGAATACACACACACCACCACACTCACCACCACACACACACCACCAAAATCACCTTTACATCCCCCTCCCCATTAACTGAGACCTTACCTTCATCACCACCCCAAACAAGTATCACCACCATCACCATCCATCATCACATAAACCTTTCATTCGCACCACAGTTGATCACACGAGCAAGTCATGACCCCCAACCACCACCTCATATAAAAACACACAAACACAAACACAAACACCCATAACCCACCACAGACACACTAACCTTACTATACACCATCACCACTTTTAAAACCTTTACCAGCATCACTTCCTACTTCTAAAATTATCCTAACTCCTCCTCTTTTCAACCCATCCGTTCCAACCTTCCTTTCTTACCACCACCACCACCACCACCACCACCACCACCACCACCTCCTCCTCCTCCTCCTCCTCCTCCTCCTCTTCCTCCTCCTCCTCCTCCTCCACGTGTCCTCTTCTCTCTTCCCTCTCCCCAGCCTCACCACGACGCCCTTTCATCTGCATATCCGTGGTCAGGCCCGAGTGAGGCGAAGCGAGCATCTCCATACTAATTAAACAGCGAGGGAGGGAAGGTGAAGGAGGGTGATGGTGAAGGAAAGGGAAGGGGGAAGGGTGAGAGAGAGAGAGAGAGAGAGAGAGAGAGAGAGAGAGAGAGAGAGAGAGAGAGAGAGAGAGAGAGAGAGAGAGAGAGAGAGAGAGAGAGAGAGAGAGAGAGAGAGAGAGAGAGAGAGAGAGAGAACGTTATAAGGGTAGGAGAGCATCTGAAGGTAGTGAATGATAATAACGATGACAACAATGATGATGATGATGACGAAAAAGAATGGTGGTGGCATAGGGGGTGTGTTGTTGTTGTAATGCGGAGGTCACTGAGGACAGAGGAAGGAGACCCACTGGAGAAGCGTCACGGGGAGGAGGTGAGGCGGGTCTGGAGGGAGTGTGGCTGGAAGGGTGATAAGACATATTGGTAGGGAGCAGTAAGTACAGGCGTTAGGATGGAAGGGGGATATAGGACTTGTCAGGGTGTGGCTAGAGGGGAAGGAGTGAAGCAGGTTAGCAGAGACTGAAAAAATGCAATATAGGTGGCAGGGTGTGGGTGCAGGCTGAGGGTGTGGCTGGAAGGATGTGAGTGAAGAAGAGGGTGAGGAGGGGGAGAGAGGTCGCCGGCTGTAGCATGGTATGGTCGCCTCGTGGGAAGGAGGAGGAGGAGGAGGAGGAGGAGGAGGAGGAGGAGGAGGAGGAGGAGGAGGAGGAGGAGGAGGAGGAGGAGGAGGAGGGGGGGGGGAGCAGTCCACACAGCATAGCATTAACGCATTAAGAGGAGACTTAAAAATACTGATAAGAGAAGCTAAATAAATAAAATCCATGACACACACCACTACTAGGGAGAAATAACTCACTAATCACACCCCAAATTATTATCCTTATCTTACGATCTGACTAATATTTACATCTGATGCTTATCTCCCACAATTACCAATTACACCCTTAATGGCGGCTTATCTACCAATCACATCTCATCTCACCATTCTATATTCACAATCACATCTCGTGGTTTGCATCCTTATCTGATCATCATTATAATCCATTGCTTTTCGCCGCTCGACATGTTACACCGTTGTTACCTACACTCCCTTCTCTTCCCTTACCTTGCCTCCTCCTCCTCCTCCTCCTCTGCCTTCTGTTACATAGCTTCTCCTCCACATTTGGGTGATAGCACCAACCCCCGTCCCCTTCCTCCCCCCTGATGAAGGTTCTCACGACCTTTTCTATCTTTCAAGGACTTCCCGCCTGAGCTGTCTGTGAGAGTCTGGGCGTGGCACCTCCCCCGCTACTCGATACATCTTTGATTCACCCGCCTCCTGCTTCTCACATTTCACTCACACCTTATTCTTGGAAAATCCTATATTTTACCAGGTTTTTCATATAAGTTGCAGCACACACCTTTGGGTTATCCTCAATGATTCTCTTTCTTTTATAATAGAAATATTTTTCTTTATATATATATATATATATATATATATATATATATATATATATATATATATATATATATACACACACACACACGTAGAGCCACATATGTTATCAATCCTTCACTCTCGTAGGTAATCATATATGGGTGAAGGTTTGCTATGAGATGAGTGATTTTTTTCTGATTGTCTTTAAATTTTGTTTTAAAAGTACGGTCATCCACAACACTTTCCCAGCAACACAGCTACGGTACAGTGCATGGATAGTTGTAAGGGATGCAGTAAGTGTATATTTGGAACTCTAAACCATTGATTGTCTTCACGTACAGGATAGCAACAGAGCAATTCGTTGACATGACTAACTCCTTTTACTTGACCAGTGTTTTCAGGGTATAGCGTCATATATATATATATATATATATATATATATATATATATATATATATATATATATATATATATATATATATACATATACATATTTATCTGTGACTTGCCTATGAAGTAAATCCCATAATAATCATACTTTGAAGTAATGTTATATATGGATGTATATGTGAGAGCTGCAGGACTTTATATTTTTCCTTTTCCTTATATGAGTGTGAGTGTGTGTGTGTGTGTGTGTGTGTGTGTGTGTGTGTGTGTGTGTGTGTGTGTGTGTGTGTGTGTGTGTGTGTGTGTGTGTGTGTGTGTGTGTACCTACCTGGCTCGCCCACACCTTTACTTTCCCCGCTCCACACCTGCATGATACCTCACTGCAACTTTTAATTACTGGGCGGGGTCATTAGGGAAGCTTTATGCCTTGTAAGTGCGTTCAAGCTGGAGTAAAGTCTGTAAACTTTATATAAGTGTGTGTGAGAGAGAGAGAGAGAGAGAGAGAGAGAGAGAGAGAGAGAGAGAGAGAGAGAGAGAGAGAGAGAGAGAGAGAGAGAGAGGGAGAGGGAGAGAGGAGAGAGAGAGAGAGAGAGAGAGAGAGAGAGAGAGAGAGAGAGAGAGAGAGAGAGAGAGAGAGAGCGTGTGAGGTATAGGCCAAAGGCGAGGCCGGGCTGGAGAGTTTTAATAATGTTCTTGAATTTCACTGATGGGGACTTGGTTGGCAGCGACCGCGTGTTCCCTCCACATCAACTTTGGATTTGCCTTTCTCTCCTCCATCTCCCTCCACCCTTCCCTTCCCCTCTTCCCCACAGCCCCGGGTCACTCACCCTCCAACGACCTGCACGGAAAAAAATGACACAAGAAGTGGTTCGAGACACCTTAACACGGGTTCTGAATCCCTTAAAGTCTTGGCAAAGGATTCGAAGAGGCTCTCGCCCCACAAATTAGCAGGGTAAGGGACGCAAACAAAATGGCCGGTGAGGTAAGATTGAAATTCGAGGAGATAGGTGTGTGTCGGTGGTGGGGGGGAGGGGAGGGGGAGGGGAGGGGGAGGGGGAGGGAGGGAGATAGACTCGTTTTTTTTTTTTTCTTTTTTAATAATTTTCCAAGGTTTTCAACTCTGATCAGTCTCTCGTCGATGTTTGCGTCGTTTGCCTCTACCTCCACCCCGGTCCTTCGCCTCCACCCAATCACACTGATGTACTCCTATAGTTTCCCTTCCCTTGCAGCTGCGTGAAATACATATATATAAAAAAAAAGGGAGAAATACATATCATATCTAAATCTTTACAATGTCAGCATGTCCTAGATTTCTGAACGGTAATGAAGGGATAGAAGAACGAAGGCACGGAGGAAGAGAGGGAGGGAGGGAGGGAGGGAGGGGAGGGAAGGAGAGGGTTGAGTGCAAATCCCTCGCTAACAGTGCACAACCAACAACCGACTACAAGATCAAATTACGCAACGGAGGAGTTTATTCAGCAGCGCCACGATGCCACAATGCCCTGGCCGCCCTCACCTCACCGCCGGGACAGTGCTAACCCACGCCCGCCCGAAGCACCCCCCGGGCAGACCTTGACTAGGGGAAGGTCGCCTCTTCGTGCTAAGTGCCCTGAGCCTTACTGAGTCACTAATGCCGCCAGGGTCCCCGCGATGGCATGCCTCCACACACACGACTCCCGAAGCTAATTATGAAAAGGAGATGCTCGTGATCACTGTGTCCTTACCAACGCTCCTCCCAGACACAGGAGAGCAGAGGATCGGGCTGATCAAGATGCTGGAAGACGAAGGCAATTGGGCTCTGTGTGTGTGTGTGTGTGTGAGAGAGTGAGTGTGAGAGTGTGAGAGTGTGAGTGAGAGTGAGAGTGAGAGAGAGTGAGTGAGAGTGTGAGAGTGAGTGTGAGTGAGTGGTGAGGAGTGAGAGAGATACAACTGTTTTCAGCATCTCCATCGCCTCATTTTGAAATCTTAGTATAATTCCTTTTCAGACGTTAAACAAATAACATATACAAACAAAATAAAAACAACTTATCAGATGTTTTATAACCCATCATTTATCTGCTTTATTTCATATCACTGGAAAAACGACGAACATTTAGACTATCGAAAATGTTAGTCTTAAGTCATGAAAATATCCTTAGCTACATTCTCCTTCCGTGATGATGAGGAGACGCAGGACACAGAAGCGACAGCAGCAATGGGCCAAGTAAACGACCTTCCTCTTGATGGCGGCTGTTGAATGACGTGAAGAGTGACCACAACACCGTCCATCACACCCACGCGGGGAACCCAACCTTGCCGCTGCTTCCAAACCCAAGAAACGTGACTTCCCTTCCAACATGCCTACCGCCTCCACAGCCCGGCGAGATTCACTATTCCAAGCTACTCCCAAAAAAAATGTTCCAGTTCAAGACAGTTTCAGAGACATGGGAATATTTGTACATTACTGCGATTCCCGTTTTAGATTCGTATCCCATTCCAGGTTCCTGTGATACCCATTCCAGAGCTAGACCCACTTACAAACCGGCCAACGATTCCCATTCCAGAATCACGCCCATCCCCTAGACAAAAGGTGATGTCTATTTCCGCATCCGTCATCAGCATTCCCATTCCCATTCCCATTCCGGGAAAATCGTTGTAGCAAAGCTCTTCTCCCTTTTCTCTTTCCCTCCTCCCTCCCCCTTTCTCCTACCGCCCCTTGTATCCTATCCTCAGACCTCCCTCCCTCCCTCCTTCCTTCCTTCTCCTCCTTTTCCTCTCTTCTTTCCATTCCCGTCTGGCCGTGGAAAAGACAAATGAGCAGAGGAGAGCGGAAATGGTCCCTTGGAGATACAATATGGTGCACAGGAACACCCTCCCTCACCCTAGCCACACTCTCACCCTACGCTGCACACACGCCCTCCCTCCACGCCCTCTCAGGATATACACAATTTTTCTGCTGGGGAGTTCCGTAGAATGTGCGGCACGGGCAGGGAGGAGGAGGAAGGGACAGCAGGGAGAGGAAGGGCAGGAGTGGATGAATAGGAAAGGCGTTGAGATGGATGAGTGGATGGCTGGTGTGGAAGAGGTAATGGTGGAAGGCTGGTTGGAGGGCGTGGAAGCGTAGTACAACAGTGATATAATAGACGGTGTGTGGTAATAGACTAAGTGGAGTAAGGAAAATAAGAAGAAAAAATGTTATATTCCATTATGTATACGTTTGTCTTATTGGTTCTATGTATATTAATGTGTATTTTGATGTATATATATATTTTTTTTCTTTACCTCTGCAAATATAAAGAGGGATGGATTGAGGTGAAAATTATCTTCATCTTTGTAGGCTTATTGGTAAAAAAAAACTCACTTGGTCTGAAACGAAAGATTTTGTTGATACTGTTTGTGAATTCTATGCGCTCTCTCTCTCTCTCTCTCTCTCTCTCTCTCTCTCTCTCTCTCTCTCTCTCTCTCTGGCAAAAAAAAAGAGGGGTTAGAAGAGGCGAAGTGGGCGGTCCTCCTCTCCTTACCCCTCCCTCACCCATCCACCCTTGATAACATATGAGGGAGAGGACGCGAGACACGAGAACAAAACACGATCAAGATGCGTGGCGGCGGAGTGGGAGTAGTTTTAGCGTCACCGTAATGGCAGACACTCCGCCCGCCCATCCTCTTGCCTCTCAGCCACACAAAGGGCGCCTCCCTCCTCCTATATAACCCACGCTACCTTCACCCTTAACATACCAGACAGCTAGGACGAAAAACTTTACCAAGAGGCCACTAACTCCTTACGACTTTGTGCTGTGAACTGACCGCCGACTCCCTATTTCACGTCAATAAGCCTACTGTGGTCACGTGACAACTCGGTCGGCTGCAGGCACTACGTCACGGCTCCCTGGAAGGTCATATCGGGTCATTTAGGTCCAGGGTCGAGCTGGGAGACAAAAGGGAAAATAGCAAGAGAAACGGGGCCATTAAGGTGACGTGTGGCCGCTAGCTGATGGGGATGAGGGAAGGTTTTCAAGGGGAGGAGTGAGGGGATGGGAGGGTGAGGGGACACATTAAGGCCTCGAGGCACTACTTCAGCGGCCGCACTGATGACCAGGCGATCTAACATCCACTACCACCACCACCACCACCACCACCATGATCCTACCCTCCCCTCCCCTCCCTTCCTCTCTGGCCGTCTCGAATTTGGAAGCATCTTGTGAGAGGTAGTATATTTCAGCTCTCCCCCCCCTCCTCCTCTTCCTCCTCCTCCTCCAGCCACAACACTACCGCCCCCACCATAACCAGCAGTGCCTCCTCCTCCTCCTCCCCCTCCTCCTCCTCCATTACGTGCCCCACCTTGGAGTCTTATGGTAGTGTGGTCGTTCACGTCGGCCAGGTTTTCATTCAGGTAGTTAATGGTACGAGACGGATTCCTTTCCCTCCTTCCTCCCTCCACTCTCTCTCCTCCACCTGCACCCTCCTCTCTTCTCTCCCCTCCCCCCCCACACTCCCACCAGAGCCCACCTGCCAAACATGATCAGGGCGGCAGGAAAACAGGAGCACCTCGCGGCTTAATATTCGTGTTTAGAAGAGTAACTAATAGCGACGGAAAGCCACAATATATTATCATAATTATGAGTGTGTATAAGTTACCTTGAGTGTACTACCTCTCTCTCTCTCTCTCCTTCCTCCTCCTCACTCCTCTTCCTCCAACCATCCATCCCTCACTGCCTAACTCGTCTTATTTCTTACTCCTTTCTCTTCTTACTTCCCTCTCTCTCTCTCTCGCCTGCTTCCTTACTCTACTTCCCTTACTTAATCACTCACTTTTTTTTTCCTTCTCTCTCTCTCTCTCTCTCTCTCAGTCGCTCGCTGGTCTAATATTTATCACTCTCTGCCACTTTTCTTATTCATCCCACCACCACTACCACCACACCACCACCATCACCACAACCACCACCACCCCCACAACGGTCTTTTCTCTTTTCTTTCTCTGCGCACCTTCCTTATATTTCTCTTTACCTCAACCATCGCCTCTCGTTCATCTCCTCACCCCACTGTACCCTGCTTCCTCCGTCTCCCTCTCTCTTTCTCTCTCTCTCTCTCTTTCTCATTCTTTTTTTTTATCTCTTTCTTGTACATTACCTGCCCTCTTTTCTCTCTCTCCCACTCGTTCTCGTTCTCTTTCACTCCCCCCTCCGTGTCTCCCTCCCTCCTTCCTTCCGTCAGAGAGAGAGGGCAAACGTGGAGGCGTGAATGGGTACACTTGCCTCCCTTTTTGGTGGTGAGTATTTGATGATGACGTGTCGAGAGGCAAACACAGGAGACTTCAAAGACGCTGCGGCCCGCCTTGGAGTCTGCCGAGGGAAGGAGCAAAGGAAAGGAAGGAAGGAAGGAAGGGAGGAGGGAAGGATGGCTGTCAGCTGATTACGGGGTTATGATTATTTATGTGTATGTGTGTGTTTATGTGTATGTATGTGTGTGTGTGATGCTGTAATATACTTTCTCATTATCAATTCACCTTCTATCTAGCCTCCCTCCTCCATCATCACCATCATCACCACAGCTACCTCCTCCTCCGCCACAGTTGTAGGCACTTTCACCCTGACAACCATCACCATTGTTTAAAAGTATTGGTAGAAACAGAAATAATATTAATAGTAAAATAACACCACCACCACCATCACCATCACCACTACTATTTTCCATTCTTACATCACTTTGATCCCCACCGCCACCATCACCATCATCACCACTATAATATTCATCATAATCACCACCATCAAAACCACGGCCACGCATCACCATCACCACAAGTCACCACCACTACCATAGCCACAATCAACACCAGAAATAACATTACAATCACCACCATCATCACTATCACCATCACCAACGTCAACACCATTCCCACTGCCATCAAATTCACCACAAACACCACTATCACTACAGTCTTTTAACCACAATCATCATCACCACCACCACCACCACCACCACCACCACCACCACGGGGAGTCTCTGGGGTGAATCAATACTGCTGGTGTGGCGGGAATGGATCAAGGCGCCGAGCAGGACTTTTAAAGTTATTAAAGCTTAGATCTGTGGCTTCCATCTGGCCCCTCCCCCCTTCTCTCTCTCTCTCTCTCTCTCTCCTCTCTCTCTCTCTCTCTCTCTCTCTCTCTCTCTCTCTCTCTCTCTCTCTCTCTCTCTCTCTCTCTCTCTCTCTCTCTCTCTCTCTCTCTTTTTCCCTACTTTTCTTTCAACACACGCCTTTTATCTCCCTCTCCTTTCCGCTCATCATAACTAAGTGTGGTATCACCCACCCTCGCCACCATGATGCGTGTGGTTGTCCACTTACCAGGTGGCTCCTGGAAGTCGCTTGTTAAGGATCAGGACGTGGGTTTGGTGTGTGGGTATAATTACCTCCACAATGGTGCTAAATAATCCACTTCCACCAGCTGACGCGTTATGAATGAAAAGGTGACTCGGAAGAAGAATAAAATGTTACAATAACAGTGTGGGAAGTAGATATTTTGCAATTACAATTCTTACCGTTGTGAGTTTTGAAGCGGACCTCAACACGCCCGTGGCCTCACACCATGACACTGTCCAGCCCGATGCGGCCCCCACGCCTCTTTGGCATTATTAGCCTGACTTGGGCTGGCCCTGGTCATTGAGTGCCTGGCAAGGGATGTATTACGGTGGATTAAAAAAAATATCAAAGTATTAGTTTTGAGTCAAGTGGAGATTTATGGGAGCACGTAATGTGATGCCGAGCTTACAGTTCTTCTGAGCTCATCAGGCTACGAGGACCAGACTGAATGATTTGAAGGTATAAAATTTGTTTGGTTTGTGAAACGGAATCAACAAAAGTGAAAACTGTTTTAATTTTGTAGTGAAGAAGAAATTTATGGAGACTCCCGCTGTGACCCGCTTTATCTGATGTGGGTTCCTTTCCCCTCAACCGTCTTGTCCTCTCTTCCTTCCCCTGAAATGGTCTCCCCTCCCCTCACCTGACAGCCTTCCCTCCCCTCTCATCACTGGACATGACCTTCCCTCCCCTCCTTCCCTCCCCTCAGCTGTCATGTCCTTGGCTTCCCTCCCCTCGACTGACATGTCTTGCTCTCCCGTCCCTCGACATGCCCCCCCCCCCAAACCCCCGCACTTGTAATGAGCGGAGAGTAAGTGGCGCCGACCATTAGTGTGTCGGCAGCCGCGGCCACCCGGGGGACGCCGCGGGCTCCGGAGGGACCACACCTGCCGCGCCTTCAGACCACACCTGCTGCCACGCCCCCGTTACACCTGTCACAACCCAAGGGACGCACCTCACACATTTTGGAAGACACAGTTGCTATAATTTTGAGTGGCCTAACATAATTTTTACGGCCAAGTTATCCAGCAAGATTAAGAGTCACACTGTGCACTGTTGGTCACAATCTAAGGTGCACGCTTGCCACACTCTAGCTACGCACCCTCACCTTACACAACGCATCTCACTTTTTTACATTATTCAAAAGTTTCCAAACCACTTCCTCTCTCTCTCTCTCTCTCTCTCTCTCTCTCTCTCTCTCTCTCTCTCTCTCTCCTCTCTCTCTCTCTCTCTCTCTCTCTCACTTCCCCTCTCCCCCCTTCCGTTCCTTCACCACCCTTGCATCCTTTTTCATTTTTCTTCCTCTATATTTCCTCTCACTATCTTTTCCTGTGTTCCTCTCGCGTTTTCTTTCTTCCTTTTTTTTCCCCTTCTTCCTCCACCTCTAATTTTCCTGTTCCTCTCCACTGCAAGTCCTCATTACTTCTCTACTTTTCATTCCGCGACTCTCGTACCGCGTGTAACTCCATTCATATTTTTCAACTGTAAATGTCTGTCTGTCTGTCTGTGTGACCATGCTTGTGTTTGTCTGTCTTTTCAATCTCTCTCTCTCTCTCTCTCTCTCTCTCTCTCTCTCTCTCTCTCTCTCTCTCTCTCTCTCTCTCTCTCTCTCTCTCTCTCTCTCTCTCTCTCTCTCTCTCTCTCTCTCTCTGCTTAGTTATCTCTCTTCCTCTCTCTTACACCTTTACTTCCTCCTCCTCCTCCTCCTCCTCCTCCTCCTCCTCCTCCTCCTCCTCCTCCTCCTCCTCCTCCTCCTCCTCCTCCTCCTCGTGTCCAGTGATCGTAATGAAGGCTCCTGAATAAGCCATTTTCTCTATGAAGACGCTTCCTCGACCATTAAGACGCGGAGACTCGCATGTCGGGTGGTGATCGAGCCGCCGAACAACCGAACTACCGTGACAACTACCAACCACCTACCGCAGCCTGGCCGGGGGGGGAGGGGAAGGGGCCCGAGGGGAGATAAAGAGAGTTATTTAGAAATTTGCATAAAAGTGTAGGGTAGCTAGTGGTGTTTAGTTGTTTGTTAGTGAGGGAAGAAGGGAGGGTGGTGGGTTGGGGTGGGTTGGTGATGGTGGGTGGGTCTGCCTAGCTGCCAGCGGGTGGGTGGTGTGGTGTGGTGTGGTGTGGTGTGGTGTGGGAGGGGGTGTTTGAAAGGGTGTCTTTGAGGGCTGAGGAAGGTCTGGGTAATGGGGATGGGAAGGAAGGACGGAAGGAAGGTGATGAGTGTGTGTGTGTGTGTGTGTGTGTGTGTGTGTGTGTGTGTGTGTGTGTGTGTGTGTGTGTGTGTGTGTGTGTGTGTGTGTGTGTGTGTGTGTGAGAGAAAAAAAATAAAAGGAGAGAGAGACACACACACACACACACATACTAAGTACAAAAGAGAGAACGTTCATCACCCTCACTCACCACTCACTCCTTCCCTCCCTTCCTTAGCCACTCACTCTCTCACCACCGCAAGCACCCGTCACCAGCCTGTCACCACTGTACTCCCAACACAATCATCACCACCATCCATCACAATCCTCTCCCTCCCTCGTGTTCTTCCCCTACCGGTCCACGCCACAGTCCCTCCCACCTGTGGCTACGTCAGGTGCTGCCGTCAGACCTCACCAATAGGTAGCCACGACAGTGCAGGTCTGACAGGGAGCATCTTTCCCACGACAAGGAGTTGGCGTGGAGTGATCAGTCATGCGTTCAGGTGACTATCTCGATGAACTCATTGTACGTTTTAAATTAACTCGTTTCCTCTTGGTGTAGTGTATACAGCGTCAGTGTTTTGTTTAGGACACATCTTACGTTGTATTATTGTAGCATGGTGAAGCTTCGTCCAATTGATTTGATGTGGTTGTACTCGTAAACATGTAGACAGACAGAAGGACGGGCGGGTAGAGAGGCAATAGACAGTCCAACAGAAAGACACACACACACACACACATACATTTTCAAGAATCATATCAGTTATATCTATTCAGTTATCCAGTTCAATGTTGAAAGGTGGGTTCATTACATTCCCAGGAGTGTGTCGCCCTCGCCAAGCTCACTAACTTAGAAGTGTCTCCTGTTGGCTGGCTGTCGTAAGTGTCTGTGTGAAATCATTTGACTCATAATTTACATTGATCCTTCCATTATGATCCAACGATAATAATGATATAATATACAATTTACTTATAAATGTGGGACACGTCCAGTAAATCCTGATATTTCTTTTTTGTTTTAGAAATCGTTAAGCTCATAAAGAGGATTTTTTCATTACTTGTCAGGCAATAGAACAGCACAAATTTGGGGATCGACGAATATTTTTTTCATTCTTTATAATAAATCCTGATCCTACTAAGTAGCTACATATCATCTGTTCAACTGTTCCTGTACAAGTATAATGTATAGTATAATGTATGGATTTAGGATTCACTTACATGTTGGGAGTTTGTGTACAGGTTCCAGGCACTGGTATTGATTTTAAGAAATTTAAGGCACTAGTTGTTTGTTGTTCTTCGTGGTTGTCATAATTCTAATTATTAATTTAACTTACGTATATTACTAAGGTTAAACTCAACCAGCCTCCCTT
>JAPQNM010000013.1:24708561-24721061 GCA_029783475.1 Metacarcinus magister | reverse complement strand
CAATCACATACACCCTTCTCAGCATGAAACGGTCAGGAGATACGAAGCTGGTAAAAGAATCATGTAGTTTTGTGTTCTTTTCAGCGTTGCAATGTACTGTACGTCCGGCGTGAAAGGCAATGCTGAATATTTTGCGGCTCATGATTACGAAAGCAAAGGTCAGAGTGCGATCAGTTTTACGTTGCGTTCTTATATATCTTCTAGCAAAGTATAGTGTGGCTTTTTTCTTTCTTTTTTTTTCCTTTTTTTTTTTTTGTCCCTGGGAAATTCAGCCATTGACGAGATTAATAATAATAAAAAAAACATTAAAATAAGTCTATATTAATACTAATATCCTTACGTTGGTAAATGAAAAGAAATATATATGTATAAAATCAGTACGTTATTTATATTAATAATCTTATTCATTTATTTGTATTAAAAAAATAGAGTCGCGGAAATAAGAAGAGTGTAATGTGGAGGGAAAGAAGAGGGAAACAAGGAAAACTCATGATAACAGTGAAGGAAACATTGCAAGGAACATTACATAACCTCAACAAAGACAGTGGCCAAGGAAGACTGTCAGTAGTAATAATAGAGACAGTGAGAAGGCCAGTAAGACTAATAAGAAAAAGAACATTTAGGATAATATTTTTTATTTTAGCTTTTCCCTCTTAGTGCATTATAAGGATGAAGCCAAGACAAGACATTTAAGGTTCAGGGAGATTTTATTCTTCCTTCCCCCACTGTGCCGTATTTTCGTAGGAGAGAAAATAGAATACAACGGAGTACAAAGGAAGAACAGACAGCAACAGTCCTACTGGACCTAACGAGGCTGTCCGTGTAGCTACACTACTACTAAATATCTACTTGATAGACCCAAAAGGACAGCAAAGCGGAAGGATCCTCCCCACCCACCCCTCCCTCCAGCCGAAGCTGGCCGGAAGAGGAAGTGATACCATGTAGTATGGACAAGCTATCATGGAAATTGTATAGGAAGTGAGAAAACAGGAATAATCTACGTACGCTATTACTACCACAAAAAAAAATTTTACGTAGGAATGATATACTCAATTTGATGAATAGATTCGAAGTGCTTATCAAGTTTTTCCTTAAACGATTCAATTGTAATACTGTTAACTATTTGTGCTGGGAGAGAATTCCAAATATTCACGATTCTATTGAAAAAAAAAGTGCTTCGCTTCATTCGATCTAAAACGCTTACCAATGATCTTGAAGCCATTGTTACGAGTAGTGTTTGTGAGATCGGTAGATACATAGTCATTTATGTTAATATCAGAACCATGGAAAATTTTAAATACCTCAATTAGATCCCTCGTAGCCTACATTTGGATAAACTGAATAAGTTCAGCTCATTTAGTCGTTTTTCGTAAAGCTTGTTTCGCAATCTAGGGATCATTTTAGTAACTTTTTTTTGTATTCTCTCCAGCTTTTCAATATTTTTTTGTTTTTAGTATGGTGACCAAAATTAAATGCAATGCAATGCAGAGGAGGGGCTTCCCAGACCCCTCGCTCCGTCCCTTTTTGTCGCCTTTTACTATCCGCAAGGAATTTTTGCAGCCCCCACCACAAGGCTAAATAATAATCATAATAATAAGGATACTAATAATAACAATAATAATAGTAATAATAATAATAATAATAATAATAATAATAATAATAATAATAATAATAATAATAATAATAATAATAATGTTGTACCTAAATACAAAATTAACGAAGCTCTGTACATAAATTTTGGACTTTTTTTTGACAATTCTAGTTAGAAATGCTAATAAAAAATAATTCTTTTGTCACCAGTCTTGTTTTTTTTCAGTGAGTGAAAACCTCAGCGAACGAATGAAAAATAAAGAATAATAAAGAAACTACCGCGTAATTGTTGTTGTTATTATTTTGGTTGTCGGTGGTAGTGATGGTGGTGGTAGCGGTGGTAATGGTAGTGATGATGATGGTGGTGGTGGTCGTGGTAATAATGGCGGCGGTGGTCCGTAGTGGTTGGGGGCGGCGATGGAGTCACAGAGAAGCAGTTTCAAAGCAAGCAAACAAGGCCAAGCAAATGATCCATCTGGGTGTAATTCGGGGTCCACGGTGCACGGTACACTGGCAGGTCACGACACAACCCCCAACTCCCTTCCTCTTGCCTAGACCAACCCCAACCCCCCTTCTCTTGCTTAGACCAATCCCCAACCACCTTCCTCTTGTCTAGACCAACCCCAACCCCCCTTCTCTTGCCTAGACTAATCCCCAACCACCTTCCTCTTGCCTAAACCAACCCCAACCCCCTTTCCTCTTGCCTAGACCAACCCCAACCCCCCTTCCTCTTGCCTAGACCAACCCCAACCCCCCTTCTCTTGCCTAGACCAATCTCTACCTTAAACGGACTTCTCGGTAGCACCTGGTTTGGTCTCAGTCATCGGAAAATGACAAGCGAAGTTAATCAGAACCGGTCTCTCAGGTGCAGCCAGACACACCTGGGATTCCCTTACATGGCTCGAAATTGATAAGACTTGAGCGACGGAATGACCCGCTCTCGTATTTTCCTCATGCATCGTGTCGGTACTTTTACCGTGTGTCGCCGCTACTCTGATGCTTTAGCGGGGGAGAACACGTAAGCTGGGGCGTTATTCAAGGGATGGCGGGAGGGGAAAGGGTGAGTTGGGGTCTTGAGGCAGGGAAGGTGGTGCGAGGGGGGGGGGTGAAGCGGTGAGGGGCACAGGTAAAGAGAGAGGCTCACCTGAAATTCCCACGACCCGGTATCGCGCCCTGACAGTATTTCCAGACCCCCGAACACTAGTCTCCCTGAGCCCGCCCCGCTACGTCGCTCTCATGCCGGCCCGGTGAACACCATACCCTGTGTTGTTGTCGTTGCTTGGCGTTGTTTTGGCGGCACAGCGTGGGATGGTGTTTGTGAGCCTGGGAGCCTGAGGGGCATGGCTGAAGGGGGGGAGGGAGGCAGGCCACCCGCAAACCAGCAGTCTTTCTCGCGGGCGGTCTGACCCACTGATGTATATGCTGTGGTGAAACATCCCGCCAGCCCGCCCACCAGCCCTCCCTTTCCTCTTCCCTCCCTCCCTCCCTCCCATCCTTTCTCCCTCCTCCTTCCATTCATTTTTACTTATCTCCTTTCTCCATACCAACCCTTCCTCTCCTAACACCCCGTCCCCTCCTCGTCTCCTTGACTGGCTTCCTTCCTTTCCATCTCCTTCCTGCTACTTCCCGTCTCTTTCCTCCCCTCCCCTTCACCATCCATGCTCATTCTTCTTGCCTGTCCTTTCTTTGGCTCCTGCTCCCCCTCTTCCGTATTCCTTCCTCTCGGCTCTACTTATTGATCTTATTTTATTCCACTCCATTCACTTGTATTCTTATCTTATCTTGTCTGTCTGTCGGTCTGTCTGTCTGTGTCTGTATGTGTCTATGTCTCATGTGTGTGTGTGTGTGTGTGTGTGTGTGTGTGTGTGTGTGTGTGTGTGTGTGTGTGTGTGTGTGTGTGTGTGTGTGTGTGTGTGTGTGTGTGTGTGTGTGTGTGTGTGTGTGTGTGTGTGTGTGTGTGTGTGTGTGTGTCTGGGTAGGGGTGATAAGGACTGGTTGTCTTCTTAGAGAAAAACAAAGTGGGAACAGAAGTGCAACAGATGCTTCCCCAACACACCTCTAACTGTGATGAACTTGATATACACACACAAGTGAAGGCAGGCGTGGACGTGAACATAGGAACAAATGTCTAAAAAAAGTTGAAGTTACCATTGACACATCCAAATTAGGTCTTGTTTTGAGCATGAAAAATTCCAATCGTAGGAAGAAAGAGAATCAGAATCAGTTTTGGATCCATCAATCGCGACACCGTATCCACAGTTCCACGTCTTGAAAACAAAGACGCAACGGCACTATATGCAAAGCGTCTCTCTCTACTCCTGACCCCAAGAGTCCTGATTTAAGCTTCCTTCCTTCGTGATGGCCGCTTCTTGCATATCAACAAGTGTTCCTCATAACGTGCACATCCTCCGTTGGGAAAGCTTCAATCTGTGGTTACTTTACAAGCTTTGAAAAGGACACTAGCTACACCCACAACGTTTTGGCTGACATCACACCTAAGCACACGTGTTCAGAGTCAAGGGAGCAAATATTACCTTTTAATGCTAGAGATGATTACGAAATTTAATGTACCATATTAAAAATCGTAATAAATGCCATTAACTTCAATTACTACAGCATGATTGTACTATATAATTCCATATAATCACATAATAACTGTATGAGAGAGAGAGAGAGAGAGAGAGAGAGAGAGAGAGAGAGAGAGAGAGAGAGAGAGAGAGAGAGAGAGAGAGAGAGAGAGAGAGAGAGAGAGAGAGAGAGAGAGAGAGAGAGAATGTTAGAGAGATATACATTATACGTACTAAAATTTAAATTACATATACGCGGAAAGGTGGAAGCAATATATTCGTCTAAATCAATTCATGTTTTACAATGTTTACATGAGGCACTGACACACATGTTCCCACACTCACCTGGTGTGTATACTTTCTGGGGCATTTAATATATGTTTTGACTTAGCAGGTCTTTCACTTTCTCCCTTTACTATAAAACTGATTTTACAATTATTATTATCCTGTTTTCCATCGGTTTTTTTTTCTCTCTCTCTCTCTCTCTCTCTCTCTCTCTCTCTCTCTCTCTCTCCTCTCATCTCTCTCTCCTCTCCATCTCTCGCTCGCCTCTCTCTCTCTCTCTCTCTCTCTCTCTCTCCTCTCTCTCTCCTCCTCTCTCCTCATCTCTCTCTCTCTCTCTCTCTCTCTCTCTCTCTCTCTCCTCTCTCTCTCTCTCTCTCTCGTGTGCGTGTGGTGTGATGTGTAGTGTGTGTGTGTGTGTGTGTGGTGTGTGGTGTGTGTGTGGTGTGGTGTGTGTGTGTGTGTGTGTGGGTGGTGTGTGTGGGTGTGAGTGTATATATATATATATATATATATATATATATATATATATATATATATATATATATATATATATATATATACACACACACATACTTTCATTCCACTTTTCTGTTCTGTCTGTCTGTCTATTTGTCTGTCTGCCTGTCTCTTCCCTTAGTTCTAATGATACATTGGCCTCAAACAAGTCTATCATATAAATGCACAGACGCAAAACATTGTTATATCTCTATTTCAGGAAAGAGTTTATCTGGTGGGCTCATCGCGGCATGCATGGTGAGAGCCTGGCCGGGAGGGTGGCGCAGAGGGCGTGGGAGTAACGTGCTCACAAAATGTTACATATTAGTTAAAAAACAGTGGGTGAGCGTGTGCGGTGAGTGTGCCGAGGACCTGCGGCGTGTGGGAGAGAAAGGGATTGAGCAGAGTTGCGTTGGGGCTCAGTGGGCGTTAATTATGCAATGTATGACTCAGTGAATGGAAGGTGCTTATAGGTGACGTCAGGCGTGAGTGTGGACGGGGAAATAGGAGATAGGAGAGTGTTCAGATAGTGTGTACCAGCCCTGTCTTCCCTCGTGTTCTTACTTAAAATAAGGATAAAATAATATCAAGTTGAGTCTGTTGCGGTAAAATTAATTAAATTCAAGGATTCTTTTATTGCATCTCTTTCCCTGTTCACCGCAAGAAGAATTGGTGATATTTTTTACAGTAATTTTATGTTATCTGCGCACTCAGCTCTCATCGCTGGCAGAACACACAAGGACAGCTCACATATAGGGCTGTAGTGCTGGTGTGTGTGTGTGTGTGTGTGTGTGTGTGTGTGTGTGTGTGTGTGTGTGTGTGTGTGTGTGTGTGTGTGTGTGTGTGTGTGTGTGTGTGTGTGTGTGTGTGTGTGTGTCCAGAGCATTGTATGAGACGAAACTGTGATATTTGCGTTTCTAATCTGTCTGTCTGTAATGTAGAGGCAAGATGCAAAAATGTATTGTATTAGTCGTTTTCTTGTTCAGGTCTGGACCGAGGAGCTGCTGCAGTGTGTAGGCTACCAATGTTACCTCTTCCAGGTACTCATAGCCTGACCTTACTGGGAGGTGTGAGAGAAGAATGCAAGACTGACCTGGTAAAGTGTATGTAGATGCTTACACTGCCTAGGAGTCAACTTAAATCAGGTTGGGCTGCCACAAAACAATACAACACACAAATAGACATACACACAAAAAAAAATCCTACTTGAGTGTTCTCCTTGCCGGGCGTTAACACTCACGGATTTACACCTGGGTCACTTTGTTTTCTTAAGTTATTAATCTTATAGTATACTTAAGGCTCAGAGTAGCGAGGTGACTAAGTAGGTGGAAAGGAGATTCTAATCGTGGATTTCAGAGTTCATTTACCAGACAGGAAGTAAAGACGACTTTGCTGGGACGAGGCTCGGGATAATCTAATCTGGATCTGATCGCAGCACCTGGTCATAGGAGGAGTTTCGATGAGGTTCGATCCCCACAAGGCAGCTTCTCGTAGCGGGTGGCCAAGGGGCAGGGCAAAGGAGCCGTCTGAGGGACTATACAACCCAGGACGCGTGTTCACTCCTACTGCCAGTGACGGGAGCACCTCGGCGTGGTCACTGCACCCAGCGTACCCCGGCTAGCTGGAAGAGACAATGATGCCGCGCGATCCGAGCACCGCTGGGTCGAGGAAGTCAAACACGTATGCAGGAAGGTCAGTTTGCCTTCCTTCGAGACGGCATGCTGCTGGGAAGGCGTCAGTGGTGAAGTGCAGAGCCCGCATCCGACAAAGGGACTGAGGGTGGTGGCCGCGGAGGAAGCATTCTTATCCTCAGGCTATTCAACGCCCTCACAAAACAAGGAATAATGATGGTGGACTGCTGTTACCGGGACGCAAAGGCACAGGTGTCCCCCAGAAGTTGGTTGTCACACCTCCCCAAGTTTGGTCTGCTGAGGGTGGCGCCACACTCATGTAACAGCTGCCGCCCGATGATCACTTGGGAATGTCTCGATGCAAGCGATACATCAGACCTTTGTTGACTATTATGCATATGCAGATTATCAAATATTTAAACTGATTATTATTTGCTAGGATACAAGACGATACATTGCTCTCTCTCTCTCTCTCTCTCTCTCTCTCTCTCTCTCTCTCTCTCTCTCTCTCTCTCTCTCTCTCTCTCTCTCTCTCTCTCTCTCTCTCTCTCTCTCTCATCCATTACATCCAAATTACCCCTGCAGTGTCCCGACCTTCTCCCCCCATTCGTTCTCCACCAACCACCCCATTCTGTCCCTGCTATCCTTCTTTTCTTCCCTCCCTCCCTCCCTCCCCCACCTTCACCCTCCCACTTTCTCATAATTGCTAGTTAGTCCGCGTAACGGGATTTCCTTGTGAATGCGAATTGTCAGACTCTATTACTTAAAATCCAAGTGGATACTTTATTACGGCGGTACCTTCGCAAGGGGCGGGTTTGTGTGTTTTGGCTGCATCTACACCTGTTTGTTTCTTCCCACACCTGAGCGGCTACTCCACGATATCTTCACCTTCCCTTCCACCTCTTTACCTCAGCAGGTGGAATTATTTTTACGAGTCTGCGGGTGGGAGTGTGAGAGGGAGGTGTGTTGAGGTGTGGCGGGCTTCTGCGGGTGTGGCTGATGGAGGCTGGACGAGGACTGACGTGGGGGTGGGCGTGGGGATGTGAACGATGTGGCGTGGTGTGGTGTAGATGTTCAGTGGTCTGTGGGGGTAAAAGGGTGATGGAGGGGGGTGGGGGCGACGGGGCATAGGAGGGGAAGGGGTATGAGTGGGCAGGTGAAGTGAAGAGAAGCGGACCACACACACACACACACACACACACACACACACACACACACACACACACACACACACACACACACACACACATGCTGCCACGACAAACATATGAGAATTCAAGAACTTACAACCTAACCTGTATTCATCTGGATTTTATTACCTACATTCCAGTGCAGCAAAGCAAAGACGCCCAATTTATATATTGTGTATTTAATGGGGAGATAATGGCGGGAAATAGGGGAGGAGGGAAGAAAGAAAAGGAGAAGGAGAGGGAGAAGAGAAAAAGGCGAATGAAAAAAAGTGAAATTAGGAGAAATGGATAAGGACGGAAAGGATAGGAAAGGAGGATAAAAAGGATAATAGAAGATAGAAGTGTAGATAAAATAAAGAAAGAAGGGAAAGGTGGAGGAGAAGACAGGGGATAAGTGGAGTGAAGTAGTAGAAGAGGATTTGGAGTTACTGGGAGTGGATGAGTGGATGAGTGGATGAGTGGATGAGTTAAAAGTGAGTGAGATGAAGAAAAAAAAACCAGACAGGAAGTGAAGAGGAATAAGAAGAGTTAGTGGTGTAAACTACAAGCGAGGGGAGATGAGGGGGGAGAGGGGGTAGGGGGGTAGGGGGGGCAGGGCGGCGAAGACCACACAGCTCGCCACTGACCCACCACTCTCCACCTGCGAGTTCTGTTGATGCCAAGTTGATGGATGACTCCCTCTCTCACTGCAAATTGTAGCTGGTGATTGCTGTCGCTGTTGTTGTTGTTGTTGTTGTTGTTGTTGTTGTTGTTGTTGTTGTTTTTTTGTATTTTAGGTTCTGGTTCAACTTTTTCCTCGTTTTTTTTTCTTGATTATTTGTTAGGTGCTGATGTCGTGTTATTGTTATTGTTATTGTTATTGTTATTGCAAGTGATGATGTTGATGACGATGTGAAAAGAAAAACAAACTGATGTTGATGTTGCTGCTGCTGCTGCTGCTAATGATGATGATGATGATGATGATGATGATGATGATGATGATGATGATGATGATGATGATGATGATGATGATGATGATGATGATGATGATGATGATGAAAAATGGCAAAGAAAAGTAATAGGTGTCAATGCAAACGTTAATTTACATGATACTTAAATCAAAATAATAAGAGAGAGAGAGAGAGAGAGAGAGAGAGAGAGAGAGAGAGAGAGAGAGAGAGAGAGAGAGAGAGAGAGAGAGAGAGAGAGAGAGAGAGAGAGAGAGAGAGAGCCGCTCCAAACAACCCAAAAAGTTCAGTGATCCGAAAATAAAGGATCATTTTAGCTCCTGATGCATCTTGATACTCCTCCTGTCACTTGTTTCTGTATATGTCTGTCTGTCTGTCTGTCTGTCTGTCTGTCTGTCTGTCTGTCTGTCTCTCTACCTTTGTGTCTAATGAAGAAATTTAGCTAATTAGCACAGGTGACGCGTAACTCATACTACAGAGCACAGGTAAGGGTGGCTGGTGTGGGTGGTGGATGAATAAGAGGTGGATGGGGTGTGGGGTGTGGGTGGTGGATGAGTGTGAGGTGGATGGGTGACAGATGGGTGGCGTGAGATGTTTGTGTGCAGCTGTTGTTGGGTGGAGAGATGAGGAAAAATATTTGAGAGGCGTGTGAGTACTGTGTGTGTGTGTGTGTGTGTTGGGGAGGGAGTGGGGGTTGTAGAGGGGGGAGGGGAAGGGTGGGACGGGGGGCGGGTTGTTATGTGTGGTGTGGTGGTAATATTGTGTGTGGGTGAAGTGAGGTAAGGAACGTGGGTATGCCAGTTAGTGTGGGTGAATGTGGGTGTGTAAGGGTGAGTGGGTAATGTGATGTGTTTTACCTGGGTGGTGGTGGTGGTGGTGGTGGTGGTGGTGGTGGTGGTGGTGGTGGTGGTGGTGGTGGTGGTGGTGGTGGTGGTGGTGGTGGTGTGGGCGGTGGTATGGGCGGGAGATGATGGGTGGCAGGACACGCTCGACTACCTGCACCGCCCACCCACTCACTTTACCGTCACTTAAGAGTCGTTCAGGTAAATTACAGACACACCTGCACGGACGCTGCTGCAACACGCCTCCAAGCACAACACAGGGAAAAATAACTAATTTCCCGCATGGAACCTCCTACTCTTACATTCCTACACATCTTCGTCTCAAGAATTTTTCCTCCCTCTCTGTCTTTCTCATCCTTTCGTGTCAATCTAATTTTTTCTTCTGTGGGCTCTTTGTCATCCTCCTGCTCTTCCTCCTCTTCTTCCCTGCCATTGTTCATTAATAAATCCGTAGGGCTGTATGTCGCCGAGGCGGGTAAGCGTCTACTGCACTCGATTTTTCATGAGAGTCGTCTTGCCTGAGTATCGAAAGCCGTCAAGGATTCATTGCCTTTCTCGTCCAGCTCACCGTCTGTCTGCTTCTTCTCGCCCTCGCCGCTGTCCGGGTGTGTCTCCTCCCTCTCACTTTCCCAAGGGCTACTGATTGACTATGCATACTGCCCTTTCTCGGGGTGGTGACCGGGAGTACTGTATATGTGTGTGAGTGTGTGTCTGTATGTGTCAGTGTGTGTGTGTTTCCTCTCTCTGTCTCTGTCTCTCCTTCATTCACCCTAATATTTCATTCCTCTGTTCTTCCTCCGCCACTCATTCCTTCTTCGTCACTAACACGTCTTTATCCTGTATTCCTTTCATCACAGACCTTCCCCACTAGACATCACACTCCCCCGCCACCTATTCCCTTCCTCCGTCACACCACCCACCCCACCCTTCCCCGTTACACCCTCATGGCGTCACTCTACTCCACTCCCTCCTCGTCACCACCACCACCACCACCACCACACCACCATCACCACCGTCGTTTCCCAGGGGATGACACTCACTTGTCTCTAGCTCGTAAAACTTTCTTCATAAAGTCATTAACATTCTTACCTGTCTCCTCTTCCACAATTAATGTACCTGTGCTGCTGGCCCCCTTGTCCTGGCTGACCCTTCCTGTCCACCCCTTTCCACTGCTTTCAACCCCTTTATTTCCAGCTACCCTTTATACTCTGGTTGTTTTAAAGGGTGTTTTGTTCCCCACTATTCCTTACCCTTTTACCCTTTCCTTTTCATAGACAAGACATCTTCTTTGTGCCCTTTCTTTATACCCTTTCCCTTTCCCCCACCCCCCCTTTGTGTGTGTGTGTGTGTGTGTCTCTGTCTAGTCTCTCATTTCCAAGGGTCATTTCATTCATTCATTCATAAGACTCCTAATTTATACTCCTGAATTGTCCTTTCATTTATTTATTTATTTTTTTTTTTTTGGGGGGGGGTGGGGGGACTTAACTAGCTCGTCATTCCCTCCCTTCCGTCTCACCTTACCCTGACTGGTCTTCTAGTATCTATACTCTTCTTCTTCTTCTTCTTCTTCTTCTTCTTCTTCTTCTTCTTCTTCTTCTTCTTCTTCTTCTTCTTCTTCTTCTTCTTCTTCTTCTTCTTCTTCTTCTTCCTTCTCCTCCTCCTCCTCCTCCTCCTTTACAAATATTTAAGTCTCTGATCACGATACCAATTCACATTTTCTCGAACAACAATGAATTAATAATGAAAACATGAATCATTCTCTGGTATGCAAAAATAATAGTTATCAATCGTAAACACTGAGATGGAGGTATACACTAATATTTCTATCCTCTATTCGCGCTATGTTATCCTCCCTCCCTCCCTCCCCTTCTTACCCCTCCTCCCCCCCCGACTCTAAAAGGCCTAATTAAATAGAAATGTTTCAAATCGAGTCATTAGCGCTGAGATCTTGCAGGCGGTAAAGAGGGGCGAGGGAAGGGAATGGGCGGACGTGAGAGGCATGGCAAAGCAAGAGAAAGAGAAAGAGAAAGAGAAGAGAGAGAGAGAGAGAGAGAGAGAGAGAGAGAGAGAGAGAGAGAGAGAGAGAGAGAGAGAGAGAGAAACACATTGACAAACAGACAGAGAAAGTCAGATAAACAGGCACAGACAGAAACAGAAACAGATACAGACAGACAGACAGACAGACAAACAAACAGAAAGACATAAACAGGCATAAAAAGAGATTGAAAAAAAAAGAAAAAAAAATATATACGACAGTAAGAAAAATAAAGTGCAATATAATAGAGACACAGGAATGATGACGAAGCATAAGAAGAAATATTAGACGAAAGCTGAGGAGATGAACAAGGAGTGGATGAGAAAGAAAAAAAAATGGAAGCAGGGAGGGAGGAAAGAGTAAAAAAGGAGATGAAGCAGCAATGAAGAGAGGAAGAGGAGGAAGAAGAAGAGGAGGAAGAAAAACACGAAGAAGATGAATAAGGGCGTGGCAGGTGGACACGAGATGAAGACAGGAGAATCGAGAAGGTTAGAGAAGGAGGGAGAGAAGGAGAGAAGGATAGGAGGGAGGGAGAGAGAGGGAGAGAGAGAGGGAGAGAGAGAGAGGGAATCCTTTAGCCTACCCTCCCGTCCCACCTTGCTCTCCTGGTGGGCTTCCTTACACTCATCTCATTAGGACACAAAGGCTGACACGACCGGCAGCAATTACGTGGGAAGGGTCATTAGCATATCTCCCCCTCCCCCTACCCTCCCCTCACCCTCTCGGCCCCTCCCCACCTCATTGCCAACCCTCGCTCACCGCCCAAACACTAGCATATTACTCAATCTTCAAGTCGTCCTCCACGCATGCAGTTTAAGCTCCACCTTGGGATAGGAGAACGAGGGGAAAAAAGGGAAGATGTTAAGGGGAAAAAAGGGGAGATGTAAGGAGGGGAAAAAAAGGGAGGTGAAGGAAGGG
>JAPQNM010000013.1:24696061-24698561 GCA_029783475.1 Metacarcinus magister | reverse complement strand
TATTTTTATTTTTACCTACATTATGGAACTTATTTAGCAATCATCTGTCTGGCATGATAAACTGTTATTGATTTCACTTTTCACATACAGCAAAGTAATTTGAGCACTCCGTCAATAGGTTATTAGGGCGGCGTACACCACGCTCCATACTCTGTGTATGAGGCAAGGGGGAAATAAATCCCTCTTGAAAGGATATCTTGAGGATGCAAATGAGTGTTCAAGTGGTGGTCCTGATGCTCTGTAGGAAGGCTGCCCTTTAGCGGTACTTACAGAAGGGAAGGTCCTGGGGCACTCTAAGGGTTTAACTACTTTTCAGGGACAATACTATCCATCTACGTGTCTATCTACTTATCTACTATTATCATTATTATTAACATTATTATTATTATTGGTTTGTTACATTAGCAGCAAAGGGTTGTTGACATGCAGGTCCTTCCCGCTGGTTGAGAGTCACCTGATCTCTCACCTGTAAACAAACTGCCTCTCACTTCCCCTTCACTGATGGATGCGACCCTCCTCCCTTCCCCTCCCTCTCCCCTTCCTGTCTCCGTCCTCAGCTACTCCACAATACGAAACCACTCCTTCCTCTTCCCTGCGTGCTGCCTCCCACTCACTTTCCTCCTTCCTCTCATTCTTTCATCTCATCCTCCTCTTTTCTCCCTCCTTGCTCCTCTAACTTATCTCTTCCTCTGCTCCAACTGCTTCTCTTTCCCTCCTTATCTCCCCCCCTCCCCCCCTGCCACCACTCCGCCTGACGCTGTGAGAGTCTTTTATACAAGAGTGAGTTGAGAGTGACTCGCAGAGACTCTCCAGTGTCGAGGTAACGCCGGCAGGGTACAAGGCGAAGGATAACACACATGGTTATACATTCCTGGATGCGTACATCTTCGAGGCACATCATTAGGTTGTTGTTGACCATCGAGAAGGTTACTGTGCGGGTGTTACGTCGGCATGATAAGTGTGCGTCACTCTGCTGCGTACAGGAAGAAACGATCGATTTGGTGACAAGAAAATACTGACAGGAAAGACAGACGTTCAAATTATACAAAATAGAAAAATAAATATTTTAGCATAAATATACTTAGAAGAGTAATAAAGAATAGAATCACACACACACACACACACACACACACACACACACACACACACACACACACACACACACACAGACACAGACACAGACACACACACACACAGACACAGACACAGACACAGACACACACACACACACACACACACACACACACACACACACACACACACACACACACACACAGGTGTTTCTATACTGTCTCTCCCCCATTTTAACGTGCAGGTGTGTTTGTGTGATCGTCCCCCGCCGCCTTACAAGTGGACGTCCCCCGCAGCTCCCCCCGCCTCATTGGTGGAGTCCAGACCAATGGCGCGAAATCTCACACCTCAGCGTCACCTGTGATAGGACGCGCCACACCTCGCCAGCCAATCAGCGGCCGGGACGCCAGATTAGGTGTGAAGACGCACAATTGACGCCGCTGCGAGCACTCTTCCGGCCCCGATCGATTACATTTCCTGCAATAGTTTTCCTGTTTTCTTTCATTCCTCACAACATTCCGTGCACCTAATGTGTTCTTAGTTCATGTGTGAGGCGCAGAGCATGGGAGGGAGGCCGCGCGAGGCTTTACTAACTGTCGCGTTGGAAAGTTTTGTGACGGTGGCCCAGTGTACCGTCGGGCTGGGGGGTCCGTCTACTCCCCTCTCCACTCCCCTCCCTCCTGGCTCAACCCTCCTATACCTTTCCTCTCTCCCGCTGTCCCATTTTCTCTCACTCACATTTTCGTTCTCCCTTCAGCTTTATATCGTAATGGCAACACACGCATTTTTTTTTTATTATTAACCTCAGTTTACGAAGGTTAACACTTCTGAATGTTAATGTATAATTGTATATAAATTTATCTTTCCATCTAAAAAAAAATAAAATGGAGAAAAAATAATTAGTATGCACAGAACAAGGTGTTAGGGAGGGAGGGGGGGAGAGGGTTCTATTTTCATTACATACATTAATATTTTTTTTATTCTTATCGTTAATGAGTGTAGCAGCAGCAGTAGCAGTAGCAGCGTCAAGTGTTATGGTGAGTCTCGCAGGATCGTAACTCAAGGATGTGACTCGTTGTGTGACTCTCCCTTCATGGCACCACATAGCGTCATGGGGACACTGGCAACGGTCCCGCCTGTCACGCCCAGCTATCTACATCTTTTTGAGTTTACTTTTTTTTTTTCCATTCTCCCCCCCACGGTGTTCAACCTGTGATGTTATATAGCGAAGTTAGTTTTTTCCTTAAGGAGACGTAAAACCAGTCGAGGATGTGAGAGTCTATTACCCTGGACGAGACTTTCTTCCCCTCCACCACATTACCACCGCGTCCACCTTCCACCACTAGTTCGTGTTGGTCAATAGCATGTAAACACCGGCAGTCCCCTTCCCGCGGCGAGCCAATGAGCTACATAACTGTCCATTGCGAAG
>JAPQNM010000013.1:24683561-24688561 GCA_029783475.1 Metacarcinus magister | reverse complement strand
TGACGGGCGGCGGGAGAGTGGGACGCCAGAGGGAGGGATGGAGGAAGGGAAGGGAAGAAGGCAGGCAGGTAGATAGGGAGGGAGGGAGGGAAGGAGGGAGGGAGGGAGGGAGGGAGGGAGGGAGGGAGGGAGGGAGGGAGGGAGGGAGGGAGGGAGGAAGGGAGGGAAGGAAGGAGGGAGGGAGGAGAGGAACGTAAATGGAAGGGGTGAAATGAAGGAGGAAGATGAACAGTGAGTACAAAGGTGTCATCAAGGAAGAGGAAAAGAGAGAGAGAGAGAGAGAGAGAGAGAGAGAGAGAGAGAGAGAGAGAGAGAGAGAGAGAGAGAGAGAGAGAGAGAGAGAGAGAGAGAGAGAGAGAGAGAGAGAGAGAGAGAGAGAGAGAGAGAGAGAGAGAGAGAAAAGAGAGAGAAAAGAGAAGAGAGAAAAAAGAGAAAAGAGAAAAAGAGGGAGAGCAAAAGAGAGGGAGGACCACTATCACCTCCATTAATTTCCTTAGTACTACATACATTCGAGGACTTAAGTGAGCAACCTTTTCAGTAATTTTGAATCCTATCTATTTTTATCACCCTCAGATTAGTATTAATAACAACAATAATAATAATAATAATAATAATAATAACAATAATAATAATAATAATAATAATAATAATAATAATAATAATAACAATCTAGGTAACAGGCTACTGGTTGAAAATACAAAGTTGGTGACAGGAACTTACTTTAAATGCATTATTAAAACTACTAAAGGTAGGGATGAGAGATTTAGTTGAAGGTAATTGAAAGCTTTTAGACCAAGGCTGTGATGGGAGTAGGAGAGAGAGAGAGAGAGAGAGAGAGAGAGAGAGAGAGAGAGAGAGAGAGAGAGAGAGAGAGAGAGAGAGAGAGAGAGAGAGAGAGAGAGAGAATGAGAGAGACATTTACAAGGTGTTTATACGTTTTACAATGAATGGAGTGACGCCGTTTTTGTACTAATGTGTGTGTGTGTGTGTGTGTGTGTGTGTGTGTGTGTGTGTGTGTGTGTGTGTGTGTGTGTGTGTGTGTGTGTGTGTGTGTGTGTGTGTGTGTGTGTTTGTCTGTCACACTGCAAAGCCCCTTCCAATGAGTCCATATTTACCTTTCAATACCAACATAGTAGCAGTTTATACAGAGGAAATAAAACATAAACCACTTGGTACTTATTACATGCCATAGGATACAGGAAATAGCGTGTTTCCTGAACATAATGCTGCAAAAAATATATATACAATAATAATTAAGGGAATTGCAACCAGTTTAGTTCGTTCATATATGTAGGCAAAACCTTTACATAAGATTTACAACCTGCTACTCTTTACCATACACTAAAAATGTAAGTGATATTAATGACCTACTATAGGATGCAGGAAAGAACGCATTTCCTGGATATAACGGTGAAAAAAATATGTATGTACAATAAAGATTAATGGAATTACAGCAAATTTAATGAAAACAAAAATCATAATAATCATACTTGATAAAACATTAGAAATATCTACAAAATTAATTGCGATAAGTTATCTATTCTATCCCATTATGTGATATTACCTATCCTAACTTATCCTAATGTGTGTGTGTGTGTGTGTGTGTGTGTGTGTGTGTGTGTGTGTGTGTGTGTGTGTGTGTGTGTGTGTGTGTGTGTGTGTGTGTGTGTGTGTGTGTGTGTGTGTGTGTGTAATCCCCTCCCCTCCTCCTCCCTCCCAATCAGGTCCTAAGCACCCAAACATGACAAAAAAAAAAAATAGTGTTTAATGCTTCATAACATTTCTCAAGTGTTAGTCACAATGTCCTCACCAACGAGTTACATCATTAACTATATACACGAACATAAACACTAAACAACAGCGTTCATGAAAAAAAAAAAAGATAAACTCGTAACTGGTAGAAAAAACAAAACAATGTATGGCAGTAGTGACGGTCCTGCCAGGTGTGACGGGCGTGTTGGGTGGTCAGGTGACGGGGAGGTGACGACGCTAGGTTCGCTCTGGGCTGGAGGGAACGCGTAACTTATTTGTATACAAGGCATCCACGCAGAACAAATTATCATTCATAAAGGAAAATCGGTGATAAAATAAATTGATATAATTAGCTTTGGAATGAATAGTTTTTGGAGTAGAGCCCCGGGCCAGACTTCCGGAGTGAGGTGGTGACTTCCCTTCTCATCTACGACGTAACAGGACAATAACGGAATGCCTTTAATATCAAGCTGCATATAATTTACAACTTATGCTAATATTTTCAGATGCATCTTGTACTAATTTATATCACTAATTTAAAAGGCATGACACAATAAAAGAAAAAAAAAATATTAACACCGCATCTTCACACATCCAACTGCAGATCAATATAACATCACATCACATGACATTACATCACATGACCATCTTGCAGCCTCACCCCCACCGTGCACTCACACCGAGGCAGCATCCCCCTCAGTAACACATTCTTCCTCAAGGACCATCAATATCCAACGTATCTTGTCACCGAGCACAATACACAACGTCTGAACGCAGCAGCAAATGGCTGGAAATTTTATCGACTGGAGGACTGAGGTTATGAACAGGTTACCCATCACGTATTGGCTATTACAAGTTCCGGGAAAAAACGTAGGAAGCCTCACATTCAGGAGAGTCTTCTTGCATATTTCAAGACACAAGAATTCCTATAACTAGTGCACCGTAACTATTCACGGACATAAACTGTGAACTGACGGTGGACCTGAATTGCAAGGTTATAATAGCACAGAATGTAGTGCGTATGTATGTGCATCTCTCTCTCTCTCTCTCTCTCTCTCTCTCTCTCTCTCTCTCTCTCTCTCTCTCTCTCTCTCTCTCTCTCTCTCTCTCTCTCTCTCTCTCTCTCTCTCTCTCTCTCTCTCACACACACACACACACACACACAAAAACGGATAGATATACAGTATACACACCCCAAGGTATGCACTTCTCCCCCTCATACACATTTTTACGTTTTCTTCCTCACCGCTTCTTGAATCTCATTTCCCTGCACACACACTTTCCTCACATCTCCGAGCTGCTCAAGTTCCTCACGGCCCCCCACCCCCCTTTCCCCCCAACCTACCACCACCTCGCAACTACCGCTCACACCAAACCACGAACGGCGTAGGTAATGTTTTTTAATGTGTTCTAATTACTAGTTTCTGTCTTGGGTAATTGATTGTAATGTTCTGGGGTTCGCCACAAAAAGTGACAACTCGGCTCAATACGGCGTGGCATATCGGCTTCTCGGTGCGCCGTGCTGCATAACGCGGCCGCCTCCAACCCCGGCACAGTGAAGCCACGACCCAGGTCACCCCCCAGGGATACCCACGCGAGGACAGAAGAAACACTGTGCTCCGAGGGGGGGGCACCTTCAGTTAGGGCGTGAAAAACAGGGTGCCGAAGGGACGAGGAGGGAGAGGGGAGGGACTCTTGTCGGGTGTACGGTGGCGGTGCTCACTAAGGGCTGATGGCCTCTGATACACGGGTGCGAGGGCCATATATCACCCGCGGCACGGCACTATGGCCACCGAAGAGGCTCCGACGCAAGTAAGTAGGCGCCGGCGCCATGACAGCTCCGTTTCCATTACCAGACCGCAGCGTGACAATTTGGTCTCCATCACACCCTGCGAAGGCGAATCGATCTCGCGGACAAAAAAATAGGAGAACCTTTTTATAAGCCTTGCTAATGTGATGGCGGCGAGACCCGAGGACTGTGAGACTGGGAGGTGTGGACTCTCCCTCTTGTCCCTTGCCCTAACCTGCTCCTCAATCCTCTTAGACCATTAATTCCTCCGCCCAGACCCAAGCTGCTCTGATCCCGGCCATCATCAATAACCATAACATAGAGTCATCCTTACCTGGCTCCTCAGACAGATGGCACCGCTGCCACCACAGTGTGAAGCTCTCACCACCTGCAACATGAAGGCAGGTGTGTGAGTGGCGTGAGTTAAGGAAGGGGGAGGGAACACGTGTCAACAAACCCAGCCAATGAGACAAGCATAGCTGTAAATGTGGAGAATATCTTGGCCAATCAGGCTTACCTTCCGATGGGCTTACAAAATGTGAAAAATAAAGCAGTAACCTACATATTATATACATGTGTATGTGTGTGTGTGTGTGTGTGTGTGTGTGTGTGTGTGTGTGTGTGTGTGTGTGTGTGTGTGTGTGTGTGTGTGTGTGTGTGGTCTTGAAGATCACGCGCTGGACTCGTGATCGCCGGTCATTACCCTCCCGGAGAGAGCTTAGAGCTCATTATAATATATAATATAGCACACACACACACACACACACCACACACACACACACACACACACACACACACACACACACACACACACACACACATGGCAGCAGGAAGCCATGCAGGACCTGATAGATGTAACAAAAAAAAAGGTTCAGTATAGAGGTTACAACCGGTTTTCATGAAGGAATCAATGCGACAAGACTTGTGTATGCATGGCAGATACTTACGTGCCACGAGCATGAAAATTTAAGTGGAAGTATAGGAGGTGAATATATAATGGAACCTTTTATCGCAGGAATAAGATGGTGTTAGGAGAAACATGGTGTTGGGGTCATTCAGAAGAGGCACAAATAAAACATTCAGAAGTGGTGTACAGTGATGCAACAAGACTGGGAAGGACAAGAAAGGCAAACGATTCTTAGGTGAGACAACAGTTGAAATATAGACGTGGAGGACCAAATGAAAAAGAGATAGAAATAAAAGTACATGGCAAGAGAGATGAAAGGCGAGGAAAAAAAACAAAAAGAACCGGTGACTGAAGAGCTGAAGTGAAGTGTGTAAGGCTGCTGCATGTGCTTAAGGTTACTCCTGTTTGTTGGGTGAGTGAACCGTCGGCCATCCGGTGGTGTTGTGGTGGTGGTGTAGCCCCGTTTAAGACATGCTCTGCGGGTGTCCACTTACCGTTTAACAATAGTCGAAGCCGTTCTATTTGAAGCCAGTTGATCAATGTTTTTTTTCT
>JAPQNM010000013.1:24676061-24681061 GCA_029783475.1 Metacarcinus magister | reverse complement strand
CATGACAAAGACCCACACACTACACTCCCATGACAAAACACTCCACTCCCTCCAGTAACAGTGCTTTATACCCTCCCATGACAAAGCCTCTTGCAGCACCAAAAATACTCCCACGTTGCTGCCTCACGCCCACCCACGTCACAGTTCCACGCCCTCTCAGACAAGTCCATAACAAAGCCTTACGCCCGTCACCTATACTCGTCACGATGGCCCTAGGGTGGGGAAGAGAGAGGAGGTTAAGTCCGTCACCCCTATACAACTTGAGGTCACATCCATCCAGTACTTGAACCGCCTGGGACTCCTTCCTCAGGACCACCACATTTCAAACTCTCGTATGGAAGGAAGAACACTTTAAGCATATATTAGTAGAGTCATTGCTGCACGTCGCGGCCACCAGGTGAAGCAAGACAGGTAATGCATGAAGCTTAAAGTGTTGCTGCTGATCATTAAGTGGTGGTAACAGGTACAGGTTGTTCCGCTCGGCATCAGATACGTGTGTACTTTGATGAAATAGACCAAGACGTATGCGATGTGATGAGAATTCCTAAGCAACGGTTGAATTGTTTTGACGTAATGTATATAAATAGATAAAATATACCATTCAGTTTATTAGTTGTCGTGAAATAGGTTACAGCCAGACTTTGCTTTCATGTTCCAATATGAACTGCCAGTATAATATTTTATTCTATACATCGTCATCTTATATGGAAGGTATGGAGAGGCAATTGATGACAGCTCTTTTGCCTCTTTCATTGTTCGTTTATGTGTATTCTCTGATCCAAAGTGCTTTCCCACATATAAGGCTGCGTGATGCACTTCCCACCACCATCGATACACTGTGACTACAACTAGTATGATGGTGCGTCGTTAAGTTTGCCGAAGGTGGTAAGACAGAAGAAGAAAAAACCGCAAAGGAGGCTCTAGATACAAACTGACGCAGGAGTTGTGTTCCAGGTATCCAATCAATCGTCCAAGAAACCATTATTGTCGTGATGGGTCGGCGGCTGATCGGCGGCACAGCTCCAGGAAGAAAAGTGTGTGTGTGGGGGGGGGAGGGGGGGGGGTGGAAGACATAGCTAAGAGTATACCTCCACCTCAATCCTTTTACTGGTGCGATCATTTTTTCCTTTACTTTACACTCCTCATTTATCTCATATATTTTCTTTCTTTCTTTCTTTCTTCCTTCAGCTTCTATATTCAACACACGCCGTCTTACAGCTTTCCTTCTCTTCTTTAGCCTCATACTCATGTTCTCATCTCTTTTCGTTCTTTTCTCTCCCTCCTTCCTGCTCTCCCTTGCTCTACCCCCACACCATCCATATTCATAAGACATCCCTATTAACATAACCGCTGGACCTCACAGACAGACAGGTCCCTCGCTAACCACTGCTTGCCTGGGGTTCCGTGGCCCCGCCCTGCACGCCGGCGCCGCACAGGTGGTCGCGCACCTGCACCCCCGCACGCGTAATAAATGTTCCCTCATAATACTCGTAAGAAAAGTTCGACTGTTAAGCGTGACCACATATTTTCCGGAGTATCAGATGACGCTGTGCTAAATATAAAGAGTAAAGATAAAATAATGTATAAAATTATATTCTCTGTTAAACTTGAAACAAAAGACGGTGCACCTTATCGCACCTGTTACACCTGTTCATCCGTGCCCCTCCCTACACTATCCCAGTCATGCCCCGTTATGCTATACTACCCACCAATGACTCCCTGACCAACCTCAAGCCACACCTAACACTCCCTCCCTCCCCTGCCCTCCCCTCCCACGTCTCAGAAACAAACGCTAAAAGGTTAAGTTTTTTTGGGAGGGTCATTGATACTGTATTGCAGGAAGAAGAAAAAACCCAGAATGAATGCATCGTTGAGTAGGTGGCTATCAATCATGCCAAAATATGCTTGCAAATATGAAAAAAAACTACTTAAAACACACACCCACATACACACACACGCACACACACACACACACACACACACACACACACACACACACACACACACACACACACAGATGCCCTCAAGTCTCTTAACTCTTTCTTTCCCTGCTGTATTTTCAGAGCCACTGTTGTTCTTCCTTCACTAACTCACGTCAGCTCGCAGCACACCTACCAACTTTCTCGTCCTCTTTCTCACGAGAGTTGAACCTTATTCACATTACTTTCTTTAAAACAGCGAGAAAAAATAGTTGGCAGTTGGTGAAAAGAATACGTTGCTTTTTTCTTACCAATGTAAAAATATCGAATTGAAAACCAAGCGAGGATTTATCGTCTCAAACGTTTTAACACTGAGTGAATTAAATAAGATTACAAATAAAATCTAGTAGCATACGGGTAATTTTTTCTCCATGGACATACATGAAGTAAACATTCAATGATGCACAATGCTGGTTTTTTTTTATGAGAGACACGATGTTTTATGCCCCAAATCAGTGCCAGTCAAGGTTTGATCCTTGGCAGGGCCGTCAGCACCGATGTCTGGGGAGGGAGACGGAGGATCGCCCTTTAGCAGAATAGAAATGTACTCTTCTTTTTGCCGATTAACTGAGTCATACCCCTTCAGGATTTATTGTTTTTAGGAGTGCTGGATGTGTAAATGAAGGGAATTTTGATCCTGTCATTGATATCACCTTGTATAGATGCAAGTATGTGATAGGACTGTAAGGGAATAATGAAGAAAATGATGATGGAAGATGTAAAGATGTGAGGGTGTTGGCCGATACGAGGAAAGACGAGACGATGCTGGAAAAAAAAAGAAGTGAAGATGCTTGTTGGTTTTATATCTCAATTGAGCGTAAGGATAGGACAAGCCTCACCATCATAAGTAATAAAGCCTAAAACAGTTTAGCCAAGTATATGCCACACCTCTTACCTTACACTTTGCTTCGTCATGTGTAGTCAATTGCTTTTGTTCTTTCCCCCATCCTACCTGGTTCACCTGTCCATGCACACCTCCAATCAACATACACCACATACCTTAAGCTCTAGCTACTTTATCTGCCTTACTCTACCTATTATACCTTAACCTAACCTAACCTAACTGAATGGCCTGACCTAACTTAACTCGATCTTAACAAATCACCACCTCCTATGCCACATCCCAACACACTTCTCTCATACCTCACCCAGCCTCCACATTCCTCATTTTACCTTCCACTTGTTTCCACCACACCATTACTACTGTTACCACACCTCATCCACCAGCAGACTCAACCACATCACCCCTCACACATACACCACTCACGCAAAACTCTATTCACCAATCCCTCTCTCATCCTCCTTTCCCTTCCCCTACGTACTGTTTCTTTTTCTTTCTTCCTGATACACAAAACTTATACTCAATCCATGTTTCCTTTTCTCCTCCTCACTGCCTTCCTCACACCCTCAGGACTCACAGCCTGAGAGAGGTTGGAGGGCTGGCACTTTTCACCTGTTGTCATTAAGTCTTGTACAGGTAAGGGTCCTTCAGGCTGCTTCAACGTCCCCCCCAACCCCCCCACCCAACACTTCCTCAACTGCCAGGTAGAAACAAATGAAAAATCTGTCCCACGCTCCTACCTGCCTGCTAATGACGCCTAATATATGTTGTTTCAGTTTTAATTCATTGATTGGTTTCGTTTTATAGTTACTCTGATACCTTACTGTTATTATTCTTGTAATAGCTTTCTTTTTTCTCTCTTTCTGTTTCTTAAATTTATTACTATTTATATCAACTTTCCGCCTCCATATTTGATTTTTATTCTTCTCTCCAAACCTGTCCTCTTCATTTTCTTGATTTTGTTCATCCTGTTCTTATTGTTGTTGTTTCTCTCCTTGTTCTCCTCCTCCTCCTCCTCCTCCTCTTATCTGTCCACTTCAACACACGAGAGCTCTTTCATTGTTACGCTGCCTCCTTTTAGTAGAAAAACATCATTCTAATCACTGAACAATGATGAGACTGTTGCACCAAGTGGTTAATAAGTCAATCCAGTCAATCATAAGAGTGCAAGGAAAAAAGTGAAGCTGTTAACTATACATGTGGTTAGGCCGACGTGTGGATGAGTGAGGGATGAGGTGTGTTGTGTGGATGACTGGCTGGGGACACGGGTGGGTGGATGCATGTATGTATGTACTAGTGGTTACATGTCATTTGGTACTCAAGCGTTTAGTACTCAAGTCATTTCGGCACCAAGTCAATTCGGTACCAAACCATTTGGTCCTCAGTACTTTTCGGCACCTGTTATTTTTATATTTAAACCTTTTCATTACTAAGACATTTCATCCCAAACCACTCAAGTCAATCTATCACGAGTTTCTGAAACCATGACACGTCCATTGACTTTCCACACACACACACACACACACACACACACACACACACACACACACACATATACACACATACTCACACTCCCGTGGGTCAGTGGTTAACGTCCCTGCCTTTCACCCGGCAAGGCGTGGGTTCGAACCCCGCTCAAGTCGCTAAGGATTTTTCACCGACAGTGAAGCGGTTACTATCCCCCGTAAGCAAGGGGATGGGTGTGTGTAATGCGTGAGAACTCTCAGCCACACACACACACACACACACACACACACACACACACACACACACACACACACACACACACACACACACACGTCTATAGATTGACTATGTATTGTTTTGTTATGTATATGTATTTCTATAGACTGATTGTTATTATTTTACTATTATTTTAACGTATAACATCACTGCAATGGTTATATTACAGTATTGTGTAGTACTTAGGTTAACAAGCCTGCTGGACAGTCTTACTATGTACTAAAAACTCTCAATGACCTTATACTATTATTTTTTAGCATATCATTAAATATGTTGTGGAGACATTGTTGTTATTGTTAGTATAAAAAAATATCATAAGCGTTATTTTGTTAGAAAGAAAGATTTTCTGATATTTGTTTTTATATTATATATAACTATTCTTATGTAGCTAAGTTAAAACTGAATTAAATAAAGTTTAAAATACGTAGTCTAGCTTG
>JAPQNM010000013.1:24663561-24666061 GCA_029783475.1 Metacarcinus magister | reverse complement strand
AATAATAGATTGTACAATGTGCTGATAATCTTCGTTGTTTTCCTTGCGAAATTGGAGGGCAGGAATCAATTTGTCTTTTCTCACCAAGAAAGATCTATCTGTATTAGTCGCATTCAGGATTTTTAGCACAATTACTGGCAACTCCTGGGGTATGCGGGGCAATAAATGAGCAAAGTCAGAGATGTCCTGTTGGAAGCTGATGGTGTGACCTCTTGACGTATGCGACCTACCCATGTTGTAAATGGCGATGATGGGGCAAATCAGTGATATAGTTGACTTTTAAAAAGGTGTGAGGTAGAAAGAGGAAGTAGAAAGGGATGTAGGAGGTAGAAAGAGAGGTAGAAAGTAGGAGGGAGGTAAGAGGTAGAAAGGGAGGTAGGAAATAGAAAGGGAAATAGGAGGTAGGAGGTAGGTAGGAGGTAGAAAGGGAGGTAGGAGGTAGGAGGTAAAAAGGGACGTAGGAGGTAGAAAGGGACGTAGAAGGTAGCAAGGGAGGTAGGAGATAGGAGGTAGGTAGGAGGTAGAAAAGGAGGTAGGAGGTACAAAGGGAGGTAGGAGGTAGGCGATAGAAAAGGACGTAGGAGGTAGAAAGGGAGGTAGGAGGTAGAAAGGAAGGTAGGAGGTAGAAAGGGAGGTAGGAGGTAGAAAGGGAGGTAGGAGGTAGAAAGGGAGGTAGGAGGTAGGAGGTACAAAGGGAGGTAGGAGGTAGGAGGTAGAAAGGGAGGTAGGAGGTACAAAGGGAGGTAAGAGGTAGAAAGGGAGGTAGGAGGTAGAAAGGGAGGTGAGGTAGAAAGGGAAGTAGAAAGGGAAGTAGGAGATAGGAGGTAGCAAGGGAGGTAGGAGGTAGAAAGAGAGGTTGGAGGTAGGAGGTAGAAAGGGAGTTAGGAGATAGAAAAGGAGGTTGGAGGTAGAAGGTAGAAAGGAAGGTAGGAGGTAGAAAGGGAGGTTGGAGGTAGGAGGTAGAAAGGGAGGTAGGAGGTAGGTCAAGGTGTCTCCTGTGCCAGGTAAGTATGAATATGTGCGAGAAGTAATAAGCGAGATACAGGTTTTTCACAAATAACTTTAAAATTTACATAATAACAATATGTTTTTAATATATAATAATCATCTAAGGATTGATGCCTACGACCCCTGAAAATTTAATTCTGATCCCTCCAGTGATCTAGGAGGAGATAGAAGACAGACGGACAGACGGACAGACAGACACACATATAGACACACAGACAAATTTTGGATGGGGTCGTTTCGTAACTTCCAAACTTTTCACTTCGCTCGCAGTTTGAAATAAATAAAAACAACACGTAGGTATATATACACATACAGATCCGCACATCTGCCTCACATAACCTCACATCAGCCTTATACTTCCTTACACTAGCCTTCTCTGCATTAATTTAGTATAAGGTGTAGCCTCTACCTGACCTTACCCTCCATTCCACTATAACCTGCTCTCGTTATGTTCTTATTTTTTTATATCAAGCTTCTGATCACGGAGGAAAAATTAATAGTATGTTTTTATGTGCATGTATACTTTCAAAATTGTATCATTCATTTTTTTTTTTTTTAAAGACACCATTATAAGTAGTGAATTCTTTTTTGTTTTTAAAGTTGATTTTCTTACCAGTTTGTTTTCATTAATTTTAGAAGTTAACTTTTTTTTTTCTCTCTCTTTTCTTAGGAGTCTATAATGAGGAGAAAGACACCACGGACCATCACCTGTGTGTGTGTGTGTGTGTGTGTGTGTGTGTGTGTGTGTGTGTGTGTGTGTGTGTGTGTGTGTGTGTGTGTGTTTGTTTTTTCTTGCTCTTCATCTTATTCATGCGTTTGCGTGTTAGGTGTTGCGTATGTTTGTTTGTTTGTATTTGTGCAAGTGTTTGGTTTCACTCATGTGTAGTGTGTGTTCAACTATGCTTGTGTACCTCTGTCATATTACCGGTGTTTGAACATGACACTGTTTTATGTACATGAGTGTTTACGTGTATGTGTGTGTGTGTGTGTGTGTGTGTGTGTGTGTGTGTGTGTGTGTGTGTGTGTGTGTGTGTGTGTGTGTGTGTGTGTGTGTGTGTTCGCGGAAAATTGCTTGTCTTATTTGTCTTCTTGCTGGTTGGTTGTCTCAGGGAAGCAAAATATACATACACACAAGTCAACACAATAGTTATTATTACTTCCTTGTTCTACGCCACCTGGGAATGAAGGTGGGTTCTGCTCGCCCTCCCTTCACCTCCAGTCCTTCCTCCACCGCCTCGCTCACCTCCACCCAGCCACCAGCGCGGCCAAGATAACACAAGCACTACTAAACGGTCAAGCTATAGTGTTTTGTTGTAAGTGTTTGTCATAAGTTGAATATATGTACTATGGGGGTCAAAGTTGCCTTAACATGATGCCATTCTCAGCCCATCCCCGCCAAGCCGATACAAGCCTCCTCTCTGTCTCAGTCTGGCCTTACATGGTTTGTTTCTTGAGGCAGTGAGTAGCTCTTTCAATAGATATGCCAGCAATA
>JAPQNM010000013.1:24653561-24658561 GCA_029783475.1 Metacarcinus magister | reverse complement strand
CACTCACTTAGTATACACCCCCACCTCAACCTCGACCTATACCACCACCATCACCACCACCATCACCACCACCACCACCACCACCACCACCGCCACCGCAACCACATCCACCCTCACATCCTCCACTAATACAAAAAAAAAAAAAAGCGGATGGGATTTCCAAAGAAGATAATTTCCAACCAATGCCTCTTTCATTCAAAGCCTCAACGCCTCAATACCCTAACACTGTACTCATTCTTTTCCCCTTCCCTTCACCACCCACCCTCGCTTCCTCTTCCACCTCTACTACTACTACTACTACTACTATTACTACCACCCCCTTCCTACTACTACTACTACTACTACTACTACTACTACTACTACTACTACTACTACTACTACTACTACTGCTACTATTGTTACCCCCATTCCGTCAATCTTTTCGTCACCACTACCATGCACAATTGCCTTCACACCACCATACTACACCACTGCTATTACCACCACCACCACCACCACCACCACCACCATCATCACCACCACTGCTGCTGCTCCTGATGATGATGATGATGATGCTTTATTTCCACAACCTTTACATGGTCTTGCTAGATATCACTCACTCTCTTTCTTTCCTTCTTTTTTTCTTTTCCTTGCTATTCCTTCATTTAGTAATCTGAGCTTCATTTTTTTCCCTTCCTTGTGGCGTCACTGATCAGTCGTCGTTCTCATTCTGGCGTTGATGTTGCCGTTATTATTAATGAGGAAGGAGGAAAGGCGCGGTGCATAGCATACTGTAGGGGAGGAGGGGGTAGTAGACTTACACTGACTAATTTATTCACTTTGTTGTGGTGGTGGTGGTGATGGTGGTGGTGGTGAGGTGCTTGCAATTGTTACTGTTTCAATGATTTTCTTTCTTCTCTCTCTCTATCTATCTATCTATCTATTTATCTATCTATCTATCTATGTCTATCTATCTCTCTATCTATCTATCTTATCTCTCTCGTTACATCACCTGGTTGGCCCCTCACTACTTCTTCTGTTCATAAAGGTTAATTAATGATTCCCTTGTTGTCTTTTATACTCTATTAGTTTTATATTTAACTTTTTTTCTTCTCATACCAGTGACGAATAGAAAATATAAATAAAAAAAAACTTATTATATATGAATAAAAGTTGAATGAATGAGAATGTAAGAGGTATATGTTCTTTTGTTTTTATCTCTCTCCTATTACCTTTATAGTTCCTTCAATCATTACTGTGGTACTTCATCTTACATACACTTGCTCTCTTTACCCCCTCTCTTTCTATGGTTCTCTCTCTCTACATCACTCCTTAATATTCCTCTTTTTCTCTTATTCTACACATATATTCGTGTTCGTCCTTTATAACTACCTTTTCTTTATCTACAAGTTATCTATCTACCTTACGAAGTCTCTTTCATCCTTTTTTTTTCCTCCCCTCAAGTTAGACCTGACCTCCTACATCGTCCCTGAACAAGCACAAGCATCACACACACACACACACACACACACACACACACACACACACACACACACACACACACACACACACACACACATGCACGACGGAAACTTGTGCGGCGTATGAATAAGAGAGAAAAAAAAAGTTTACAGATTCACAAACCCATTTCCTGTGTTTCCTGTGAGTCTTTAAATATTTCCTCTCGGCCCTGCTACCTTGATGATGCTGATTACCTGTTCCAGCTTCCACACGCGGGGCCGGACACCTATTATTGATGCTCAGATGCGTGGCGTGGCGGCTGTGGGATCAAGTCGGGTTTCTGATCGTAGTTTCCTCTAAGTAACGTAGTACATTATTCAGTATTTTGATCCCTATACTAGTACTCCCTGCCTATATCCCCATCCTACCCCTACCCCTTACCCCTTACCCCTACCCCTACCCCTACCCTATCCCCTATCCCCTAGCTACCCACCTACCTACCCAACCAACCCCCTGTCTGTCACCCTAGGCCAGGTATCATTAATGAGGGACAGGTAAGGATGTGCACAGCGGCTCAAGTCCAACCACAGTAATGGGGGATATAGGGCTTGTGTATTTTTTTTTTTCCCCTCTCGTGTAGGGAAAATAGAAGAAGGGAAAAAACGTGTTAAGTCCCAGGGGAAAAAAAATGTTTGGTAAAAGGGAAAAAAAAAAGTTTGCGAAATAATAAAAAAAAATATATAAATACTTTAAGATTGCTTACTTTTTTATTCATTGATCACTTTTTTTCAAACATTTATCTCTCTCTCTCTCTCTCTCTGTGCACGTGTATCCAGGTCATCGTCGTCATCATCATCATCATCATCATCGTCATCGTGAGCAGCTCATCACGTCACCAGGGAGGAGGCTATCAATGTATTCATCAATACGCGGGCAGCCCTTCCCTTTATCGTGTTACGGGGGCTGCCTCTCCACTCACTGAGCATAATGAGTAATATCCGGGGGCCGTCCAATCAATAAACTCATTGCGACAGTCACGCCATCCATTATGCTTACACGGGGGCCAGGGTGCAGGTAGGAGTAGGCAGGTAGGAGCAGGCAGGCAGGTAGGAGCAGGCAGGCAGGCAGGCAGGAGCAGGTGGGAGCAGGTGGGAGCGGTGTGGAGGTGTGGGTAGAGGGAGAGGTATAGCCATGTGTATTATTGTTGTTATTATTATTATCATTTTCTTTTCTTCTTCTTCTTCCTCCTCATCAGCTATCATTGTTCTAGACAGTCTCATCTGCCTTGGCTTTCACCCCAAGTTTGTTCACTGATTTGGCACTATGATCTTTTTCTCTCTCCCTCTTTCTCTCGCTCTCTTTCTTTCTCTCATTCATCCCAGTACGCTACACTTCCCCTCACCCAGTACACTCTCCCTTCTTCATTTCGCATACACTATGGCTACACTCCCTCCTGCACGCTGTCTTATCCAAAAGACATATTATTTTCCCACCTCCCAGTACATTCTTCTTCTTTTTCTACCAGTACACTCAGGTTTCTCTCTCCCAGTACACTTTGGTTCTTGCCTGATACACTTTCTCCTCTTCCCTTCCCTTCCCTTCCCTTCCCTTCCCTTCCCTTCCCTTCCCTTCTCTTCGTTCTGTCTACACTTGATCAGCACTCTACCTCACCCCTCTCCTAACCCCCCGACCCCCCAAAAAATAAACGTATAAAAAAACACAACATAACGTTAAACAAAATCGTAAAAAAAAAAAGAAATACATACATACAAGTAATAAAGAAAATAAAAATAAGGGTCATGAAGAAAAAAAGAAAACGGGAAAAAGGGAAAAAAAGGGAAATAAAGAGAGCAGAACATAGGACTGAAACCTATGCGAAGAAAGTGAAGGATGAGGGAAGAGGAGCAGAGATATGGGTGGGGGGAGAGAGGACGACGGCGGTGGTGGGGAGGGAGGGAAGTGGGGTGTTCGAAGGTGGGTTTCAGCGACCATTGAAATTTATTTACTGCAAGTGTTGTCCGCTGTCCGCCTCTGAGTTCGGGGAATACTTTATGGCCTGTTAATGAGTGCGAGGGGTTGTAAATTTCCAGTTATCATTGCTTAGAATATTCATAAGAAGGCGGGTGACCGAGGCGCCTGAGGAAGGAGTGTTGAGTAGGAAAGGGAAGGGAAGGGAAGGGAGAGGATGAAGGGCTTGAGATAAGAGTAAGATAAAGGAGTATAGGAGAACCAGAAAAGAGAGAGAGAGAGAGAGAGAGAGAGAGAGAGAGAGAGAGAGAGAGAGAGAGAGAGAGAGAGAGAGAGAGAGAGAGAGAGAGAGAGAGAGAGAGAGACTGGGGGGGGGGACAGGTCAGGGAGGTAGGTGTGAGTCTGTTTATAAATCCTTCCATCAGAGGTGATAAATAAAATATTAATTATCAACACGGCGCCATACAAGGCAGGAAGGCCGACTGGCTGGTTCCAAGAATGGCCGGCATGTCGGTTGAGGAAAATGAGTTAACGGGTGTACAGTGTAGAAGATAAAATCGTCATCAGAACGCCAAGGTAATCACCGTGAATCTGAATATGGAATTAAGAAAAAAGATTAAAAAGAAAAAAACTGACAAAACATACAGCAATCAATGTAAACAAAGGTGAAAACATGCAATCTATTATATTGTCTAGAAATCACAGAGGCAGAAAAATTGTACTTGATCTTTTCTATATACAAACAACTCTGTAACAAACCAGTTTTTTTTTTGTCTAATTTTTCCTGACAGTCGCGTGGAAGAATATAATAGAGACACTTTATTACACAAGTAAGAGATAGTTCATGTTGTTGCATTCTCTTTTAAATATATTTGGAAACTTCGACAATAATTAAATCAAACTTATGAAACTTTCCCCACATCAAGAGGAAATACTGTGCGCTTTTCCAGGATGAGGTGATTCCAGGTAGGTTGTGAAAGGTGTGGAGGAGGAGGAGGAGGATGAGGAGGAAAAGGAGGAGGAGGAGGAGGAGGAAGAAGAGGAGGAGGACAAGGAGGAGGAGGACAAGGAGGAGGACAAGGAAGAGGAGGACAAGGAAGAGGAGGAGGAGGAGGAGGCTATAATCTTTGTGATACCCTTGTGGAAGCCAACGTTTAGAGAAGAACATTGCACCTGTTTCAATGCTTTCTCCCGCTAAGATATGAAGGGCGTGAAAGAAAACTGGAAGCTCTACGATGAAACAAAATAGATGAGCTGGAATAACACTGGATGATCTAGAGTGACGCTGGATGGTTTCGATGTACTGCAGATAGTCTATGCTATGGTCGGAGGTTCTAAAGGCAGACTAACATTGCTAATTCTCTGCGGTAAAGATGACATACGTTGCTAAGTGGAATGCCTGAGACGTCGTAACCTGATATGAGAAGGTTTGTCTCATATTTTGCCTGATAAGCAACTGGGCTGATCCTAATCATCTCTCCCATATCTCCGCGTTGCCCTTTGTAAATCAATGACCCTCCCCTCCCTTCCTCCCTCCCTTCCTCCTTTCCCTCCCTCCCTTCGTACCTTCCACTGCTCATTAGCTCCCTTGC
>JAPQNM010000013.1:24643561-24646061 GCA_029783475.1 Metacarcinus magister | reverse complement strand
AGGGTGAGGTGCGGGAAAGCGAGGGAAGAGCAGGAAAGTCAATGTGATGGAAGGTGGATGAAAAGAAAATGTTGAAATAGGTGTGGAAAAAAGATGCTGTGAGGAGGAGGAGGAGGAGGAGGAGGAGGAGGAGGAGGAGGAGGAGGAGGAGGAGGAGGAGAGGAGGAGGAGGAGAGGAGGAGGAGGAGGAGGAGGAGGAGGTGTAAGTCTGCCTGCACGGTATGAGTGAAGGACAGAGAGAAAAAGAGACAAATGAAAGATGAAAGACAGTACAACAAACTAAACATCAAACATCCGTCTTCACACACCCACATCAATGCCACACAAACGCAACTTTAAAGACAGAACACTGGAGTATAAAACAGAATTGCGTTGCACATCTAAAGACGGAGGAAGGACGAGAAGTATTGATTTAATCTGCCTGGTACCCCAGCAGGACACAGGTGCGCTGGGGACAGGTGATGGGGTCCTGCGGGGAGTGTGGGGAGGAGGGGAGACTCAGGTAACTCACTCATACCCAAGCTAAACAGGAAACCAAAGGAAAGTAAGTAAATATGATTTTCTTTTCTCTTATCACAGTAAATATCAATACTAGATACAGGTTTAGGGTACAAACACTAACACTAATACTGATAATAATAAAACGTATATAATTTGTTTTAGGAATTGTATCAGATCTGCAGTTAAGGCGGTCGCGGGGGCGTGTCCGCAGGAATATCACAAAGCATTATTTTTTCCAGTCGGGGAGAGGAGACGAAGGGGTGCACACGGTAATGGCGCGCCTTTGTCACAGCCAAGGTAATGGTCTGCCCGAGCGGCGGCGGCAGGAATTACGGTGAAAATCTCTGTTGACCGGGACTTGATTATGTGTGTGTGTGTGTGTGTGTGTGTGTGTGTGTGTGTGTGTGTGTGTGTGTGTGTGTGTGTGTGTGTGTGTGTGTGTGTGTGTGTGTGTGTGTGTATTCTGCGACATGGATCCTCAAAATACACTTAGCCTACACAGGCAGGTGATACATTTGAAATGTTGCATTATTATATGAGCGAATTTGTTCATGTTATATATATATATATATATATATATATATATATATATATATATATATATATATATATATATATATATATATATATATATATACAAAATATGTAAGGGTCAGATTATTACAAAGAATTAGAACTAAGAGTAGGAAGACTGTGTCCGCAGTAATCCCAGATGGTAAAGCTTTATGCCCAAGTTAAGAGCAACAGTTGATGTTTAAATGACTAGTTAAACATGAATATTCCCGTAATATCAGTCCAGCACCAAAGATTATCGTGCCAACAATCGCTCCACCTTTAATGCCTACATATATGCAAACACATTTGCATAAATGCAAATGTATTCTTCCCATGGTGTCATCGCCCATGACAGACCATAAAGATGTCTAAGTGGCGGGTCTGCAGGAGAGGATCTTGTGAATATAAGATTAGAACTTGTACATATAAAACATGGAACATAACACTGCCACATTACCCCTCAAGCTCGGAGCCATTCCATAACTGATTCCATTTAACACTTCCAGGCTAATCATGAGCCACCAATGCATCCCCAGAAGTCTTACTAAAACAACTCATTCCCACACCCACGTAGCGTCAGTTTGAGCACCGCTGGAACAAACGAGACTAACCATTCTACCATCCCACTGCTGAACATTAAAGAAAGAGCTAACTACACATGAAACAAAAATAAAGAATAACTATCCTTATAATGATACAAAAATACTGCTATGGGACGTGACTGTTTTTATCTATTTATCTATTTGTGTGCGTGTATGTGAAAAGAGTAAGGAAAACTTTAATGAAGAAAGTATAAGAAAGAAACTGGAAGAAACAAAGGAAGGAAAGGAAAGGGAAGGAAGGCCAGACACGGATATAATGTAAGATAAATAGATAGATAAAGCGATAGAGAAAACAAAAATTGTACACATTAATACATACAACAAAAACCAAACATACAAATCAATCAACCTTATCTAACACCAAACACACCGACGTAGATTACAAACACAAACGAGGAAAGAATACATATACACAGAGACGAGACATAGAGGGACAAAGAAGGTAAGAGTTTCAAACGTGCGCAAACATTTTACACTTTCCCCAACACACAGGTTACGACTTAGCGATGTTGATGCAGTGGTGGTTGAGGCCCGTTTCGCAAGGGCACCGTGGCGAAACTGTGGGCATGGAAACTATAACCCAGAGATAAGGTCGTGAGGAATTAATAGCCAGGGGGCGTGGTGAGAGAGAGAGAGAGAGAGAGAGAGAGAGAGAGAGAGAGAGAGAGAGAGAGAGAGAGAGAGAGAGAGAGAGAGAGAGAGAGAGAGAGAGAGAGAGAGAGAGAGAGAGAGAGAGAGAGAAAAGACAGAAAGAAAGAAAAAATATATATATAAATAAACAAACAGTACGTAACAAATAAAGATACTTAAAAGAGAAGAAAAAAATAACACGAGAAGAAAAG
>JAPQNM010000013.1:24636061-24641061 GCA_029783475.1 Metacarcinus magister | reverse complement strand
TGACACACCTCCTGCCTGCCTGCCTGCCTGCCTGCCTGCCTGCCTGCCTGCCTGCCTTTAGCATTATGGTATCTATCGTTCGTTTCGTTCGTTCGTTCATCCCTTATTGTGTTATTTCCTTCCCTGTGTTTGTATTGTTGTTGTTGTTTTTTTCTCGTTTTTTTATTATTTATGATTTAATTGGTTAAGTTGGTATATTTGTATTTTTTTCTCTCTCTCCCTCTCTCGTTTTCGCTCTCTCTCTCTCTCTCTCTCTCTCTCTCTCTCTCTCTCTCTCTCTCTCTCTCTCTCTCTCTCTCTCTCTCTCTCTCTCTCTCTCTCTCTCTCTCTCTCGGTTTAAATGCACATGATGTTTTCTTTTTATTCAAATGCTTATATATAATACTTTACCAATGTTGCGTAATAGGCTTAATATTCTTTTTTATCTTCGTTCATCTTCTACTTAGTTCTCTTTTAAACTTACTTTTTTGTAATTCCGTTTTTACTGTAATTTTTTTATTTTATTTGCAGTGTTTGAACATTTTTATTTTGTGCCAAACATTTATTATTATTATTATTTATTATTTTTTTTTAAAGTTACTCATATATTTCTGTCACTTTCATTTTCTTTCTGTTACATTATTGCGTCGTAGTCTGATACCTGTCACTTGTCCTTTCTTTCTCTTGGTTTTTTTTATTTATTTTATTTTTTATTTTATTTTATTTTCCTGTACGTATCCATTCATCAATTTATTTCATACAACTTCCATCCACTTGTAGTTTTTCCTTTCTTTTTTTTTCATTATATTTCAATTTGAGTTCTTAGATTTTCTACATTGATTCTTTTTTCTATTTTCATGAACCATTTATCTTCGTTTGAGTTCATATTTGTTCATATTCTCTCTCTCTCTCTCTCTCTCTCTCTCTCTCTCTCTCTCTCTCTCTCTCTCTCTCTCTCTCTCTCTCTCTCTCTCTCTCTCTCTCTCTCTCTCTCTCTCTCTCTCTCTTATCACTATTACCAACACCCCCACCACCTCCTCCTCCTCCTCCTCCTCCTCCTGCTCCTCTTCCTCCATAATTGAGCACCATTATTCTTGCGTGATATCTTTTTAAACACTTCCCAAAATAATCATTCGCTGGATTACAAGCCGTCATTAGGGTCCCGCCGCGTTTGCACAGTGGAATTGGCGCGAAATGAGGCACCTGGTGGCGGAAATAGCGAACAGCTGATACAGGGTTGTCAACTTTCAAGGAGACGGACAGCGAGAGCGAGAGAGAGAGAGAGAGAGAGAGAGAGAGAGAGAGAGAGAGAGAGAGAGAGAGAGAGAGAGAGAGAGAGAGAGAGAGAGAGATGAGGTAAGAGGAAGGGAGGGGACCACGGAACCAACCTAGTCACGATACCCTCCGTCTGTCTTCCCTCCTGTCATGTCTTGAAGCAGATTTATTTTCTCATAATGGATGGCTCACCCCGGCCCTGTTATTTGGTGGGAGGGAGGGAGGAGCGGCAGGGGAGGGGAGGAAGGTGGAGGCAGGGTGGCAGGGGAGCAGGTGATGACAAGGGAGGCTGTGTTTACCTATTTGATCATATATTTGTTTATCGCAAGTGTATCGGGCTGAGTAAGGTGTGGTTAGAGCCAAGGCAGGTGACGGAATGGTGTGTTTCGAGCGAGGGTAAAATGATAAGGTGATGTTGATGTTTGTTTTATAACTTATTTTAGGGTTAATTTAATATATTACTCATAGCTTTTTGGTGGTTGTAAAAATGAGACCCCATGTGATTATTATTATTTTGTAACAACTACTACTGTTGCTGCTGCTGCTGCTGCTGCTGCTGCTGTTGTTGTTGTTGTTGTTGTTGTTGTTGTTGTTGTTGTTGTTGTTGTTGTTGTACTACTACTACTACTACTACTACTACTACTACTACTACTACTACTACTACTACTACTACTACTACTACTACTACTACTACGACTACTACTACTACTACTATTAATAATAATAATAATAATAATAATAATAATAATAATAATAATAATAATAATAATAATAATAATAATATTACTACTATTACTGCTATTATTATTAATTATGATTGTAGTAGTAGTAGTAGTAGTAGTAGTAGTAGTAGTAGTAGTAGTAGTAGTAGTAGTAGTAGTAGTAGTAGTAGTAGTAGTAGTGGTGGAGGCGGTGGTGCAGTGGTCAGCGTTCGGGACTTTTCAATCTTTGATATCACCGCCGAGTGGCCAAAGATTACCCAAATTGCTGCCATACTGTCCTCAGACGGGACTTACAACGTTAATATGCATCTGAGGCTGTAGCAGTAATAAGCCTCACACGTTCTCAACATATTCAAGAGAGAACTTAAACATTCGAGGCGTCACTATAAAAAGTTTAAAACCTACGCCAAATAACAGGCGAGACAAGTCCATCTGTGCCTCCATAAGCCTACTGGCGCCAACGGTTAATGATATAGAAAGAAAAAAAAAGTAGTAGTAGTAGTAGTAATTATTAATATTACTATCTTCATGGTGATCGTGATTAATTTATAGAGTGTGTTCTCTTGGTTAGTATTTATGTTCGCTATGACTGATGGTCAGTGCGGGACAGCCGTGACAGGCGGCAGGTGAGCGTGGCCAGGAGAGGATGGTCGCTATGTAAATTAGGCAGGTGTGCGGCCACGTACGAATGTCTCCTGCTGGCCTCGCAGTGCACGGCTCGCTTTGCCATGCCAGCGGGCAAGAGCTGCACGACAACCACCACCCTGGCCAAAATTACATCGTTAGATAATTACAGGTGAGAGCAAAGCGCGACCAGCAGAGCACCTGAGCTGTGCCGCGTGCATCACTCCGTCAACACCAGCAGATGATTACCACTCCTGCAGGGTGTTTATCTTGCGTGCGTGAATCCCCCCTCACCCCCCTGCCTCACAGCGGTCACTTCCGCTCTTATTAAGCGATATGATCTTGGTGGTTGCCGAGACGAGGGAAGGAGGTGTCATGGGGTGCTGAGTGTGGGAGAGGTGTTACGGAGAGGTAGTGGGAGGGAAAGAGAAAAGGTGACGATGGATGTAGTGGTGGAGGATGCATGGAGGGAAAGGGCGTGTCGGGCCTTCACGAGCAGGAAAGGAGGAAGGGGAAGGAAGGGAGGAGAGAGTGAGTGAGTAGAGGAGGCCAAGGGTTGAATGTGCTATGGTGACGCCTCATGTGCTGGGTACACACTAATGGACTCTGACACCACGTGAGTCTGATGTTGATTGGGTCTGATATAAAGTGGCGCTGTGATGAACGGGAAGAATTAAGGGCGGGTGATGTGCGGGGCCTGACACTACGTCTGACGCACTGCACTTTAATGAGGGCGAGAAAGAGGAATGAATGGTTAGGGGTGGATGGATGGATGGGTGGGTGAGTGGAGGGGGGAAGGGAGGGAGGGTAGATAGTTGATAAGGTAGAAAGAATGGAAGGTGATGGTCGGATGAAAAGGTATCATGATAAAGATATAAAGTATAGGAAGGCAAACGAATGAACAAGAAAATTATAAAGTTAAGTGACTGATAAGAAATAAGAAAGAATATACAGGATGTGAGAGACAATGATGACTATTGAAGGTGATAAGGATAATGATAGAAGAGAGAGAGAGAGAGAGAGAGAGAGAGAGAGAGAGAGAGAGAGAGAGAGAGAGAGAGAGAGAGAGAGAGAGAGAGAGAGAGAGAGAGAGAGAGAGAGGAAAAGGTAAGTGAAGCGGAGAGAGGTAAAGAGAATAATTATATCTATGTATTTCACAGGCGGAAGGAAATGGGATGGCAGAGGAAGTAGAAATAAAGATAGAGAGAACAAAAGGAAAAAGTGAGATGATGATGGACGATGTGGTGGGAAGGGAAGGGAAGGGAAGGGAAGGAAGAGAGGAAGAGAGGAAGAGGGAGATGAACGGATGAGAAGAATATAAAAGATCAATAAAAAAAGTAAACTCACACTGACATTAAATTCAAGCGCACCTGTATGTGTTACCTGCACGTAGTTAGAGGAAGCTTATACTTAACATTACAACAAGATAAACCAGTATTTCCATAGAGTACTGTACCTTCACACTAACCTAACCTAACCTAACCTAACCTAACCTAACCTAACCTAACCTAACCAACACTACACACTATTTACTACAATATCATTACCATTACCATCATCACGAAAAAAAATTACACTTGTTATTATTATTCTATATGTGCGTGTGCCAGCTTCCGCTACTCACCACGCCCCCGACGCACGCACACGCACACCCTACCGCCCCTCAACACACCCATTCAGCAGCCCATACAACACTACCATTACCCATCCCTCGCACAAATCAATAGGACTACCAATAATTAAGTAAATCAGCGATACGTAAAAAGACAAACGTAAGGGAAGATACAGGCAGGTCATTATTCTAACCAGGACCGCTCTCTCCCTCCACCTAACCGTTCCCATCCATACAAGTGAATAGGTATTACGTACACGCTCCTCTCCGAACACACATAACAAGAGGGTTAAGTACACCAGCCTGGCCTTACCCCTGCTGCGTATCCCCCTCCCCCTCCCCCACCTTTATCGTTCACCAATTGAGCAATTACGTTATATACTACATCCTGAGATCAGTGCACAGGGGGGAAAAAAAAGTTATCCTGTGATCAGAACATTACCTTGCGCCGCCGCACCAGCCCTACCAGGAGGCGGCAGGTACTGTGTGTGTGTGTGTGTGTGTGTGTGTGTGTGTGTGTGTGTGTGTGTGTGTGTGTGTGTGTGTGTGTGTGTGTGTGTGTGTGTGTGTGTGTGTGTGGAACTCTTTGTATGCATGTCTATATATCACTAAATCAACCCAGTCATCTATATAGAGAAATGGATATATAGATATGGATATAAACACGTATCTGTCTATCTGTCTATTTATCTATTCATCTATTTATCAGTCTAACTATCTATCTATCTGTGTGGTGTGTGTGCATGTGTGTGGAATGCAAGGTGTACGTAAACATTCGAGGCGTCACT
>JAPQNM010000013.1:24623561-24631061 GCA_029783475.1 Metacarcinus magister | reverse complement strand
GCATCTTTTATTAATACTCTATAACTTATATTGCATGTTCCGTATTTAGTAGTATAGTTTATCTTCGTACGTGCACTCCCTCACACCATTCCGTCTGAGGACAATGCACTGAAAAGTACAAAAATGCATCACTTAGAAAGAGGCGCAGTAACACAAAGTCCTCGGGTGTTTTGGTGAAGCATAACTCAGTCTCCCTCCTCACCACCACACCTCCACCTGCTGCTTCCTAGCCTCACCTGCACAACGCATCCACACAAACACAAACAGTGACTTTAATATCATGCGTTGAAAGAAGTAACATAACACAAACACTTACTATTTCTCCAACATTTACCTTCCAACATTCTGATATCACTCCAACTCTTTTATTCCCAAACCCGAACATGCCTTTCCTGGCCACACATATGACAGCTAGTAATCAAAGTACATAGACCTCGGTGAAAGCAAACAAACAGCCAGTCTATTTTCACTCTCATCAACGCAAACAGGTGCTAAACTTTCATCAAACTGCGCCAAGGTCCTATTTACTGCTATCGGTTTTAGTCATTCTTTCCGCACCAGACCAATAGATCGTTTCCCTATCAGCGTGCCATCAGTCATATAGTAGCCTTGTTATACATTTGCATCGTTCCGTTATCAGTCCCATTATATCTTTGCATCAACCTGCAATCAATCACATTATATCAGTGCATCGGTTGGTTATCTGTTACATCCTATCAGTGCATCAGTCTGTTATCAGTCTCTTCAACCCCACCTATGCATCAGTCTCCCTCGCCTGCATGCATTACAAGGACCGCCCGCTACCTCCACGTCCCGTCCTTCCCTCCCCTCGTAACACACGGGAGGAAGGGGAATGGTGGGGAGAGAGGGGAAGGGGAAGAGGTGGATGGGGAGGAGGGGTTCTCAAGACCTCCCTCCCCAAGACATAATTCCTGCGACACTGTGATAGCAACACTGCCTCAGGGTTATTCAGGATTGCAAACGCATCCCTCAAGCCGCCCCTCCCCGCTCCGTCCTCCCGCCCGCAGTCAACACTCGCCCACTAGCTCACTCCTCCACCCTTCTCCTCCTCCTCCTTCTCCTCCTCTTTGCCATAATAAGCGATACATGTCTTATATATTCCAGCCAATTTTCCTTACAAGGCGGGAAATTCTGAACTTGTGAACTCTGCGGGTGTAAGAAGAGCGGTAAGGGCGGGATTGGTGTCTTAAGGGGAGGCTCCGCGGCCTTAGTAACAATGGCCCGGTGGCAGGATGATTACAATGATTATGGAGCCGGATTTATGTCGTGATGAGGGGTGAGGCGGCTCCGTCCCGCCCATAAATAAGGCATTGTGAGAGGCGAACTGGGTGACACAGTGGCCGGGGGACTCCAACCTGTGACATCCACCTATTTACTTACTTACTCTCTCTCTTTCTTTCCCTCCCTTTTTTTTTCCCTCTCTCTCTCTCTCTCATTCTCTCGTTACGTGTCATCTTCAACAGTTTGATATGCCCATCTTTCCCTTTATCTTTTGTTTCTTAAAGCCGAAAAAAGAATAAAGAATCGCTATCCATTTATTTATTTTGCTTCTCAAGTACACGTTGATTAATCCAATTGAATGCACACACACACACACACACACACACACACACACACACACACACACACACACACGATGGTGAGTGGTGGGAGCCGTCAACACCACTGCTTACAAGCCAACCATCATACGAGGGCGTGGTGGGGGTCATGTGTGTGTGTGTGTGTGTGTGTGTGTGTGTGTGTGTGTGTGTGTGTGTGTGTGTGTGTGTGTGTGTGTGTGTGTGTGTGTGTGTGTGTGTGTGTCCTCGTAGGCTTCTGTTCCTTAAGAGATTATATAATATCTTCGTTGGATTTAGAGGCAACCAATCACATCGAAGCCGTCAGGAAGCAGCAGGTCGTAACCACAGTATGAAAGGCTGTGAAGTGTAATTTTCTTACCTATTCCTCCTCTCACCATCGCAACCCTAACCTTCTTCCTCTCTATTGTACTGATACCTTATTAACTTCCTCCTTGCTTTTCATTCCTTATTTCGCTTTCTCCGCACCCAGTCCACCACCATGTAACCCTCCGCCCTCCCCTCCTATCACCACCCTTGCCGTCTCCAGTCCCGTCCCTCTCCCGTCCCTCTCCCATCACCACTGCCGTCCTCCCTCCTTTCTCCGCCGCGGCCCACACCACCCTGATGTGGGAGGCGGCGCCGTGTATCTCCTCAAGACACACCAGGACTGCACGAGGCTGAGCAGTGTGTGTTCCATCCCGCCGCAGGTGTGCCCACGCCCAGCGGCTCCGGCCTAACGAGGGTATGAGTGGCCGAGTTCGGATTATCGAGACTGAGCCGTGTGGATACCTTGTTAGGCTGGTAAAATATGGCCGCAGTCACCATAATTCAGAGGTTCGACACCCAACACCGCTATGCCTCGCCGCCCGCAAGGCTCCCGCGCCCCAGCGACGCCGAGGAGTGGTCGACCTTACAGCGGGAGGTGGCTCGGGTCTGTCTTGGGCCGCGCGATCTGCCTGGCTGTTAGGCTAAAGAGATCCAACCCGCTATTAAACGACTTTACACTATAATTACAACCCAGCCTTCCTGATCTTCCTACATACGTCAGCTCGGTTATAATATAGTGTTTCCCGAGCATGATGTATGCTAGGAGTGGCGGGCAGGGTGGTAGCCCCATGAAGGCTTCCCAGCGAGGTTGCCAACAGACGTCACACAGAAAACGGAGATATGGCCAGATATAGAAAATGGGGGTTGTAGCGGGGTTGGGTTGTTGATGATAGTCTTCTGCGAGATCTTATTTTGATAACGAGCAATGCATTATAGTTATAACTAGTATTACGAAGGTGTATTTGTGATTCTACAAGGATTATTCACCTAATCACAAGCCTCCGATGGTATTAACGCCATTGATAGTCGTAAAGTATTCGGCAAAAATCCTATTGGCTCGTACGTAATGACCTGATGACGGTGATCGGCTCCTCACTATTGGCTGTTAATCGATGTTTGTGGTCATTAAAGCCTCAGCAAGACGGCTGGCGCGGCCACGATACCAGACATTAGCGGCGAGGCGGCCACGGCGCTGAGGGACGCCCCTCCATCACGGCCCCGCGACCAGACGTCACTTCATCACTCTGGGGACACACACACACACACACACACACACACACACACACACACACACACACACACACACGGATAGATAGAAATAAAAAAGTAATAGTGAGCAGACAAGAAAGGGCGTGGGCGTGAGATAAGAACACGGAAACAAAAAGAGGCGAACGTAGGAGGAAGAAGAGAGAGGCACGGGGCGGTGGGCGTACGTAAAGTAGTTAGCGGCGAGATGCAACAACAGAACCACCACCTCAATGTTGCCTCAGCGAAAGATGAAAGTGTGTGTAAAGAGGCGACGGAGGAAGCCAATGAAGGGGAAGAAGAGGATAGGTATAGAGGAGAGTGGAAGGAAGGTGTGTATGGGTAGTGGATGAGATAAACATGGGATTGTAATAGTAGTGAGTTCAATTGGGTATCAATAGTGGAAGGGGCATCAAGAGTAAGGGAAAGGGGAGTGAGGGTGACGGGGATGGAAAAAAGAGATAAATAATGGAAGGATTGTGAATGGGTCTAGGTGGGGGAAAGAGAAAGGAGTAGATTGGAGTGGTTAGAGGGTGGTAGGGGGCGGCGTTCCCTCTGTACCTTAAACCTGTGATTAGACTTTCACCATACATCTCACTCTACACTCTGACAGCACCCCCTCCTCTCTCTCTCTCTCTCTCTCTCTCTCTCTCTCTCTCTCTCTCTCTCTCTCTCTCTCTCTCTTTGGGGCGTCTCAGGGCCGCACACCGTCATGAAGTGATTTTATCTTATCTGCATCTTGCTATCTCCCATCTTCTTTATCTCCCCGCCCGCAAGTCTTGTTAATGGAGGGGTGTTTCGTAGGGGACACTGAGCTATGGCCTTACCGCCCACGCTTCTGCTTACTCCCACGCCCCCGCTCAAAACTTTGAATACACACACACACACACACACACACACACACACACACACACACACACACACACACACACACACACACACACACACACACACACACACACACACACACACACACACACACATCAGTTTTCCCTTTTATTTCCCAGTCATTATTCCTTTCCCAACATACATACATACACCCACATTTGAGCCACTCCTGCCCACACCACTACACACACACACACACACACACACACACACACAGACACACACACACACGCACACACACAACGCACGCTCTCAACAATTCCTTTCCTCTATCTTTTCCTTTCTATCCTTCCCCGAACTGCCTGCCTTCCTGCCATTCACGCTTTGCTCTCCCACCAGCCAGTGCCAGACGACTTGCCTCCCGTGTCGCTCCGGAATGAAGATAATTCCTCTCTGTTTACACGACCCTCCCCCCTGACTGGCTGACTGTCTGTATCTCGACTTTGATCCACCAATGGGGAGGTCGTTTCCCACACACCTGCCAATCAGGGCTGCGCTTTATGTCAACAAAACAGCTCGGCCTGGTCTCATCTCCCTCCCCCGGGGGCTGGCTGGCTGGCTAGGGCGTCATTGTTACAAATTTATGCGCAATCTGTACCGGGCGGCGGAGGGTAATCTGGTGACGTGGTTGTGATTAGCAGTACGGATTAGGTGATTCAGGCGCTCGCTAATCATCACTTTAAGGTCCTCTGTCTGGCATTAGTTATATCGCATCCGTGTGTTACCTCTCTTTGTTGTGTTATTAAGCTTTGCTACACCCCGTCACCGCCTCTACACCTCCACCTCTCTCTCTCTACCACCACCACTACCACCACCACCACCATGCGTAATGAGTGCCTCAGAACACACACACACACACACACACACACACACACACACACACACACACACACACACACACACCGCCAGCGTCATGCAAGCACATCCAAACACGCACTTTTCCCCTTTTTCTCCCAGTCTTTATTACCTCTCTCTCTCTCTCTCTCTCTCTCTCTCTCTCTCTCTCTCTCTCTCTCTCTCTCTCTCTCTCTCTCTCTCTCTCTCTCTCTCTCTCTCTCTCTCTCTCTCTCTCTCTTCTTCAGACTCCACTACACTTTTTCTTCCTCCCTATAATGTTCCTTCTCCCCCCCCCCTCTCCCCCATCCCACCCTATCTCCCGGCGCATCCTCCTCTCCTCTTTTGCCTCTCCCATGCTGGTTCCTGTTACGCCCCGCCGCACCCCACCCCCCCCCCACCCCACACGCCCCGCCACCACGCCCACACACACAAAACACCTCTCATTATTTACACAAACACTCATTACTCTCGCAACAATAGACTCGTTCCTATGACTGGCTGCGTCTCAGGTGCTCTCTCTCTCTCTCTCTCTCTCTCTCTCTCTCTCTCTCTCTCTCTCTCTCTCTCTCTCTCTCTCTCTCTCTCTCTCTCTCTCTCTCTCTCTCTTTTTCTCGTAGTATTGGGCCAGCGTGACTGATACAAAGACCTCTGCAGCCCCCTTTAAGCCGCCGTGACGAATATTACAATGGTTCATCCTACTTGGCGGAATTGTAATGCATTTAAGTGAGGTTCTTAAGCAATACAACTGAGACTAGAGATTGTTACATCACTCTTGGTTAATAAGCTGTATGATGTGAGTTTCTTTTTTCTTTTTTTCTGATTCACTTGTCTGGTATATTTTGAGGCAAGGAGTGAGTGAGGAAACTAAATAAATAAGTAATCTTTCCTCAAGAGTATCGAATTTATTACAATATATATACATAGAACTATTAACATTGTCTCACGCTCACCACAATCCCCAAGCCAAGCCTAGCCACACACATTTTCACTATCTTGATACACCAAAGAATACATGACAACAACAACAACCATCCACCACCACCACCACCACCACCACCACCACCACCACCACCACCACCACCACCACCACCACCACCACCACCACCAGGGCCCTAGAAAACCAACACTACTTCTATGTTTCACTCATCACCACAACCATCACCATAACATTCCAACCACATTACAGATACCAGTCACAGTACCTGCCACACCGCACCCGTCACATCATACTCATTACACTATACCTTCCACACCAACCCTGCCACACCATACTCATCACATCATACTCATCACACCATACCCGTCACACCAGACCCGTCACACCATACCCGTCACACCATACCCGTCACAACTCGTAGACAGGAATGAAAATTAAGGCGTAACATTCCTAGCCCCTCAGTCGCCATCTGCCACTAAACAGCTCTGCCACCGGACAATACCCAGGAATCTTTATGATGCCCCAACCTGCCCGCTCACCTCTACCTGGGCAATTAACCTGGGCTGGAGGGGTCATTATCTCCGTCCTGTCAAACACCTGGTGAGCCAAAAGCAAACAATTTAATGCCACCAACAAACGAGGCTGTATATAGTGTTTTGACGTTAAATCACTCCTGCCTAAGAATGACATTGTTTGACCTCAACTAACCTCACCCATTCACTTATCCACTCCCTCACTCACTCACTCACTCATTCACTCACTCCCACCCTCCTCCTCAGGTGAGATGAAGCCTTCTTTACCCCCTACCCCCCCACTCCACCCGTCCAACCTTTCCCTTGGGCTCTGGCTTTGGTGAAATAATGTCATTTTTTCTTTTAATTCCAGAAGTTTCCACATTCTTTAAGTGACTAAGATTTTTTCGTTTTTTTTCCGTCGGGGGGTGGGTGGGTGGGGGGTGGTAATTGTTTCTTAAAAAAATCAAATAAATAAATAAAAGCGAGTTAACGGAATGGAAGTAAAGTGGTTGGTTCATACCATTCAATTCAAGCGAGTTGCCGAGTTCATGTTCATGTTGTTTACAGGAATTAAACACGTGAGACTCTAAGGAATCGAAGAAGCAAAATGAAAGAAAGAAAGAAAGAAAGAGAGAGAGAGAGAGAGAGAGAGAGAGAGAGAGAGAGAGAGAGAGAGAGAGAGAGAGAGAGAGAGAGAGAGAGAGAGAGAGAGAGAGAGAGAGAGAGAGAGAGAGAGAGAGAGAATATAAAAAGAATAAAGTTTTACCTACGCCTGGTAGGACTCGCCGTGTCCCCTGATTAAATATTACACTTTTAGGGCTTAATTGTTTTATTCCCATTGTATTTTATCAGGTCTTTTGTTCACCTGGCGAGGCTGAGACAGGTGGGTGAGGCCATTAGGAGGGAGGGGGGAGGGGAGGGGAGGGGACGGCCACATGCTATTGGTCTTTGTGATGCAGATATTGGGCGGCGGAGTGACGGTGAGCGAGGCTTCTCCTCATTGTGGTGAGTCGTCGTGGTCGTCCTTAATTGTTCATTTTTTCCCTCATCGTCCCACCTGTTTCATTCCGTCCCCAGGCAAGATGGGAGAAAGGTGTACATACCGGCTTGATTACAGGTAACTGACGGTAATTAATTAGAGATGCGACCATGAGTGAAGAAGGTGGATCTC
>JAPQNM010000013.1:24606061-24608561 GCA_029783475.1 Metacarcinus magister | reverse complement strand
GGGGTTTTGTTGGGGGTGTGACAGAAGAGAGTGGTGAAGGAGGAGGAAGAGAAAATATAGAAAGACGAACAAGTTAAGGATTGCAAGATGCTGTGGGTGTCTTTTGGAAGGGAAAAGAAGTAAGATCAGGAATAATGGAATGAGGGTTCCAATTACACGTAGGTAATAAACAGAATAAGGAATAGAAGAGATGAAGGGTTCAGTCTCATGCTCAAGGAGGGAACTCGGTAAGGAAGGGAAGGGAAGGATGAGTAGACAGACGAGGCGAGAACAGTAACAGACTAAGGGAGTTGATTATGTATATTTGCTTGATGAGATGCTTCAAGGGGAGGCGCTGAGGAGGAGGAGGTAAGAGAGGTGTTGATGCTGAAGAAGCTATTCCTTGGCACTACTTGCTTGACCACGTGTTACATAACTTTTCTATCATCATTTTTTACTCCTTCTCGTCATTATCTTGTCTCCCACGTAAAGAACCTTCAACTTACACTCACTGCCTGACCTACGAGACCGCTGCTTGCATATTTTCCTGCATGTCAGCCAGACGTATATCCACTTTGTATTGAAGTATAATAAATGTCATGTATCCATCCACAGGCATCTAAAACCAGTCACTAGTGTTTGCATAAGTGGCTCCTAGTCGCTGCTTAAACCCTAACGACTCCTCTGTCTACTCGCTTCAGCAATCAACTTCCAGCACCAGTAAGACAGCATATTATCATCTTAGCGCTTCCACCAGTTATTAGGAAAAAGTGGTGGACATCACAGAGATAAGAGAAAGCGAATACAGAAGCAAGAGAGAGAGAGAGAGAGAGAGAGAGAGAGAGAGAGAGAGAGAGAGAGAGAGAGAGAGAGAGAGAGAGAGAGAGAGAGAGAGGAGATGGGTCCCGCTGACAAACGACGATCAGAACTCTGGGACAGCGAGTGACAAATTGTGTTGGGTCACGCGTCGCTACCCGAGCGGGAGGGAGAAAGAGAGAGGGATGGAGAGAGGGAGAGAGGGGAGGGTGAGAGGGAGGGAGGAAGGGAACGTGAAGGATGCTGAGGGTAACAGGAGGTGGGGGGCAAAAGATGCGGAGGAAGAGGAGGAGGAAGAGGAAGAGGAAGAGGAGGGATGAAGGAAAGGGCGTTGAAGGACAAGAAAGAAGGAAACTGAGAAAGCTGAAGGCTGAAAAGATGAGAGAGAGAGAGAGAGAGAGAGAGAGAGAGAGAGAGAGAGAGAGAGAGAGAGAGAGAGAGAGAGAGAGAGAGAGAGAGAAAGTTGAAATAATACACGTTGTGACAGAAAGTCGTAAATTGAACCAAGAATCGCGACGGGAATAAGATGATAAACATATAGGAAACTCTCTCTCTCTCTCTCTCTCTCTCTCTCTCTCTCTCTCTCTCTCTCTCTCTCCTCTCTCTCTCTCTCTCTCTCTCTCTCTCTCTCTCTCTCTCTCTCTCTCTCACACACACACACTCTTTCTCTCTCTCTCTCTCTCTCTCTCTCTCTCCTCTCTCTCTCTCTCTCCTCTCCTCTCTCTCTCCTCTCTCTCTCTCTCTCTCTCTCTCTCTCTCTCTCTCTCTCTCTCTCTCTCTCTCTCTCTCTCTTTATACATCCATTCTCTCTCTCTCTCTCTCGTAATAAACACACACAGAAACAGGCGAGTCAATCCTGGTTTCCTGACAGCCGGAAACTGTCAATTCGTCCCCGCCGGCAGCCACGCAGCCCATCATCACCATCTACATCACAACTATTGTATAGATAGATTATACACCAACCATCACCTCTCCCACTCCCTTCCTTCTTCCTCTTACTCCCCATATCTCCTTTTCTTTTCACTCACTCCTCTCCCACATTTTTTTTCCTTCATTCCCTCATTATAACCTTCCTTTTGGCTCTGTTTTTCTGTCAGTGATTAGCGCGTGGTGAGAGGGGTGATGGGTGTCGTGTGTATGGTAGGGTATGGATTGATAGAACTTGTGTAAGGGATGCGTGAGAGTGAAGGTTAGATGTATGGGGGCTTAGTGTAGAGGCTGTATGGGTGAAGGGGAGTAGGAGAGAAGGACTAGAAAAGAACACAGATCTTAACTTGTGCTTGGATCGCCCGGCATCCGCACTCACCTTTCCAGCCTGTCATCGGCATCCCTGACACTCACTTTTCCATCCCGCCGTCCACCCTCTCAAACCCTCACCCCCTCACACAACACACCATCACCTCATTCACTCCCCTATCACTAATACTCCTATACATCACCTCAACTTCAACCTATTAACTGTATAACTTGCTATTCTTACCTCTTACTGCCCTCCACACTCCACCCTAACCAAACCTAATCATCACTCCTCTATTCTTCAAACCTTCACCATCACCTCCTCCACCCCAGCCTTCAGACTTGCACTCAACATGTCAGCCCATTATTCCCACACTTCCCTAACTCTACAACCTCATTCCCTCCGTCTTTCACCTACTCAACCTTCACCCCCCAACCCTTCCTTCCATCACTTCAGTCCTCCAGCTTC
>JAPQNM010000013.1:24598561-24601061 GCA_029783475.1 Metacarcinus magister | reverse complement strand
CACCCCGATGAGGAACGAGCCTTTCCTTTATCGAGAAGTAGTAATTAACGATAGTCTACCTTATTTAGCCAGTAGTTAAGGGTAGTTAGCGATTGTTAGAGCTCCTTTAGCGGTCGTAAGCACAGGGCGTCGAAGTCATTATTATCAAGTATCATGAAATATTAACGCTGGCATGTAACACATAAAGGGGTTCATTAGCTGGTGGCTGGCTGGCGCGCGGAGGGAAGGTCGATTCCTGACGCGTGGTGCTTCGATTCTCCCTTGACCTGGAAGTGGCAGTGGCAGTGGCGGCAAGACTCCAGCACTTCGTCAGCTCTTTGTTCACGGCCACCCAGGCTTGTGTGGCAGGTGCATGGTGTGTCGCGGCGTGCACACATACTAACACACACACACATATCAACACACACACACACACACACACACACACACACACACACACACACACACACACACACACACACACACACACACACACACACACACACACACACACACACACACACACACTGAAGGTCATACCATACTATACACACAATAAAAAAATCATCGTGTTGAATATTATCCAAGATAATAGTTATCATCTTAACATTTTGAGACTTTCACTTAATATCTCCATGAAAATATAATTACAGAGACTGTATAAACTGACAAATATCTTAATGCGTTTGGATACCATTTTCGCTTTACTAAAAGAGAAAAGCTTATCTTGTCAGTCTTCTCGCTTCATAGACACCAACATACATTTTCTTCGTATTTTTGCTTATACAGAAGTGCTGCGTAACACCATAATACTTCTGATGTTCCCATGACCTTTAGAAATGTTTGTAGTAACTTTACACAAAGGGAAGCTGACGAAAACATATACCAGCAAATGTTATCAACTGCTGCCATCTGGACTGTAAATATAAAGATTCTCTCCAAGCAAATCCACACCAAGGATGTGTCCAAAGTCTCATCTTTAAGACTTACAAACTCAAGTGCTGTTTGAGTGTAAGACGAAAGGAGACAATAATGAATGTATAAGAAAGAAATACACAGACTAAATCTTGCACTAAGGAACTCAATTTTACATAATGGACTAGAAGGTTTGTCAATAACCCGCCTTTACGGTGACTACAGGCAGGAGCTGGACAAGGAATATTTTCACCTTCACCTTTTTACTATCTAACTAGTGGGGAAGTTCACGTTATTTCAGTTTATTCTTTTATTATACCAAAGAATCCCTAAAGTATGTGGTGTGCTACTTTAGTTAAGGAGATAAAAGTGCGTCAAACTCCCTCATACATCTATATAGTAACTGTCGTGATTGAGATTCGAACTTGGGATCCTCTAGGCAACTTAACCCTTTTGCCACCTTACTTGACATAAAGAATCATCAGGGATTATGTGCATGAAATACCACTCAGTATACCTACGTAGACATGCAGTTTGCTCAGTACTGAAAACGAGTTGCAGTTGTAGTGAGGTGAGGCGGCACTGTAGTAGTTTTGTGATCCTGTGTATGTAGTATATGATGCTCTCTTGGTATAATTCATATTAGGCAATACACATTTTTTTTAGATTCATTTTATATACTTCTATCAAGGCCATGATTGATATGAAAACAGTGTGTATATGACTGGCTAAGGGACATTAAAGTTACAGTAAAGTTTGACCTTCGCTTCAGTACAGTCTTTTTCATGGCTGTCGGTAACTTCTTTTTTCCCCTCAATATCGTACTTGAAAAATTAACTCCTGAAATGATCGTTGTTATCATTTATATTGGTGAATGAACGAAGTTTGTTATTCATGGCTGTGCATATACTCCATACAAAATACCACAGACATACAGACAGACCAGGCACACAGACAAACAGACAGACATTTTCATTGGTACATGCATGCATCATCATTCCGAGTGTTGTTGGTAGCCACCCTTACGGTCATTTGTTTTCCACTGCACGACTCTGCCACCACGCTCTTCTCCCCCTCCATCCCTTCCGGCGCCCACCACTCTTCCCTTCACCACACCCGAAGGTCCTTTCCAAGCACCTTCACCAACACCATGTGGCGGGAGGAAGACGTGCGTGTGTAATGCAATTGTCACCAATAATACAGTATATATAGTGATGATTAAATACATAAATTAATAAATACATAAATACATATCATTAATAATATTGATGATGATGATGATAATAATAATAATAATAATAATAATAATAATAATAATAATAATAATAATAATAATAATAATAATAATAATAATAATAATAATAACAAAAATAGAAATAATAACAATAATAAATGCCTAGGTGCCACGCTAGTAAATAATTACATTATCAGTTCATCATATTCGTAAATGTTCTTAGTATGTCGCGCCAAAACTTTAACTCGAAAAGTAAAACAACTGTTGCTATTTTTTTCCCTTTAACCAGGCAATATGTGTGTGTGTGTGTGTGTGTGTGTGTGTGTGTGTGTGTGTGTGTGTGTGTGTGTGCGGTGTGTGTGTGTGTGTGTG
>JAPQNM010000013.1:24566061-24593561 GCA_029783475.1 Metacarcinus magister | reverse complement strand
GGTACTTTTCCTCACTGGAATATATCAACCTTTGTTTCTTGAGAGAACAAATAGCTGTTATCACCTTCCTTGCATTCCACTTCACTGCTTCTTCTTTAGCAACACCTTGGTGGGGGAATGACAGTATCTCATGTGACTTTTTGTAGCACTAACCCTTCAGCACGCAATTCCTCCACTCTCTCTTCCCTTCCCCTAATAATTCTCGGTAGTTTCCCTTTCCTTAGCATCGCCCGCTACTTGGCATTACCTACCTTCTACTTCACCAGTCCCTAATACTCCCCTTCCTCTAAGTCTCTCAGCCCCACTCACTGCTCACATGATGATAATGATAAAGAAGGAAAAATTATGAAGAAAAAAATTATGCGCCATGACAGCCACCACTCGTCGCAGCCTGACCACCAGTGACTTTCCATCCCTCACGCCCCCTGCCAAGTCTCTCGTTAAGTGGGTGTTGCAGGGGCAGTGCCACGTCCTATCCTCATCTTAGTAGGTAATGGAGAGGAGGCTGGGAGTCAAGCTGGAGCAGTGGAGTTTCGTTTATGAAAGGAGAGTACCTGATGTCTGTCCTACCTCTCACACTCCCACTTGGCTGTCACCTGGGCGCCAAACGAACTAGTGCCTCATTTAAGTGCCACGTCGGTATCGAAGTTTTTTTTCTTTCCTTTATTTTTTTTTGTTTTTGTGTGTGTGTGTGTATTCTATCTCTCCCGAGTACCCAACGTTTCCTCTGAGAAGGTCTTTATCACTAGCGACACTATTGCAAGCTGAACTGACTCCCATACATTCTTATCCCTCCATTCCCCCCCCACCCCGCCAACGAGGGTTACCTAGAGCGAGGTGACACTTCAACGCCCACCCCAGAGGCTGTGTAAGGCATGTAACTTCTATACATCATTTCTCACCAACAGTAAACCAACAGGTCATCCCCGCTAACCTCCCCCAACACACACACACACACACACACACACACACACACACACACACACCAACACCCCAAGCAAGAACACCACAACACAAGAAACCTACAGCAGTAATCTCATCATCCCAACTGCATCATTTTTGGGAGGTAAAATCTTTTCACTTTTCTTCAAACTCATATCCTTGACAGTCATTTTTTCTAGTCATCTTTCTGCGTTCTCCGTCTTCCTCTTCCTGCTTCTCCTCCTACCTCCCTGCCTCCCTGCCTCCCTGCCTCCGTGCCGTCACTATTCCACAGGGGCAGACCTCCATTAGCCTCCATAATACCTTCATCAATGCATATTAAGGTCGTCCCTGATTAGTGCCCCTCAGACTCCGATCAGACCAGAGGGGAGGAAGAGGGAGAGAGGAAGAGCTAGGTAATGGAAGAGAGGAAGAGGGAAAGATATAAGCAGAGGATACCTGAGGGAAATAACGTATGGGAAGATTGGAAATATTGCCAAACTGGAAGAAGAAGAAGAAGAAGAAGAAGAAGAAGAAGAAGAAGACGAAGAAGAAGAAGAAGACGAAGAAGAAGAAGAAGAAGAAGAATAGTGATGATAATAATGATAATACAAATAAGAAGAGGAGGGAAAAAAAGGAGGAGTAAGAGGAATGAGGGATGGGAGATGACGGAAAGGAAATAGACCAGAAAAAAGGATGAGCAAATGAGAATTAAGAAGAACAAGACGAAGAATCTCATTAGTGTTTCGTGATCTATCTTCTCTCAGCTCCTCCTTCTCTCCCCTTACCTTCCCCTCCCCTCCCCTCCCCCTTCTCTTCCCCTCACCTTCCTTCACCCTTCACTCTCTCTCCTCTCTCCCCTCCCTCTTTCTCTCTCTCTCTCTCTCGCTGCTTACCTTTCTACCACCTTATATTTTTTTCTGTCATTTTTTTCTTCTTTTCCCTCATTTTCATTCACAGCCCATTAACTCTCTCTCTCTCTCTCTCTCTCTCTCTCTCTCTCTCTCTCTCTCTCTCTCTCTCTCTCTCTCTCTCTCTCTCTCTCTCTCTCTCTCTCTCTCTCTCTCTCTCACCCCCCTTTGCGTTGTTAAAGTTTCCCTCCCTCCCCGCTCACTTTTCCCCTCCGTCTCTCCATCGTCCAGAAAATGAAGGAGGAAAAAATGGATCTAATTGCGCAAGAGTGTCTATAATTTCCTCTCAGCATTTCAACATTGTCGCAGGGAAGGAAAAACACTCACGAAAGAGGGAGGAAGGGAGGGAGGGAGGGAGGGAAAAGAGAGCAAGAGAGAAAGAGAGAGAGAGAGAGAGAGAGAGAGAGAGAGAGAGAGAGAGAGAGAGAGAGAGAGAGAGAGAGAGAGAGAGAGAATTAGTGAGTAGTGGTTTATTGAATGAGTATATGTGTTCTCTCTCTCTCTCTCTCTCTCTCTCTCTCTCTCTCTCTCTCTCTCTCTCTCTCTCTCTCTCTCTCTCTCTCTCTCTCTCTCTCTCTCTCTCTCTCTCTCCCTCCTTCTTTATGTTTCTCTGTCTTATGCTTCCACTTTATTATTTGCTCTCCTTTCACCTCTTTCTTCCTTCCTTCCTACTCATTCTTCCTCTTACTTCATTCAACTCCTCCTCCTCCTCCTCCTCCTCCTCCTCCTCCTCCTCCTCCTCCTCCTCCTCCTCCTCCTCCTCCTCCTCCTCCTCCTCCTTCCTCCTCCTCCGTGACCATGAACCCGGCAATCAGGTCCTTTTTTCCTCCTCCTCCTCCTCCTCTTCTTCTTCTTCTTCTTCTTCTTCTTCTTCTTCTTCTTCTTCTTCTTCTTCTTCTTCTTCTGTTCCTCCTTTCTCTCTTCTTTCTATTTGAATTAACTTTAATCCGAAAATTTCATCACGCCTCATTTATTTATTATTTACATTTATCTTTCAAGTCGTGATGACAAAAATTTTCATATGTTGACTCTCTCTCTCTCTCTCTCTCTCTCTCTCTCTCTCTCTCTCTCTCTCTCTCTCTCTCTCTCTCTCTCTCTCTCTCTCTCTCTCTCTCTCTCTCTTTCTAATTTCTTCTTCTTCTTTTTCTCTCTCTTCCATCTATGCTCCTGTGCCGAAAAAGAACGAAAGGGAATAAAAGAAAGACTGATGAAGTAGGAACATTAGAAGAGAGGAAAGATGAGAGGAAGCGAAATGAAAAGGAAAGAAAATATGAGAAGAAGTAAAGGAAACGCATGATAACGAAAACAAATGACGATATTAAGAAGAAAGGAAGAGAGAAACTATAGATAAAATGACATATAGGAAAGAAAATAAAAAAAGGTGATATAATAAGACAATGGGAAAAAAAGAGAATAAGACTAAAATAAGAGAATTACAAAAAAAAATAATGAATGAAAGAAGAGAGGAATAAGGGAATAAAAAAAGAAAAGAAGATGATTAGTGATGATGATTATGGAAAGAATAAAGAATAATGAATAAATAATAGAGGAAAGAAAGTGAGGATAATGATAAGAAAAAAAATGATAATCTAATGAAGAACTTGAGAAAATCCAGACACAGAAACTAAATAATATGAATACATTTTTAACCTTATCTCTTGCTATGTGTGATGTGAGAGAGAGAGAGAGAGAGAGAGAGAGAGAGAGAGAGAGAGAGAGAGAGAGAGAGAGAGAGAGAGAGAGAGAGAGAGAGAGAGAGAGAGAGAGAGAGAGAGAGAGCGAGCAAGGGAGGGAAAAAATAAAGATAATTCGTTTCGCTCTATTACACAGCCTACCTGCAAAACTTTTATTTATTTTGTAGGTATTTTAAACCAATGTCACGTTTGTGTTAAGCCTTCAATCTTTTTTTACTTTTTTTCTAAACTTTCTAAAAAAAAATTCTTCAAATTTTTCCTCTTTTTCGAATTTTCATTTCTTGGATTATCTTTTTTTTTATTATTATTATCATAATATCATTTTCTTTTCCATAATTTTCCACGTTCTTTTCAAAGCCTCCTCCTCCTCCTCCTCCTCCTCCTCCTCCTCCTCCTCCTCCTCCTCCTCCTCCTCCTCCTCCTCCTCCTCCTCTTTGTTGTCTTCACTTTTCCACTCCATCTATCACCTGATTATTACTTTTTTTTTTCATTTGGTTTCTTCTTCCTTTGCAGAAAGAAGGCAAAAAAATTCAATATGTTCCTTCATCCTCCTCCTCCTCCTCCTCCTCCTCCTCCTCTTCCTCCTCCTCCTCTTCCTCCTCCTCCTCCTCCTCTTCTTCCTCTTTCTTTCCTCCCCACCTCATCATCGCCGCTAACTTTTCTCTCTAAGGCACAATCTTTCCGTCCCTTGAGTTCTGTTCTTCCTCTTCCTCTCCTCCTCCTCCTCCTCCTCCTCCTCCTCCTCCTCCTCCTCCTCCTCCTCCTCCTCCTCCTCCTCTTTTCACTCCACTTCCTCCTCTTTTTTCTCCTCTTCCTCCTCCTTTTTTTTTCTTTTCATCTTTCACCATCTTCCTCCCATTTCTTCTTCTTCTTCTTCTTCTTCTTCTTCTTCTTCTTCTTCTTCTTCTTCTTCTTCTTCTTCTTCCCCTCTTACTCCTTTGTCTTCTTCCTCTACAACCTATACCCTTATATAGCTTCCTCCATTCACATACCCTTATCTTCTCCTCTTCCTCCTTTTCCTCCTCTTTCTTCACCCTTCCTTATACTGTCTTCCAGTTTTCATGCTCCTTCGTCCCTCTTAATTTTTCTTACTTTTTTTTTCTCTTTTCCTCTTCTCTCTCCTCCAAACTTTTAACTTCTCTTCCACTCTTACAGTTTATCCTATTCCTCCTTCTTCGTCTTTCTTGGTATTCTCCTTTATTATTTCCTTCACCCTCCCTCCACCTTTGCAAACGTTCCTCCACTTTCAGAGCTTCCCGTCCCTTCCTTCTGCACCACAAAAGCCCCTCCTTCATCTTTACGGGTCTTCTACACCCTCCCTCATCCCCTCATCAACACCTCCTCCCCAAGACCCGCCGCCCCACCCTGCGCCCCGCCCCGCCCTACACGTGCAGTACATCAGGTCCCAACAAGCGGGGCCCTGTGGCTGGCCTCCTGAGATCATGTTACGGCTCGGGCTCCCTGACAGCTCTTTAAAATGCAGTCATGGCTTATGCGCCAGCAAGTTGATAATTATTAAAATTTGCATTTCAATAGTTGGCCGTCAAGTGGCTCAAACCGCGATCCTCCGAGGGCAGGCAGCGCAGCCCTTACAGCAGGCGAGGGCAAGGGTGGAATTAGGGCAGGTCGGGGCGGCTGCTGACGGCACCTGTATCCGTAGATATTATTGTAGTTAACACAATCGGAGGGGACGAAGGTACGGGGTCGAGGTACACAGCGGCCATCAAAGGAAACAGGTACCTCGCCCGCCTCCCTACAAAAACCTACACTGTACTTGGTCCCCGTAAATAGCAGCGTCGGCATTGGGAGCCTCGCCTCTCTCTCTCGCCTAGTCTCCGCGCCGCCTTGGGAAACCTTCTGAGGGCGGCAGGACATGATGGGGGGCAGGAGGGCACTTGGCTGGAGGCCGAGGCGAGGCCGGCACACGCGAGGGCCCCGTGACACGCTTGATTTATGATAATTAGTTAATTAAAAGCGAACACAGCCGACTAAGTAGAGGGTGCGGGCTGTGTTTGTTTACCCGGCGCTTAGCCAGACCTCCTCGATCCGCCGCCCAAGTAACTGGAACATTTTATTGCACATCTCTCGGTGTCTGACAGCTGGGGGGGTGCAGGGGGAGGGGGCGTGGCAAGTAAACCTAACCCACATCATTTCGGAATTTGGTGGTGGTGGTGGTGGTGGTGGTGGTGGTGGTGGTGGTGGTGGTGGTGGTGGTGGTGGTGGTGGTGGTGGTGGTGGTGGTGAGGCGGAGACTGTTTTGTTTGATGGGGCGTCTTGGTGTTTGGTGTTTGGTGTTTGACCTTCACGTGAGCGGCAACACAACAGAAAGCAAAGTAATAACTCCAGAACAATAGTGAATATACTACGTCTTAATGTGTTGTGTGTTGCAGCCTTTATGAGAGAGAGAGAGAGAGAGAGAGAGAGAGAGAGAGAGAGAGAGAGAGAGAGAGAGAGAGAGAGAGAGAGAGAGAGAGAGAGAGAGAGAGAGAGAGAGAGAGGAAAAAAAATATCTGACACAATAAAAAAAATAAAAATTCCCAGACCCTGAAGGACATGAATGAAGACTGGCAGAAGGGAAGGCAGGATAAAAGGGAGGCAAGGCACAAGTAGGGCGTGGTGAGCTGCCCCTCCACCCTTCACCCTCCACCTTCCTCCCCTAGTTCTCCACTCTGCTGCAGCAATAAAGGTAATGCCTCCAGCCCCCCCCCTCAGCCCCCGCCCCACGCAGTGACACACTTGCCTAATTTACACTGGATTACTTTTATCCTCCTTGTAAGGTCAAGACGTCACGCGCGGAATTACCCTCGTTCTCTATTCTGCTATATATTTGAGTGCGTTCTCCTTTTTAATCAGAGTGGATTCATCACCCTACTTAGTTTGCTTTCAGCGGCGCCCAATTATATATTAACCGCATGTAATGTGATTTATTTATCCGTAATCAACACTACTTCATGGACGTGTCACTGCACTGAGGCCAAGGAGGAGGAAGGAGGAAAGATACACACAGCAGAGGCGTCATACCTTCTTAGAGGCGGCATCCCAAGCAGCACCTCAGTCACGCAGGGAGGGAGAAGTTAGACACCAGAACAACACCCATATTCAGAGACAACACCACCATTACCACCACCAACAACAACAACAACAATAATAACAACAACAACCAGGGAAAAAAAATCAATACCAGGTGGGTTTTTTTCCCCTCTTGCAATACTTTCAGTCTTTAAAGCCTCAAATAATAGGATATGCACACGTTTGTCAGACCAAACATCATAGTTGCTTCCTTAATGCGTGGCCATCCCTACCCTCACCTTCCCTTCCTGCTCTTCCTGCGCCTCTACTCCCGCTGGTACTGGTTATTAAGACATTTCCTCCCTCCTGCCTCTGTTTACCTACCGTCAGATGATTTTATGTTTACAATTACCTTTATAACGGAATTATCACGTTTTATGGAGCCACGATAATGGCGCTTGCGTGGCCCTTCGCTACACCCTCCCCCCCCCAACCCCCTCGCTCCTCTTTTATGCTTTACTGCTGTTGTTATTTACACTTTATTTACGATTGTTTGTACAGTTTCCAGCGCCATCACGGCCGCCATCACCTCACGATACTGACCGTCAATGTAAACGCTGCCGCAGACACACAGCCAAACATTGTAAAGAGAGAGCGTGATCACGAGGCTCTCTGTCTCTCTCTTCTTCCCGCCCTTCCCACCACCACCACCACCACCACCACCACCACCACCACCACCACCACCACCACTACCACAACTTCACCAAACCCCGTTACCATCATGACCACTATTATTAAAGTCACCATCACCCCCTTACCCTAACCATCACCACCTCCACTTCCACTAACAAACCCACCACCACCACCAACACCACCACCTTCTTCTTTTCCTCCTCCTCCTCCTCCTCCTCCTCCTCCTCCTCCTCCTCCTCCTCCTCCTCCTCCTCCTCGTTCTCTCCTGCCCGCACCGACCAGCCAGCCACGCACATTACCATCACAATAGCGGACCGTGTCTGTACAACCGTGGACGCGCCAAACTGCCGTGTATGTGCCAGCCTTAATTATCTAGACAAGCCCAGGTGTAACACGCACACAGGTGTACACACGTGTGCACTGCCGCTGGTGTAGCAGGGGGAGCGGATACACACACGTGGTAACTCATGCTATCACGCCCTTTATGTGGTCTTACACAGCGAACACGTGCCCCTGGAGTTAATATAGGGAAGGATTGCTTGCCTTTACCTCCTCCTCCTCCTCCTCCTCCTCCTCCTCCTCCTCCTCCTCCTCCTCCTCCTCCTCCTCCTCCTCCTTCTCCTCCTCTTCCTATTCTTGCTTCTTTTCCTCCTCTTCTTATTACTTCTTCCATTACTACTATTGCTAACACTACAACTATACTACTACTACTACTACTACTACTACTACTACTACTAAAACTACTACTACTACTAATATTCCTCCTCCTCCACATCCTACACATCCTCCTCCTCCTCCTCAGTGTGGTCTGATTTGGATTCACGACACACCGGCCACACTAGGTCTTGCGCGCCGCCTAAGACACCTGAAGAAGGAGTGTTATGGGATGCTCTCTCTCTCTCTCTCTCTCTCTCTCTCTCTTCTCTCTCTCTCTCTCTCTCTCTCTCTCTCTCTCTCTCTCTCTCTCTCATTACACTCACCTACATTCCCCCATACGCCTAAACACCCCCCTTCACCCCCCCCCAGAGCACCCTTCCTCCCTTCCCCCCCACAAGTCAAAACTTTCATATACCACAACAGTTTTCCTTTTCCTACCAACCCAAATATCTCCCTTCATTCCTTCCTCCCTCACCCTGTCTTTCCCTCTCCCTCTCCCTCTCTCCCACTATCTCTCTCCCATTCTCCCCTACGTCCCCTCCCCCCACCCCTTCCCTCCTTCCTCTATACCTCCCTTCCTTTCCAATCTCAGACACCCGCTGTCACTCTCTCTGTTGCATGATTACTTCGTGTCCCGCATTGTTTGAGGGAAGAGAGAGAGAGAGAGAGAGAGAGAGAGAGAGAGAGAGAGAGAGAGAGAGAGAGAGAGAGAGAGAGAGAGAGAGAGAGAGAGAGAGAGAGAGAGAGAGAGTAGGGTAGGTACGGAGGGAAAGGGAAGGAGAGAGGAATTATGTTATTGACATATATACATATATATACTACATACACAAAAGGAATATTCTCTCTCTCTCTCTCTCTCTCTCTCTCTCTCTCTCTCTCTCTCTCTCTCTCTCTCTCTCTCTCTCTCTCTCTCTCTCTCTCTCTCTCTCTCTCTCTCTTTTAATGCTCCTTCCTGCCTAACTTAATGTCACTTTATCGCGTCACATTTAAATCTCAATGACTTCTATTGTACTCTTTTTAAGGCTGTGTGTGTGTGTGTGTGTGTGTGTGTGTGTGTGTGTGTGTGTGTGTGTGTGTGTGTGTGTGTGTGTGTGTGTGTGTGTGTGTGTGTGTGTGTGTATACTGTATGAGTGTATGCGTGTGTGTTTGCTCAACCTTCCCAGCGCCACCCACGTCTCCTCTCTCTTTTTCTCTCTTTATCTCTCTCTCTCTCTCTCTCTCTCTCTCTCTCTCTCTCTCTCTCTCTCTCTCTCTCTCTCTCTCTCTCTCTCTCTCTCTCTCTCTCTCTCTCTCTCTCTCCTACTGAGCATGGCGTTGCATTTCATCCCTGGGTTTATTATACGTAGTTGTCTGCCTCTCGTGAGCACCGACACTTCCCGACCTTCATCCTGGTGCTATTATCATCACTAGACCCCCTCGCGTGCACCCGTTCGATTCCCTCCCTTATCACCCCACAAGAGAAGACCCTCAATATCAACAAACCATTTACAGCATAATTTTTATACGTGTCATTACAGTGTCATTATAGTGTCATTAGGGTGAAATTCGTGTGTGGAATAATAAAATAAAAGCGTGAAGGTTATTTTAGGTGTATCACAGAATGTATGCAACCTGAATGGATGTTTGAATTTAGTTAGTATGAATATTTGCTTTAATAATTTTACGTGAGGTTTGGAGGCCGGGTTATTATTATGTTTAAGTGGGGCAGGTGGTGGCCGCGGCGCCGAGCTCGTCACCGGTGCTTGGGTGCGGCCACGATAACCCTCGATGAGTGATGGCCTTTATGGGCGTGAAGTCAGTCGTTAAAGGGAGGATGTGGAGACTCAAGGACGAGACTGGCGACCGACTGCTGGCGAGGCAACGCTGACGTATTAGGCTGCTGCTGCTACTACTATTACTACTACTACTACTACTACTACTACTAATATAATAATAATAATAATAATAATAATAATAATAATAATAATAATAATAATAATAATAATGATAATGATAATAATAGCAATAACTGATAATAATAATATTACTAATACTGCTAGTAACAATAACAATAATAACAATAATAATAAGTCATTCTTATCATTATATTCATTATTTATATTATCATTACTATCATCAGCATAACTATCACTAGCACCAGTAGTAGTAGTAGTAGAAGCAGCATTAGTAACAGTAGTAACAGAAGTAACATCAGCATCTCACATATCTCGAGTAATGCTTCACTTGATCAAGATATACATTATAAATCTAACTCCAATACATACTTTTTTTCCTCTCCATTATCAGTTATTGCCACTCAGACTAATGCCCTATACATTTCCATATGAAGAAAAAAAGTTAAGTTCCCCGCGTTTTCAATTGGGAAGCAGCTTAATGCCTTTCGCTAAGACGAGAATGATGTCCTTTGGGTCCAGCTGTGACGTACCCACCAAGTCCACACAAGGCGGCGGCCGACACACGAGTCCTCAGCTCAGACCCACTCCTGTTCCAAGCCCTTCCCTTCCCCTCCTCCACCTGCCACCACCAACACAACCTACCTCCACTATTAGCCCCTCCCACCCACCATCCCCCATCCATTAGCACACACCTCACCTCACTCAGATGCACAAAAACACACTGCCATCATGTAAAGCCTCCACCACCACCACCACCACTGTCACCACCTCAACACACCCAACGCCACCCCAACCCTCACACCACCACCACCACCAAAACCACACCACCACCACCACCACCACCACCACCACCACCACCACCACCACCACCACCACCACCACCACCACCACCACCACCACCTCCTCCTCCTACTTCTCCTCCTTCTCCTCCTCCTCTCCCATTTTGCGGGACTTTTCACGCGCATGAAATATGACGAATGATTACGATCGACACAGCTATTGTGAGGCCATCTATACCGCGGCCTGGGAACCTCGCTATCAGCTCCCCGGCATCTCCCACAGGGGCCAACAACCTGCCAAGCCTCCCCATGGTCGTGAGGGTGAGAGTCCCGGTCTAAAGCAGTGCAGGAACGGCCGAGGGGAGCACGGGCGAGAACGGCCTTTCGTGAGGGTGCTGAGGGATGCAGAACAAGACGCCTATGACCACGCTGAGAATACCACGATTGGAGGAGTTTCTTCCAAGTCTTAGGGCAGGTAATCGCGGGGAGAGAAAGAATATCCCCTCACCTTCCCCTTCCTGGCGCGGCGGGAGTATTATCTTGGGCGTACATTGCGTAATATTGCGAGAGAATCGTGACGTGCCTTCGCTTATCTCCACGTCGGCTCAAGGCAAGAAGATGACCAAAGCCTTTTTGGTATACACCTGGATGACGCCGCCTACACCCACCACGCCCAGCCCACACCTACACGCCCACACACCACACCCAACACACACGACTCACCACATCCAGCATACACTTACAACCTCACACACCACACCCTATAAAGACATATACACACCCACACACCTATACGACCACACATACACCCAACACATACATACACGCCCAAACATACACCCAACACACATCTACACACCCACACACAACACACCTCCACCCACCTGCTTCTCCTACACACAGTTTTGAGTCTAGATTTTTTATACTTCAGTCTTTTTTTACAGTAGAGATATCCAGCCATAGTCTCTCTCTCTCTCTCTCTCTCTCTCTCTCTCTCTCTCTCTCTCTCTCTCTCTCTCTCTCTCTCTCTCTCTCTCTCTCTCTCTCTCTCTCATCCACCTTCCGCTATCTCCAGCATCTTATATCTTTCCTCGACTTCACTCTCTTTCCTCTTATCTCCCTCTTCCATTTCTCTCCCTCTCTCCGCCTTCGACTCTCATCTGGTATTCTTTCCCCTTTTCTTTCTACCTCTATCCAACCTCCAACGAAATACACATTCTCTCTCTCTCTCTCTCTCTCTCTCTCTCTCTCTCTCTCTCTCTCTCTCTCTCTCTCCTCTCTCTCTCTCTCTCTCTCTCTCTCTCTCTCTCTTTTTCACTCTCTCTCTCTCTCTCTCTCTCCTCTCTCTCTCTCTCTCTCTCTCTCTCTCTCTCTCTCTCTCTCTCTCTCTCTCTCTCTCTCTCTCTCTCTCTCTCTCTCTCTCTCTCTCTCTCTCTCCAAGCCTTGCTCTTATTTTCTCTTTTCTTTCTCCTGGTTCCTGCCTCCCCCACCCTTCCATTCCCCAACTCCTCCTCCACCTCATCTCCCCCTCCCTTCTACTTCCAACCTCCCTAGCCTCCCACCCTCTCCACCTCCTAGTGCGTCTGGCCCCCTCCACTCCATCCTCCTCCCGAACTGCCCCTCCACCCCTCGTCAGCACAAGTTGGAGCGTCCAGAGTCTCCTGGGAGCGGCAGGACCTCTTCGCCCGGGAGATCCCATCTAATCTCCTTAAGTATTTATGGACACCGAATGCCCCCCGGAATGGCGGTCCTCCAGTTGGAAAAAGATTCCTTCCATGATTTTTGCACTCCAGGGAACTCCATGGCTGTTGTGGGCACGGGGCGTGTTTGCCGTCCAGTCGTTGAGAGAGGGAGCAGTTTTCTTCCTCGCTGTCGTCTGGAAATCTGGATCTCTGATTGTTCTGAGGGTGAATTCTGGGGCTCTCCGGAAGCCTCTAGCGGTGTGGAAAGGAAGATTCATGGAATTTCTAAGAGTAACTGAATTGATTGAAGGGAAGATTCTGGAAAACTCTATCTACACAAACCAAGGTCGTCGCCACGTAAACATTCCAGGCGTGACGACTGGACAGTTCCTCGGATGGCTCGTGAGCGCGAAGGCTGAATGAAAAAATAAATGAATAAAAAGTTGCGAAGAACATCATCCTTCCACACAAAGGCTGGCAAGGGCAAGGAAAAACTAATCAAATAGTGACGCAATGACTCAGTCTGCCAACAACAATCACTGAGGAACTCTGCGGGAACCAAGAAACGTCTGAGAGAATGAACAAGACAGAATCACACGTCTAAATATTACCATTACGGTGAAAGAGGCAAACATCCCAGCACAACATTAAGACTCCACAAATTGGCCGAGTACTTAGCAGGAAACCAAAGTATTGACAAAACTACTGGGGGAAGACCTGAGGGAGTCGCCTTTAGCAGGCCAGAAGAGGCCTTCCAGCAGGAAGCCGCTAGAGATGTCAACATTTGGCGCCCCCTGGCCGCTGGTGGTCGACCTAATCCTTTTAAGGTCCGTCCGCCCCCTCGACCCAAGTCACTAGAGAGATCCCTCGCCCTCTTATCCTCCTTCTTATCCCTCACCTCCCTCCTCCTCCTCCTCCTATTTCTCCTCCTCTTCCTATCCTCCTCCTTCCACCCTCCCTCCCTCCCTCCCTACTCTTCCTTTTCCTCCTCGTTATCCTCTGGTGCCTCTCCTTATCCACTTTCTATAGCTTTCTTCTTCGCCGCACTACGCTCCTCTTCCTCTTCCTCCTCTTCCTATTCAGCAATGCTTCACTCACTCCCTCACTCCTTCATTCCTTCATTTATTTCCATCATGCCCTCATCCTTAAGATACCTAAGCCAGTGTGGTCAAGCATTACACGACTAACACAACCCAATCGACGCAGCGAGACCCGAAAACCGCCTTCTCCGTGTTCAGTTGTGAAAGTAATTAGGCACAGCGAGCCTCAGCACCAGCCGCTGTAAATACGAGAATGTAAATGTAGGCAACCCCGCGCACTGCATGGATCCTCTCGCCCCACAGCTGGCACAATACCTGCATAAAACAACTGGAGGGTAATCTGGGAGCCTGCTCTCTCTCTCTCTCTCTCTCTCTCTCTCTCTCTCTCTCTCTCTCTCTCTCTCTCTCTCTCTCTCTCTCTCTCTCTCTCTCTCTCTCTCTCTCTCTCTTTTCCAGAATTCCAGACTAGAAAAAGAGAAAACCTTGGCTGAATTATCTTCCCGTGGCGGCCGCAAAAGATGGTGCTGGGTGAGCCACTTTCCAAGCCCCGGCTAATCTGCTGTAACTTACTGCGAGCACTTCCCTAAATCCAGTTTCCAGGATTCCAGAATTCCCGTGGGTCCGCAGCCTCGCCCTTCCATCGCCTGGAATACGGGGGAATCTGGCGGCACTGCGCGAGGCCCGTGCTGGCCCTCTCCACGGCAGTTTGTTTAGCGTCGGCTGATTCTGGGGTTTTATGACACGACTTTACCCCTTCTTCTTTTGACTCCTCATGGGGGGGTCGAGCCAAGGAAAAAATGTTCTGCCCCTCCTCGAATTCCCAACACCATGGAAGGGGAAAAAAACAAGGCTCCGGTAGTCTCCAGAGAGCAGGTGAAAAACTCTGAGGCACCGATACGAAAAGAAACGTGATGAAGACCAACAAGACTCGGCACGGCGGTGGTCAGCTCCCGGTACAACACAACCCGGTTAGCGAGGTCCTCTCAGCCCCACACGGACCTCCTCCCGCCTGCTTACACTGACCGCCGCGCCTCTCACGCCACCCGCCTTGCCGTCTAAAAATATTGATAGATTTTACCTCGAGAAGGCTGTAAATATGTGAGTGAGCGGAGAGGCGGTCAAGGAAGCCTGCAGATAGAGCGGGTAAGTCTGTGCACTACTGATAACAAGGGACGGTTCAAGAGAGGTGGGTGGAAGGTGGAAGGCGGCCGTGGCATCAGTATTTACAGTGCCGAGGGGCTGACCGAACCCCTCCTTCCTCTGAAACTTTTACTCGGGTGGTGCACTGGAGGAGGGACGGGGTGAGGAGGAGGCGGAGTGGCGGGAACGGAGGCCCCCAACGCTATATTTATTGTTTCTGTCTCCAGCCAAGTCTAATGTGACAATTTACCGGAGGGTCCCCTGGTGTAGGTCCCTCTGATGGTGGATGGCCTCTTGTTCTCTTCTTCCATCTCTCTCCTTCTCCTTCCTTCCTTTCTTCCTTCCTTCCTTATATCTGTTATCGTTCCAATGGTTCAGTACATCTATGATATCTTCACAGCATTTTTGTAGTCTCTTTCTTCTCTCTCTCTCTCTCTCTCTCTCTCTCTCTCTCTCTCTCTCTCTCTCTCTCTCTCTCTCTCTCTCTCTCTCTCTCTCTCTCTCTCTCTCTCTCTCTCTCTATCTATCTATCTATATATATATATATATATATATATATATATATATATATATATATATATATATATATATATATATATATCGAATCCTCCTCTTCCTTCGTCATCTTTCAAGCTTCTTTTACTAGTGATATTTTCTCAGTGAATATAGAATTGTCTTCCTTTTTCCTTGCAAGGTTCGCATCTTGAGTTCCCTCAGATCCACTTTTCCCTCGCTCTCACTCCTCTTGTTTTCCTCGCCATTCTCCTTAACCCCCCCCCTTCTCTCTCTCTCTCTCTCTCTCTCTCTCTCTCTCTCTCTCTCTCTCTCTCTCTCTCTCTCTCTCTCTCTCTCTCTCTCTCTCTCTCTCTCTCTCTCTCTCTACTTCGTTGAGGAGGCGCCAGAAAACGTCTGTCATTAATCTTCCAGGAGTTCCAGCGAACCAGCAGCTGCTCCCATTCCAGACCCATCCCACGCTGCTGGAACAGTGGATCCTCTCTCTTCCGGACTTTGTGACCCTCGCTGGAAGACCGAGATCCCTTTGTGTTTTTGAGACTCGTTTCCAGAGACTCGCTTCTGGTGCCTTCCCTCTCTCCCGCCCCTGCCAGACATTGCCTTCACAGATCCGCGAAATATAATCTGTTTACATTCCCGTCTTTACTTCCTCGTTGAGTCTACAGCTGTATCAAAGCGCCTTCACGACCATGTGCTTTGCTGATGTGAGCACCGGAGCTTCACTTCCACCTCACAGCAGTTCTAGACTCTTAAAAGTGGAAGAGTGGCACCAACATGCTTCTCAACTCTAACATTCCCTTTGGTGCAACAATCACGCCTCACCCTCTTCACCGAGGATACACACCTTTCCACACGACGCTTCCCCTCTTATTGCAAGTTCCAGCAGCCCGAAGAGAGATGCATTATATTCATTACAAAAAAATGTTAATATATTACACTGACATCGATTGCCCAGCACTCCGAGTACGCAGGCGCACGCACAAACGTACACGCGCACACTCACGCAAACACACACACACACACACACACACACACACACACACACACACACACACACACACACACACACACACACACACACTCAGGTCTTGTTGCCTTGTGTCCTGCCAGGCTGCGGTCTACCCAATTTGTTTACTCAGCAAACCCTCGAGAAGCCGCGAGGGGGCAGGGGGAGGGGGGTAAGGCACGTGTCTCACCCTAGTGGACATAAGTTCGTGGCCTAAACACCTACACTCAAGAGGTGATACAGTCAGGTGTAACGCACATTGGACTCAACTAAACTAATGATAGTAAAAAAAAGTTACGCACTAAACGGAAACAACTTTTTTTTCTGTTTTTTTTTTCTTCTGTTGCATAGCGTTCATTAAAGCACCATGACATGTTCCGTGACAAGCGTCCGCGCTCACACAAACACGGTTATTACTGTCCGGCTAATGTGACGTCACGTGCGTCTACACAATGGCCATGATAACCAGATAACCGTGATGCAACAACAAGGAGTTCTGGCACAGCGACGATGAACACACAAAAGTTTCGTAACACACACACACAGAGAGAGAGAGAGAGAGAGAGAGAGAGAGAGAGAGAGAGAGAGAGAGAGAGAGAGAGAGAGAGAGAGAGAGAGAGAGAGAGAGAGAGAGAAAGAGAGATATGAGCCGTCTCTTATTTTTTCTCCCGGAACCAGGATTTTTGTACATACCAGAATTACTTTCATCACTCAGTCTAACGCCGACACAATAGCTCGATGGGATAATGGTAGCGTGCACACAGTCGTACCCGCAGGCTTCAGGTCCCTCCGAGTGGCCCTTGCGGCGCCTCACCCCAGAGTCGTTTCCACCAGTCACGTCGCGCCGAGATGGCTGCCAGGAGCTACACTTTTGCGTAATTTAGTAAATGACACACTTTTCTGCGGCTATGGGAGAGGCTAGTGCGATGCGGCCACGCTGGGTACATGTGTTTATAAAGGCCACACACAGCACCGGAACCTACATTAAGAACGAGGTGTAAGTATATGCGTGAAATTCGATCCCCGTAATATGTCTAGTGCTATAAAATAATGTGTGTGTACGTAATCACATGCAGACATGATCCCTTACACAAAGACACACACAAGGACAACACACAACGATCACGGTGGACACGAACATGTACGTACGTCTCTGTACTGGAGTAACACGCACACCACACGCACACACACACGTGCACACACACACACACACACACACACACACACACACACACACACACACACACACACACACACACACACACACACACATACACTGAAAGCAACCAATTAAGTCTAATTGCTTGGTCACACTTAATGAGAAATGACAAACCTACTGCCAGCAACCATCAGTATATGACACCACCTGACACGCCCAAGGTGCCAAGGTGCCACGTCTTACATAGTCACCTGAAGGCACTCTGACAGGTGTTTAGCGATACCTCACTTAACTTAACCTAACCAAAGCCAACTTAACTTAACCTAACCTAACCTAACCTAACTCAACTTAAGCTAGCCTAACCTAACCAAACCCATTCTAACCTAACCTAACCTGACCTAACCCAACCCAACCCAACCCAACTTAACTTAACCTAACCTAAACAAACCAAACCAAACCAAACCAAAACCAAACCTAACCTAGCATAACCTAACCTAACCTAATGAAGCACCTAAGTATATGATTATTGCATCACCTTGAAGACTACAGAGGCTAAGGTAAAGTTTGATAACAATCCCGACTTATCTATAGTAAACTGTTGACTGTCTGAAGAAGCAAAGCAGTGACAGAGCAAGCAGTGATGGGGTGTAGGTAGATGAAATGTGACGATGTTCATAACGAGAAGTCACTAAACTTGAGGGGATGTTGTTGATATTAAATGTGGTGACGGTATATTGATGTAAATTATTAGTGGTAGTGGTAGTGATATTGGTAGCGGTAGTGGTGGTAATGGTAGTAATAGTTGTTGTGGTAGTAGTGGTAGTGTAGTAGTAGTAGTAGTAGTAGTAGTAGTAGTAGTAGTAGTAGTAGTAGTAGTAGAAGTAGTAGTAGTAGTAGTAGTAGTAGTAGTAGTAGTAGTAGTAGTAGTAGTAGTAGTAGTAGTAGTAGTAGTAGTAGTAGCAATAGTAGTAGTAGTAGTAGTAGTAGTAGTAGTAGTAGTAGTAGTAGTAGTAGTAATAATAATAATAATAATAATAATAATAATATAATAATAATAATAATAATAATAATAATAATAATAATAATAACATAATAATAATAATAATAATAATAATAATAATAATAATAATAATAAAAAATAATAATAATTACATCAACAACAATAATAATATTAATAACAAAAGTACATTCATCTAAGTTATCTTTTGTATGTGTGTGTGTGTGTGTGTGTGTGTGTGTGTGTGTGTGTGTGTGTGTGTGTGTGTGTGTGTGTACTAATTCCTCCACATAAACCACATGCGTGCAGAGAACAGCGTGCACAGTGCAATTGCTCATGTCCAAATCATTGTGTGTGTGTGTGTGTGTGTGTGTGTGTGTGTGTGTGTGTGTGTGTGTGTGTGTGTGTGTGTGTGTGTGTGTGTGTGTGTGTGTGTGTGTGTGTGTGTGTGTGTGTGTGTGTATACAAATGCTGGTAAAGTGAGGGACGTTCAATTGCCTAAAGAACCCACCAACTCACCAACCCACCCACCCACCATCCATCCACCAAAACACTTCGTCCTGACCCACTCACATCCCCGCCCCGCCCCGCCCCGCCCCGCCTTACCCCGCCCCGCCCCGCCCACGCATCAGAAGGGGACAGTTGACATCGGTACTCACGGTGTGTTGACAAGGTCGTGGGACGCGGCGGAGGGGGATTCAAACAAGACCTTAGAGGATTTCCAATGGCACCTGCAACGAGAGAGAGAGAGAGAGAGAGAGAGAGAGAGAGAGAGAGAGAGAGAGAGAGAGAGAGAGAGAGAGAGAGAGAGAGAGAGAGAGAGAGAGAGAGAGAGAGAGAAAGGAAAAAATAGAGAGCATTTATGTGAGAAAATCAATGTAGTACACACGAAAAAGACCAATATATAGAAAAAAAAATAATAATACATATATATATAAAAAGAAATATTAGTAACAGCTAAATAAAATTGGCCAAGTAAATAAAACGTTACCGTGCGAGGCAACACTCCCATGGGTATAAAAGAAGACATACACACACACACACTAATAAAATAAAAAAGTGAATATATATACACATGCGCATCAAAGGTGTTCACGCTTTTGATAACGATTATATTTTTACCTTTCATCTTCACAGGTATTCCACGCAGGCAAGGAAGGAGAAAGAGAGACGGGACGGGACGGGACGGGACGGGACGGGACGGGACGGGACGGGACGGGACGGGACGGGACGGGACGGAACGGGACGGGACGGGACGGGACGGGACGGGACGGGACGGGACGGGACGGGACGGCACGAAACGGGACGGGACGGGACGGGACGGGACGGGACGGGACGGGACGGGACGGGACGGGACGGGACGGGACGGGACGGGACGGGACGGGACGGGACGGCACGGGACGGGACGGGACGGGACGGGACGGGACGGGACGGGACAGGTGGAGAAGGAAGCAGGAAAGAAGAGGGAGCGAGAGAGAAGGGAGAGCGAGAGAGAGGAAAAAAAAAGCAGTGGAGGAATGTGAGGAATGATAAGGAAAAGGCGGTGAAGGGAGGAGGAAGGAAGAAGGTTTTAGACTCTTTGATGGAAGGGAAAAATAAATTGTATAATACCATTTAGACATTCATTTGTATATAGATATAAAGAAGAACTGTACTTAAAAGAGAGAGAGAGAGAGAGAGAGAGAGAGAGAGAGAGAGAGAGAGAGAGAGAGAGAGAGAGAGAGAGAGAGAGAGAGAGAGAGAGAGAGAGAGAGAGAGAGAGAGAGAGAGAGAGAGAGAATGGGCGGGGAGGTGAAGAAGGGTGGGGGGGCGGGGATAATGGGAGGGTAGTGATGGAGTGTGGAGGGAAATGGAGGCGTGGAGGTAGGCCGGGGGAAGGGAGAGTCTTGCGGTGGGGGGCGGGAATGTCGTAGAGAGGCAAGAGGTGATTAGGGGGGATGTGTGGAGGAGGTTACGAGGAGGGAATGAGAGGGACACGGAGGGAAGAGGGAGGAAAGACGGAGAATTTGTGAGAGAGAGAGAGAGAGAGAGAGAGAGAGAGAGAGAGAGAGAGAGAGAGAGAGAGAGAGAGAGAGAGAGAGAGAGAGAGAGAGAAAGAGAGATGTGAACAAACAGACCTGAGAGCATGGGGCTTGATAGAACAAGGATGAAGACGAAATGGATAGAGGAAACCTGGTGCAGAGAGCAAGAAGCAATAGCAGTGTGTGTGTGTGTGTGTGTGTGTGTGTGTGTGTGTGTGTGTGTGTGTGTGTGTGTGTGTGTGTGTGTGTGTGTGTGTGGAGTTGAGACGGATGGTGAGTAAGGGAGAAGTGGATGGCGAGGACGTGTGAGGGAGGGCGAGAGGGGGGATGTAGCAAAACTCCTCAGTAGGGGTGTTGGGGCCAGGTGGTGGGGCGCAGCGGCTTGGTATGGGGGTGAGGGGGCGGGGTGACGGGGCGGTGAGGGAGAGGCAGCCCGGGGTGAGCCAAGTTCCACCAGATGCTGTCGTTCTCAACACACGCCCTCCCCCCGCCGCCGCCTCCCCCGTGCCACAATGGTTCGTCCTGCCGCCCCGCTCCGCCGCCCAGCCGAGCACAGCACACAGGGACCCACCACGCCCGCCGGAGCCCCACCAGATCAAACATCTCGGATTAACATGAGATCTCAGCCTGGACATTTCAGATTGGATTGGAAAATTGCGGCCAAAGCGTCCGAAGTGAGCACTCCTTTGTGGTAAAGATCGATGGTTTGTGTGAGGATGAGGGCAGAAGACGAAGGCCAGTAATTGCCTACAGACATGCCAAGCTTTGGGCCAGCGCTGTTATCTAACCCCAACCCGACATCTCCACAAACACCGCCTCCCGCGCCCTGCCGCCTTGAGTTGCCGCGCACCGCTCTTCCCGCCGGTGCTGTCGCCCTTGATTTACGTCTCCGAGAAGACTTTATCGAGATATGAGGCCAGTGGGCGCGAAAATAGTTGTGGCAGCAAAGAATACACGGAACTTAAGCCCGCGCCAGTTGCAAGGCTCGAGACCGCGAGGCGACCCGGCCATGTGGTCATCGAAGCGGCAGTGTCCGAACACAAACACGCGCGCTCAGGACTCTACCGAATCAATTTTTCTCGTTACTTTTCGTCCCGGAATATCAATCAAACTGCCTCTTCGGCGCTCCTCAAAACCACGCCTCTCAAGCCTTGAAGTTACGGAGGTGATCGGTGGTGCGCGGCGTCTGCCCCCACGCCCCGCGGGGAAGAGTGGAGTGGCGTCACTGGTAGCAGAGCGGAGAGAGCCTGATCACTGCCGCTTAAGTGGTGTCTCACCCACTCTCTCACTCGGCCTCGCACCGTCACTCACTCCCACTCATCACCATCCTCATCTCTGATTAGCCTAAATTGTCACTACCCATTCAGCTTCCCTCACCAGGGCTCACTTTCCCTTCCACTCACCTCCACCACCTAACGTGCACCCTTCACCACACCACACTCACCGCCCACCCTTGCAAGCCCCGCCATTACCGCCTCATCACTACAGCAGCGACACGAGGTTACAGCATCGGAATTGGCACTTCATCCTGTTCAAGTAGACTCAGGACGACTTTGGTAAACATGAATACCAACTCAGTTTTGGCCCCAGAGTCACGTGAGGGCTATTTATACTGTCATGTGCGGCTGAACCACGCTGGGCGGATAGCTTGAGGCGGACGTGCAAGTGGGGAGTGTCTGGGGATGAGCTAAGCGACCCGAGTTCCTTTCATCAGCCGATCAGCGAGGTCTGCCGGCCGGCCATGGCATCACACTCACGTCACTCAAAGGTATTAACACAGACACAGCGAACTGACCAGCACGCGACGGGAAGAAGGAACTCAGAGCATCATGGAGGTGAAGGAAGAGGAGATGGAGAAACACGGTGATGATCAAGCTTATGTGCATGAGAGACAGAAAGAGATAGATAGATAGAAGGGATATGAAAAAAGAATATTTAGAATGAGTCAATGCATTACAAGTTATCAGGAAGGTAAACATGACACTGGTAGGGCGCCACACACGTCCCTTAGATACACATCATCACTGCTCACCTGCCTCCCTTGTACTTATCTAGCCACTCAACATCCCCTCTTCCTGCCCCTCTGCCCTCCCGTCCTCCTTCCCCTTAAACTCTTCAATTCAGGTGTTGCTGGCTAAAACCAAATATAAGAGAGAGAGAGAGAGAGAGAGAGAGAGAGAGAGAGAGAGAGAGAGAGAGAGAGAGAGAGAGAGAGAGAGAGAGAGAGTTTAAGGGGGTGCAACCTTGAAAGAACCATCGACAATTGTATCGATGTCATTTCTTTTTTGGGTTATATTTTGAGCTTGATCTTTTTGGAAATTCTCTCTCTCTCTCTCTCTCTCTCTCTCTCTCTCTCTCTCTCTCTCTCTCTCTCTCTCTCTCTCTCTCTCTCTCTCTCTCTCTCTCCGTCACACCTCGTCTTCCTGCCTCCCTCCTCCTCCACCTTCCACGCCCTTACCTGCCAACCTCTCCATTCAGGCTGAGAGATGCAAAGATCAACCGTCCATCACAAAAAGGTCATGAGGTCTTTATGCTGACAGATAAGTTGGTCGTAAGGATGAGACGAAAAGAAAGACGAGAACGAGAGAGAGAGAGAGAGAGAGAGAGAGAGAGAGAGAGAGAAGGATAAAGAGAGAGAGAGTTTTCCAGTCCTTTGCATTACTTTCTTTCTTTCTCTCTTTCTCTCCTTCCCTCCCACAGCTTGGCGTCATCCCTACATCTTGCCACGCCCCTCCCACCTCCTTGCTATCGATCCTGTCCACCTCCTCTCCGTCCCCTCCCTCCCCACGGAACCTCTGTGCGACTCCACCACCACCACCACCACCACCACTATCACCACCACCACCACCACCACCACCCACAGTCTCCACTCACAATCCCTCCCTCCCTCCCTCCTATCTACTCAGCTGCTGCTGCTGCTGCTACACCCCCTCCCATCTGCCTCTTTTTTCCCCTACGATGTGTGGTTTGTGGCTAGGAATGGATGTGTGTGTGTGTGTGTGTGTGTGTGTGTGTGTGTGTGTGTGTGTGTGTGTGTGTGTGTGTGTGTGTGTGTGTGGTTAGGCAGGAACGTCCCCACCACCACCTGAGAATCTCTTTATGGACGTCTTATCTGCTTCCTCACCACCACCGCCACCACCACCACCACCACCAACATGCTTACTGTTCCCATCCTCGTCCTCACCGCCTCCTCGCCGTCTTGCTCCCTACGCATGCGGGGATAGGCGGTGTATGCGGTGGAGCAGGACACCTTTTGGCCTCCTTCCTGCTTGAGTTACAATTCTCCTCTGCTGCTTTGAGTCTGCTTTTCGATAGCATGGAATCTACGTCTCGCCAAGTGTCATCGTCTCGGCCTGGCGGCATCTGGCGGTTGTAGTGAGAGCCGGCGGCGGTGAGTGGACGTCCAGCGGCACCTCATAACGCTTGCCGATGCTTAAGTGTCCTTCAGACTTGGCACTTCCAGCATAGGGTCACCAAGGCACAGGGTCAAGGGATAGTTAGCGGTGGGCAGGCGCGATGACCGTGTGTCTGACCAATGGCGAAGTAGCGAGGATGTTCTGTCGTTCCTCTCGTTGATTCGCTGGGGCGTGAACGATGGCTAACAAACAGCGCGAAATCTCACACCTCCCGCTCCGGCCCACGCTCTCTTAGCCTATCAGCACGCGAGTTGGCTCTGACGTCACGTGTCTCTCACACCTATGGCGTGAAATCTCACACCTCTCGCGTCGCCTCTGCCCCGTCGACCAATGAGCATGCCCCGTCGGGCTGGCTCGACACCATCACACACACACCTTGGGCGCGAATTTTCACACCTGGTGTCCAATCAGGCATCGCTGTAGTGACTCAGGCGAGATCACCTCCATTGTAATAGTTCAGCTGAGTCTGTGAACCAATCACCAGCTAATGTTCCACTGAGACCACACCGGCGCGCAGTGATGGAGAACAGTGGACGCTGCATCCTTTGTCTAGCTTCACGGTGGATCCCAGACCAGGGACGAGGAATATGTCTGACCAAAAATTGCTGTAGTTTACCTATTAATTGAAGGTGAAAAGTAATCATCGATTCACAAATATTTCAAACTTTAAATAGATTAACAATATTCAGTAGTAAAAGTTTCCTGGATGTTCATTACTAATTCCCAGTGTTCCGCGATTGTTTTATTGTTTATTGATCTGAGGACTTGTCAGGATGTCCACCTGTGAGACACACTTGATGCTTCCTGTCTTCCCATCTTAGCATCGTGACTGGTATTACTTATAACCTCAACTATACAAATTACCTTAAAACATTGCACTCAAGCTATCAATTCAACCAGTGATATGAGAATTTTTTCATCTATTTTCGTAAAGCTACCTCCGCTTCACTCCCCTTCCCTTCCCCTCTCCCTACCTGAGCACCTCGATCTTCTCTCCCCTTCCCCGCAGTGCTGGCCGACCTGGCACCAGACGCTTCGTGTTGTCGTAACGAGAGGATTATACACGATTAATGGTCCGGCATAAACTTCAACGTCGTCAGTAGCTCTCCACCCCAAGCCGCCGGAACAACCAACACATCTCCCTGCAACTGCTGGTGAGTGTCAGCCATTCCGGGGCGTGCGTCAGGGCGCGGAGAGGCGAATGTTGCGTGGCACTGACAAGGAACCTAGCGCCTTGTGGCAGGGAGGCACTGGGGCGACACTGCGTCACGGGGTTACGGGCGAGGGCGACAAGGCGACAAGTTTTTTAACAGGATTTATAATTGCTCTTGGATGTAGGAAAACTCTAGTCCGGGGTGCAGGCTGCCGATATTTACGATGTGAGAGTGCCTGAGGCGGGTCATGGCGGGGAAGTGGCACACTAAGTTACCGCTATCAAGTGGCGGGGGACGAGCGAGGTGAAGTGTCGGGGGTAAGAGGACCTCACGCCAACTTTTGATGCCGCCAAGAGGGAGGGTCGTCGCCAGCCGCCCCTGTGGCATCCGTGGCACTCATGGTGGCTCCCCCGGCGCCGCCACGCCCATCACCACGCCCCCACGGCACTGAGGGGTGGGGAGCAGGGAAGGGACAGTAAGGGAAGCTACCTATAACGGGATACAGGGGAAGCAGTTATGTTTAAAGGGGGACGGAGGGTGGCAGAGTCGTAAAGGAAAGAGTGGATGAAAATGAGAGACCGACAGATAGACAGATAGACAGACAGACAGACGGACGGACGGACGGACGGACAGACAGACAAAACAAAAAAACCGTACATAATTAAGCTGAGTGTGTCAGAGAAAGCCTGTCTGTCTCGGGTCGTAAATACCTGGCCAGCAAGTGACACACAACAAAGCCAGCACCTCCACCTTAGTAATGAGTTGTTCCCGCCCCGGGCTGAAGCAAGATGACCTGCCGTGTTGCGTCTTTCCTAAGAATCAACTTTCCTCCTTCCTTCCTTCCCTCCCTCCTTGCTTCTCTCTCTCTCTCCGTTATTCGCTTGCACCACCAGAAACTTATATCTCAATTTTTTTATTTTCTTTTTTGCGCTTTCAGGTGTTCATTTATTAGCGTGATAGCACCCGCATGGACGGTCACATAATATCACCTCTTTCTCATCCCGTTCCTGATGCTGTTTGTCCTTCCTCTATGGTCCTCCCCCGGCCATCCGTCACCTCCTAGAGTTGTTAGATATCACCCTTTGGATTATTGAGGGAAAGTGACTCTAAACTATTGGTACATCTGCTTTTATTGCCTTAAGGAGTGTGGTAGCTGTGGTGAGAGTGTGGTATAAAGGCATGACTGTATGGTGAACAAGATGGAAGAAGTGTATTGTGGGTTAGTGTGAGATATACAGTGATCGAGTATGTGTAAGGATGATGTGGTGAATGTAAGGTAACAGTTGTGTGTTCGATGTGATGAGAGTGATGTGTAGAGGGATGTGGATGTGTAAGTTTTTGGTCATGTGGCACTGATGTTACGTGGCGTGGTGTTGGTGGGTGATGTGGTGGTGGTGGTGGTGGTGGTGGTGGTGGTGGTGGTGGTGGTGGTGGTGGTGGTGGTGGTGGTGGTGGTGGTGGTGGTGGTGGTGGTGGTGGAGGAGTGGTGAGGATGAAAGTCTAGAATAACACCTTCACGGAAAAATATATTTGATACCTCCTCTGTTTCCTTCCTCTTCCTCTCCTCTTCCTTCCTTACTTAAAACCATTCCTCCTCGCTTACTTTTACTCTCTCTCTCTCTCTCTCTCTCTCTCTCTCTCTCTCTCTCTCTCTCTCTCTCTCTCTCTCTCTCTCTCTCTCTCTCTCTCTCTCTCTCTCTCTCTCTCTCTCTCTCTCTCTCTCTCTCTCTCTCTCTCTCTCTCTGTTCCTTCCTTCCCTCCCTCCATTCCTTCTTCCTTCCTTCCTTCCTTCACCCCTCATTTTCTTCCCTCCTTCGCTGAGCCTCCTGCGACACGCCATTCCTTCTTGGGGGCCAAAAACATGACATACCACAGGGGTCAGAATCCAACTAAGCCAGACGAACCCCTCCCTGTGCATTAGGTCCACCGTCCCCTACCACAGCCTGGGACTCTCGCCTCTCCGCCAGATAATAAAGGTGATGGTAGGGAAGGCAGGCAGGCGACGGAGACGTAGAAGAGCCAGGAAGGAGGGGAGAAGTTTTACCCAGTGCCAATATTTTTACATGTGGCACCAGTAACGATGCCTTGGTGTCAGGCTTATTGTGGCGTGGTGGAGGACGGCAGTGTTGCCATCACATCCACTACCACCACGACCACCACCACCACCATCATCATCATCATCATCATCATCATTATTATCATCATCATCATCACTACCACTGCTGCTGCTGCTGGTGCTGCTGCTGCTGCTGCTGCTGCTGCTGCTGCTGCTGCTGCTGCTGCCACCACCAGTGCCATTCATGTAATTTGTAGATACTGTGGAGACGAAAGGAAAATAGTGTGTGTATGTGTGTGTGTGTGTGTGTGTGTGTGTGTGTGTGTGTGTGTGTGTGTGTGTGTGTGTGTGTGTGTGTGTGTGTGTGTGTGATAACAACAACACCACATTTTTCATTTAAGCAAGAAATAAGAGAAAATAAACATAAAAAAAAATTCCCTCTGCTTCTTTTTTGTTCGTGGGAAGAAGAAATAATTAAATAGTAGGAGTCCCCAGCCCTCTGTCATTATCCATTTCCGTCACATTTTAGAACAGACAGGTAATAGGAAGACAGGTGTACTAAATGACTCACTTAAACATAACTTAACTTGATGATGATGATGATGATGATGATGATGATGATGATGATGATGATGATGATGATGATGATGATGATGATGATGATGATGATGATGATACATATAAATATTTTTTCTTACCACAAATGTCAAAGTAGCAGCAATAACAACAGTATTTTCTAGTTCAACCCTCATAACAC
>JAPQNM010000013.1:24553561-24556061 GCA_029783475.1 Metacarcinus magister | reverse complement strand
ATCATTCAACCCTTCACCCACCCTGATCCCTTCACCCAAACCACGTATACCACATCCCTTCCCACCCACACCACCATCACCTCCCCAGTCATCCATACACTCTCCAACACCCATACACAGACACACCATCACCCTTTCCCTTTGTAGTACCATTCCCTACACATCCACCCACCACCACCACATCAGACACTCTTCCTTCATCACCAATCTTCCCCATTCCCCCCCATTCTCCGCCTCACACCATTCCCCATCACCCCATCATTCCCCATCTACAAGAAACCCTTCCCACCGCCACCTCCACCTATGAAACCATTCCCCCAAGTCGGCCTAAGCCAGTTAGTGATTTCCAACGCCAGATTCTAATAGGCCTTCTCTCTCCCCTACCTGGCCTACCGTCCCCCGCCGGGTGATCCGCCCCTAAATTGGCATTAGCTAATTTTTCAAAGGCATTCGTCTAAGCCTATTATAGAGGCAATAGAACAAGAAGAAATAAAAGAAAGAAGGAAGAGCTAAGGGGGAGCATACAGTGGTTGGGGGAATGGGGGGTAAAGGATGGTATGAGGAAGAGGAAGAAGAGAAGGACAACGAGGATAAGGAGGAATGGAGGTAAAAATAAATGAGGAGAAGACGAATAAAACGATTATAATCAAAAGAGATGAGAAGATATAACTAGAGAAGAAGAAATATGAGGAGATATTAAATGTGAAAGCAATACTGCGCAGAGAGAGAGAGAGAGAGAGAGAGAGAGAGAGAGAGAGAGAGAGAGAGAGAGAGAGAGAGAGAGAGAGAGAGAGAGAGAGAGAGAGAGAGAGAGAGAGAGAGCGAGAGAGAAACACACACACACACACACACACACACACACACACACACACACACACACACACACACACACACACACACACACACACACATAAACACATACACACAAAAAAGTGCAAGATATTCCTAATGACGTTCCGTGGATTCCCAGCTGCGGGTGAGGACAAGGAGGAGAGAGAGCCCGCAGAGGAGGAAGCTGCAGAAGGGAGGGAGGGAGGGAGGGAGGGAGGGAGGGAGGGAGGGAGGGAGGGAGGGAGAGAGGGAGGGTGATGAGGCTGATCTATATAGTCACAGAAGAGAAGTCACACTGAGCAGAGCAAGGGAGAAGAGGAAGGATGGGATGACACGGAAGGGAAGAGACACACTACCGAGTAAGAGATGGATGAATGGATGGTTGGATGAGAGATAAATAGAAAGATACAATCAATAACAATAACAATGATAACAAGAGGGGTAATCAGTAGACCGCAAGTACAGTACAATCACCACCTCCACCGCCGCCGCCGCTAATATTCGTGAACTTTTCCTGACCTTGACTGTGCCATTAACTTTTAACGAATTAATGGAGTGGATAATTTGAGTAGTGGGTAGTGTTGGTGAAGATTTACGTTGTTGTGGTGCGTTTTGACAGAGTTATATATATTGTCGGCGGCCAGCTTGGAATTGGGCACACCTAAGTTGGCGCCCAAGATAACGTTCAATGCCTAATACTATTGGCAAATCAAGGTTTCATGAGGTTGCGACTGACAGACCAACAAAGTGAAAACAAAACCACTCGCTCAACTTTACTGGCGGAGATAATAATACCAGCAGTAACCCAAACCTTTTCAACCTCTCCACACACAAAAAAAAAAAGGAAAAGAAATTCCATGTTTAAGAATTACAAACGAGTACAATTCCTCTGTAGAGTGCAACCAATTAGCAAAACACAGGCAAGTACAGATCATGATCATTAGTTACGAGACACACACACACACACACACACACACACACACACACACACACACACACACACACACACACACACACACACACACACACACACAGCTAGGCGCAGCGCACCCTACCGTCACTACAAGAACTGGGCGGGAATCACAAGACGGGGGGCGGCGGCAGCAGGGAAAGGGAAGAGAGAGTAAGGATGTTTTTCCACTCTTTTTTTCAGGGAGGTGAGGGGGTGAGTGTACAGCATGATGGATGAAGGACGCAGTTCGCTCTATCGTCTATCGATGACCCTACGCACTACACTTGATGGATTACACCTATCATGGTGAAGATGGAGAATGGCAGCTCCAAGATAAAGGGAGGATTGGACGTGGGGGTGTGGAGGCTCCTGGCAGATGTACGGCCGAGGTATTACACACGACTCACTGACTGACTCACTGACTGACTGATTGACTGACTGACTGACTGATTAACTGGGCTAGAGGAGAAAGGATTGGGATCGTGGAAGAAAGAGAGATGATTGGTTTGCGTTGGTGTAGGAGGCAAGGGTGGAGATATGAATTAGAAAGGACTACAGGGCGGGACGTGGAACACTTGTGGAAGAGACAGAGGACTGGTAGCGTTGTTTTAAAGTTTAGATCAAGTGGAATACGAAAGAAAAAATAACTTTACAGAGGGAAAAAGTCTAAAAGGAGAGAAAAATAAAGATGTGCATGTATACATAAAAAAAAAAAAG
>JAPQNM010000013.1:24543561-24548561 GCA_029783475.1 Metacarcinus magister | reverse complement strand
AGAAAAATAAATAAAAACCGTACATCACATCAACATTATGGAAGACTATTCATACTCACTCCATCTGATGTCCATAATAATAATAATAATAATAATAATAATAATAATAATAATAACAACAATATTTCATAGTTGCAAGTCTGAGTCAGCGTGGCAATTATTAACAGAAATTCCTCCAAAAAGCACTTCACTATTCTCAGTTGTGTACACTCCAAGCACTCGAATAGCAACCCTGGCGTTCGTTGCCAATAGATTCTACAAGGAGAAATTACGAAAAAAAAACGAACACATATGTCTGAGAATATTCCAAACAGCAGACGAGGGCAAAGAAAACACACACACACACACACACACACACACACACACACACACACACACACACACACACACACACACACACACACACACACACACACACCTACTAAGTGCGGTAATGTTCCTGAGGTGAAGATGAGACAGACAGTATAAGGTAATGTGAACGCACACCACCATCACCACCAACACCACCATCACCACCATCACCACCAACACCACCACCACGTCTCTATTACCACGCTGCTCCTTCCTTCATTCACTCCGTCAAACCAAGGCCGATGACAGTTCCTTGCCGCCCTTTTTCCATCTCTACAAATTATTACCGCGCGATCCGCTTCCTAAGCTTTTAGGTGAAAAATTGTTCCTGATCGATTTCCATCCTTTCTCGTGATTAATATGTTGGCGCCGCCCATGCTCTCCCCTCAATTCTGCCAATCCATTCAACACTAACGCCAGAGCTACACAGTGACGCCACGTGGCAACGAAATAAAAATCACCAGTCCATGAAAAAAGTGTTCGAGTAACACTGACAAACTTAAGACAAAACCTAAATGACTCCCTCTCTCCTCGGCCTCAACCATCCCGTGCCTTCTCATCACTTCCTCTTCCTCTTCCTCCTCTTCCTCCCCCTCCTCCTCCTCCTCCTCCTCCTCCTCCTCTTCACCACCACCACAAAACAGCGACAAAGTATAAAAAGTAGTAGATTTCGGGCGGACAAGAGAAGGACCGGTCGCGAGGCAATTAATCATTCACATAAGATTAACTTTATTGTGCTACTCACATTACTCTGCTTCCGCCCAGCCGCCGGCTAATCGTTTTAGAGGAGAATCGTCCACGTCCTCGGCTGCGGCCACGGATTGAACGTGAAGAGGTCCGCCTGTGATGTTACTCACCTGAAAATAGAAAGACTTCGTTATGTTTCCATTCGTGAGTGGAAAGGTTTTATTGTTAAAGTTTTGTACGTGTGTCGCATGTATCTGACGGCGTTCAGGAGGAGTGCGGGGCCGGGGAATCGGACGGCGAGCGGTCGGGGGTTTGGGCGACGCGGATGGAACTTGGCGCGGGAGATCGGACAAATTTGGCGGCAAAAGCCAAGTGGAGCGGCAATAAAAACGCATCAGGCGGCGCGGGGACACTGGGAACACCGAAGCACGCACGCACACACACACACACACACACACACACACACACACACACACACACACACACACACACACACACACACACACACAAGGGGCTCGGATTGCGGCGGAAACAGTCGGCACTCTTCGGGTGTCTGAATGTATACGTCGTGTAATCAATATGTCTTGTGCGTACAGACGGTGAGAGTGCGTTATAGTTGTTGTCGTTGCTATTATCATTGCTGCTCCTCCTGTGCCGCTGTAGTAGTAATAGTTGTAGTGGTAGCAGTAGTAGTTGTTGTTGTTGTTATACTTGCTGTTGATGTTGTGGTTGGTGTTATGTTTGTTGTTGTTGTTGTTGTTGTTGTTGTTGTTGTTGTTGTTGTTGTTGTTGTTGTTGTTGTTGTTGTTGTTGCTAAGAGATCTTACATACAAAGTTCCTCCACATTTACCATCTGCATCATAAGACATCCATACTTCTTTTTTTTCTCATACGAAAGTCTTCATGGTTATAGTTTTGCCGTTCTTCCTACGCAGCGTTATGGCTCTTCTGCAGTCACACACACACACACACACACACACACACACACACACACACACACACACACACACACACACACACACACACACACACACACACACACACACACACACACACACACACAAGCGCTGCACCATCACCACTTGCTTCCCGTTCCCTGCTGCGTCCTTACCCTCAGGCCTCTCTTTCCCTCTCCCTCCCACGCCCACCTCACGCCCGCCTCACGCCCACTGCTCCTGGCCTCAACTCCCTTGATGTGGCCGCACGCACCCTGGCGACCCTCAACGCCCAGTCACGCCCTTCTGCTGACACCTTAGGCCTTATGGTGGACTTTTCTGGTCATTATTTTTTCTGTATTCATTTTTTTCAAGGACTTTCAATTGAATAATGTTGAGACCAATGAACCCTTTCCGTTTTATACATTTTTTTTTTTTTGGACTAAAGGTGTTAGACTGAGCCCATGTGTCAATAAATCTATATCCCTTATCTATTTCTATAAACAACTTTGAATGAATTAATCAAACTTTTTAACAGCTACTGCCATGCAATATAAAAAGAATAATATTGGTTCATGTGGTTGCATCTCCTTTGTTCAAGTTTAGTAGTTATCTAATGAGTGTAAGCAATGACCAGTGAAGGTACAGGGGCTTACCAACACAACACACCAGCTTCAATAGTATATCTGTCCATCCGTCCTTGTCTCTGTCTGTCTGTTTATCTGCCCATCCATCACTCCGTCCATATGTATGTCCGTTCGTCCGTTTGTCAGTTCATCCGTCCATCAGTCCGTCAGTCCATCCGTCCGTTCGTCCATCTCTAAGCCACTCCTGCCAGTAAGTGTATTGTATCCTTCCTTGTGTTCTTTCTACATTGCTCGGTATGAAGCCAATATCTGCGTGTTGCATACCAGCTGCCGTCCACGTGCCGCCCGTCGCTGGCACTCAAGGGTCACAATAGAAATAGAAGCGATGATTTTCCAAGACAAATTACCAAAAACAAAAATAAACAGCTCTTGAAAATACACGAGAATATAATTACAGAAGTTAGTAAATGCGTAACTACTCTCCTTTTATATATATACGTTTCAGGTTTCATGTCACTCTTTTACGTGTGTGTGTGTGTGTGTGTGTGTGTGTGTGTGTGTGTGTGTGTGGGCGTGGGTGTGTGTGTGTGTGTGTGTGTGTGTGTGTGTGTGTGTGTGTGTGTGTGTGTGTGTGTGTGTGTGTGTGTGTGTGTGTGTGTGTATGGGTGTGTGTGTTTTAGGGCCCAGCAGCAGGGGCAATGAAACAAAAGTACCCATGACCTGGAGAATAAGTGATGCTTCGTGTTCAAGCAACCATGTCAAGATAGAGGAAGGTCAGCCTCTGAGGGCAACAGCTGCAGCTAAACGTGTGCTTCCCTCTGGCGTGGTGCACTGAGGAGCAGTAATCCCGCCGCCAAGCACACATCACCACGACTATATATATAAGAACCACAGCCTGGTCTCAGCAGCTAAAGGAACTACCCAACAGAAAACTTAAAATTCTTAAACATATACGTAAAATACATATAATTTACTGACATCTTAGAAAAAAGGATAAAATAATAAGAAAATAACTATACATAATATAAAAAAAAAATTAAACATCTATTGCTTCTTTCTTAACTGGTAAAAAAAAAATTCATAAAGCTTCATGAAGAGAGATTCCCAGCCTTCCACCCTCGTCTCTTTTATTCGCCTTTTACGATGCGTGGGAATACGGGAACATTTATCATTAATCCCGATTATTGCACCAGAGTAGCAAAAAACTTCGGTTAACGTCTCAGAGCTCAGATGGATAAGGAACACATTGCCAACACACTCAGCACCACACAACACCACACACACGCAAAACTCTCACTTCATACCGTAGCGCAGGAATCAGGTGTTTGTTGTCAAGCAGCACAGGTAAACCACATGCCCCACACACTTGTTCTTGACTTAATAACTCCATTTCCTTAATCTCCGTAGACGTAGAATCACAGGTGCATCAATGAGTAGGCCTATATGGGTTTTTTTAGGTCAGTTTAGAACATTTGTGTTGTCTGTAAATGTGTAGTCACGTAACCCTATTTCTCTCCTCATCAAATATTTACCCTCTGCCTACACTAATTTGTCCAGTAATGGTAACACTACTGGTTATACTCGTATGCTTGTAAGCACACGGTTGGTGAGACTCCTGCTGCCCGCCGCACACCGAGCTTCAGTGGGACACGCTGTCAAACGAGACGCTTCCTAAGTGGGCAATGAACCTTTTTTGTTTCTGAAAATTGTGACAAAATTAGGACAGTTAATGTCATCCCTTCAGGTGAGGCCTTTCCCACCGCCACGCCCACACCCCGCGGGAACTCACTCCCCAGCTGCCATCGCTTCTGAGTGCCGCCATAACCGCCACACTTTTTTATTTCCCCTACATTCCCTGCGGCTTGATGTCCGTGTGAGCCTTGGACAAAAACGGGCCGACCCTTCAGGCGGAGCCCGGCGAGGCGCCGCGCTGCCCCTCTGGGATGGGCGGAAAATGTCATGTCCGCGTCGCATAAAGCCACAGATAAGCACCGCGTCGGGGACACCCGCGCTCGGGGGGAAAAATCATGACTGACGACCGGAAAGGCATCAAAAAACCCACCGGAATACGAGAATTACCTAATGACAAAAAAAAAAAAAACTAAAATGTAAAAGTGGTGGTGGGAACACAGTTATGTACTCGAGCAGCCGAGAGACGAACGAAAGGACCGAGGGAGTGACTGAGCGAGGAAGGAAATGCTGCATTAGCAGGGAAATAAGTCATGGCGATGCAAGGCGAACTGAGACACACCTCGCCCGCTGAAATTATCAACGACCATAACGCGGCATTAGCAGGTAACCAGCGGGTGGCGGCCCAGCATTAGGGTTCACGGAGGGTTGCCGGGCCACATTAACAGAATTAGACAGAATTAGATGTAACATTAAGAAAATTCGTCTAATGTCAACCGGAGGTATAATCGCGGAAATATTTATGACAGGT
>JAPQNM010000013.1:24516061-24538561 GCA_029783475.1 Metacarcinus magister | reverse complement strand
CCTGCCACTCTCGTCAACTATTTTCCCGTTAGCCTTCCTTGCCCCCTTTCCCATCTACTTACCCTGATCTTTCCCTCCCTCCGTCCTTCTGTACCCAAGTACTTACATTACTTCCTTCCTTCCCTCTCTCCCTCCCTTAGAGATGAAGCCTATTTTTCCTTCTTCCTTTCCTTCTAGCTTCATTCTTCTACCTTCTAACTTGTTTTACTCCTCACACTCCTTTTCCTCATCTTTATATTCTTCATCCCTATCAATACCTCTGCTTTGGCCTCATACCCCAAACAGCTGTCTCCCTCTCGCCTCCCTCTGACAAATTCCCACAAACAGAGCACAAACAGGGCACAAACAGTACACAAACAGTACACAAACAGAACACAAACAGAAAACAAACAAGGCACAAACAGAACACAAACAGGCACAAACATGGCACAAACAGTACACAAACAGGCCAGGCAACACAAGTCACGTCCTCACCTAGTACACAGATCAATAAAAACACCGGAACTGTACTTGTTATCTATGTTATACCACCAGTCTTGTGTTGGTCATGTGTAAGGACGCCTGGAAATTATACCTGTTCACTTGGCCGTTAAATTGGTCCGGCTATTTTTCTGTACCGAGTCACCAGGTCGTTAAATTGCCCACTAAGTAGCTGTCTCCTTCCCCGCCCCTCCAATGCCCCTCACCTCTATCCCTATGCCTCGCCCCATCTGTAGAGTCATGGGCAAGACGAAGGAAACTTAGAGACCCTTGAGCACATTCCAAGGCTATTACTACTACTACTACTATTGCTATTGAGAACACAGGTGGATGAAGGAAGGTAAGATACGTGTAAGTGTAGGATATGACACAGGTACACATATACAAGTGATACAAGAATGGACAATCCCTCCTCCCCCCCCCCTAAAAAAAACCACACACACACGCACATACACACGTACATACATACATGAGAAAGTAAGTATAAAAAGTGACAAACACAGAGGAGAAAGGTGAAGATAGTGTTTAGGAAAAGACTTGTGTAGAAGGGAGGTGCCACGCTAACCTCCTCCTCCTCCTCCTCCTCCTCCTCCTCCTCCTCCTCCTCCTCCTCCTCCTTCTCCTCCTTGTACCCTTGTGACAGACGCACTCTACTGGGTTTCTCCTGCTGTGCCTCAACATTCACTCCTTCCTAGAACCTATTTTCATGCCTCAATGCTATTCTCTTTTACATCCTCCTTCTCCTTTATGTATCTATTTTTTTTTTTTTCTCTCTCTCTCTCTCTCTCTCTCTCTCTCTCTCTCTCTCTCTCTCTCTCTCTCTCTCTCTCTCTCTCTCTCTCTCTCTCTCTCTCTCTCTCTCTCTCTCTCTCTCTCTCCAAAATCCTATTCTCCATATTTTAGTTTCTTGTCATTTAATTCAAGAAAATCTACATACGTCTATTACCAATTACCATTATTTTCGCTATTTTCTTTTCCTTTTTACTTCTCTGTGTCATACTTTCTTCTCACTATTTTCCTAGAACTGTCTGTCCTATTTCCTCCTCCTCCTCCTCCTCCTCCTCCTCCTCCTCCTCCTCCTCCTCATCCTCATTATTATCTCTCTCTCTTTTTTCTCTATTTCACACTTACCTCGAAAATTCCATGTAGTTTTTCTATACTACATGGTATCACTTATTTTCCTGCCAGCTTCGGCTGGAGGGATGGGTGGGAGGGGAGGAGCCTTCCACTGTACTATCCTTTCTCTAATTCAAGTATCCTTTCTCTAATTCAAGTAGTTAGTGTAGAGTAGTTATATCAAACAGCCTTCGCAGGGACCCTAGGGTCTGTTGCTGTTTGTGTTCCCTTGTATTCCTCCTCCTCCTCCTCCTCCTCCTCCTCCTCCTCCTCTTTTTTCTTTTACCATCATTTAATTTCCATTACAATTCACCTTTGCTTCTCTCTCCAGGTGAGACGCACACACAAATCACCTGGGAGGAAGCGTTGTACTGAAGACTTACTAGAAGGGACGGGGCTTGGTAGGGAAGGGACCGTGTGGGTGTGGAGTAGCGGTGAAGAGAGACAACGGAACTCACAACGAAAGAAGCAAGATATGGAAAAAAGGAAACAAAGAAGAAATGTAATGGTATACCGTGTGGAGTAACAACGTAATGACTAAAGAAAAGGAAGATGAGGATAGGTGAAGAGGGGGAGGCATGTATTATAGGGGAATGGAAGTACAGGGACGGGGAGAGATAGGGTATGGAAGGGCGAGGGGATAAGACTGAATGGTGAATGTGGTAGATGGTAAAAGGACAGTGACAATGTAAGAAGTGGTGGTGGTGGTGGTGGTGTGGTGTGAGAAATTGTTGAATTGCATGAGTGACTAACGGCGCTTAGTGTACATTTTGTTTTGTAAGTAGAATAGCAATAATGGTTTGATTTTTCTCGAGCACCTTCAATAAGCATAACAATGTACTACTTACTACCTAACATCTGGAAATTATTATCATTATCATTATTATCACTTATTATCATTATTATTACTATTATCATTACTATTATCATCACCACCACCATCATCATCCTCCTATCGCCTGCCTTAATGGTAATGTTTCTTTATCGTATCTATAATGGCCCCGTGTGCTACACCTGCCTATACTATGAACCCATGACGCACACACCTGTATTGCACCTGCCTGGCCGTGAAGGAGGACCGCGCTGCCCACCACACCCCAATGGACGCGAATCCAAACAAATAAATGATTGGATGTTACTTGGCCAAAAAGAAGGATTGAAAAAGTTACCTGTATATCAATTTTGTCTCTATCTATCTGTCTATCTGTCCTTTATCTATCAATCTATCTATCTGTTCTGTACTTCTCTTGGTGGTGTTTTTCTGTTGTTTTTGTATATTGATTGAGTAATTAGTTTGACTTGCTGATTATGTTGATTCTTGAGTCTCGCCTTGTAAATGGAATATTGTCAATGATTTGCCTCCTGCCTGAATAAATAATTGTCGAGGTGGTGGATTTATAAATTTATATGCCATTGTTAATGCTGTTTGTTGTTGTGTGTTGTGGGTTGTTGTTGTTGTTGTTGTTGTTGTTGTTGTTGTTGTTGTTGTTGTTGTTGTTGTTGTTAGTAGTAGTAGTAGTAGTAGTAGCAGTAATAGCAGTAGTAGTAGTAGTAGTAGTAGTAGTAGTAGTAGTAGTAGTAGTAGTAGTAGTAGTAGTAGTAGTAGTAGTAGTAGGGGTATGATAGTGAGTGTGTGCCGGGGGGTGATAGGTGAGTGAGCCGCTGAGGGTGGGCGCTGACAGGTGTGGGTCCGCCCTCATCAGGTGAGCTGCCAGGGGCCTTAGCAGGTGACTGACAGGGCATTGTTCCGTGGGCGTGTTGTCCCCACGGTTCAGGGGCCTCGGATCCCCACCATCACCACCACCACCACCACCATATTCCACCACCAATACCTCACCACTACCGCTAACTACCACCACTACCATTATTACCACATCTACTACTGCTACTACCACTACCTCCACGATACCGTCACCATAACTACTACACCACCACTTCTACCTTCAACCACAAACACTTTCACCACATACTGATACACTTGTTTCCACTACAGGTTAATGAGGTCTAGATTTTACCTAATTATATTTATTTTGTTTATGAATGCACTCGTATGCATCTACCACTCTTATGCATCACCACCAATACTACAGATCAATAAAAAAAAACCAGCTATCACGACAACCAACAGGCAACCCCCCACCACCGCCACCACTACCACCATTATCACCCACAACAGCACCACTTCGCCACCACCTCTCCACCCCCCACCACCACCACCACCACCACCACCACCACCACCTCAACCTGCCCGATCTGAATGCTGATCTTACCGGCGCACACTTGCTTTCCCGCTTCCACATCACTTGTCTGCTAACCGGTCTGCTACTTTACCCACCTTTCCTTACCCGCTCACCTGTCCTCCTGCTGTCTGCTAACATGTCCACCTTTCTGCTAATTTGTCTTTGTATCTGACTGCCAACCCACTACCTACCTGTTACCTGACCTATAAGTCTGTCTCCTGACATATATTGTTCTTTGAAATGCTTCCTGACTACTGCTGTCTTCTGTCCCTTCCCTTCCTCCTTCCTTTCCTCTTTCCCTTCCTCCTTCCCTGCCTCTTTCCCTTCCTCCGTCCCTTCCTCTTTCCTTTCATTCATCCCTTCCTCCTTTCTTTCCTCCTTCCCTTCCTCCATCCCTTCATCCGTCCCTTCCTCCATCCCTTCCTCCATCCCTCCCTCCGTCCCTCTCTCCTTCCCACTATGATCGTCACTTTTCCTGTACTCGCTCTCCCGGTCCCACACTCCTGTCCAGTCTAATAGGCAAGCACCTCATTGCGGTCTTCCATCTATGGACCGCGCACTCATAATAGAAACAAATTGTATTCAGCGGCATCAAGGGTGCGGTGACTAGCATGTTGGCCTCGCTGGCAGGGCAGTAACAGAGGCGACGAACGAGACTCTCATTATCGGGGGATGGTTTTACTCACAAGTTCATGGGTACTTATCACACACTTATACACACACACACTTATACAAACACACACACACACACACACACACACACACACACACACACACACACACACACACACACACACACACACACACACACAGACGGACGGACGGACAGACTGACGGACAGGCCACGTAAACAAACAGACTTATCGACAAGGGTACAGATCGATACCCGCCATCTGCTACACGTGTAAAGGCCGCGCCCCTCGAGTCAGGCCGCCGCTGGGGTACCGCTGGGAGGGCACCTGGGTACCGCCTGTTCATCCCATACTTCTGTCCTATATCCACCACACCCTCCTTCTCAACACCATTACTCCTTCCATGGCTACACGCACTCCACCACTCCATAATCACCATCACCACTACATATACATCCACTTCCTTCACTTTCACACTTAACCATCACTATAGATATTCCATTCACTTTCCTTTCTTGTCAGTCATCATTGTTTTCATACCCATTGTTATCATCAGCATTATTGTCACTACTATACCTTCACCACTTCCGTACTATCACTGTTCATCACTGTAATCATCACTATCATCACTATAGGCCGCCTTCACCATTCGCTGCATCACATAACACTATCATCATCATCATTACAACCATTACATTGCCATTACAAATATATTCAACATTTATTCACACTCCATGTCTCAACTGAATAACATATACACACACACACACACACACACACACACACACACACACACACACACACACACACACACACACACACACACACACACAAAGCAATCCACGTCACACAAATTTATCGTCCAACATTAACAAACATGTAAGAAAACAGATTTCTTGTCGTACAGCTTTCAAGACAATTACTAATGTTTTTTTTTTTTTTCCCCCGTCTCTCTTATATTCTTTTCTTCTTATTAGCATTGTCAGTCAGTCATTACCGCGATGATTTCCACATTTAACATTTAACGTCTGAGACACCCAAGGACGCCCATCCTCATGCCTTCAGACGCCCCACAGTGAACACTCAGAATGGATTAAAGTGAGGACAAGCACGACTCACCTCCTCCCCATCAGAGGGCGTGGGGCGTGGGGCGTGGTGCTGAGGATCCTGCTTAGCGTGGATGAGGGGCGGGACGACAGGGAGGGAGGGAGGGAAAGAGTGAGGGAGTGAGGCAGGGAGAGCTCCTTTCACCTCTTCCACTACCAACCACGTATACCTAGTTAAAACAAAAAAAAGAGAAGAAAAAAAAAAAGTTAGACCCAAAAAAAAGTATAAAGGTAAATAAAATGAGGAAACTTAAGAGTAGGAAAACAAGCAGGAATACGCCTGAAGCACCAAGACACACCGTCGTTCCCAGGAGGCGACATGTCCGTAATTAGGAAAGGATAAAAGAAAACTAAGCTGCAGGAACCCGCGGCCTTTGTCTCCTATACACTAGCAAGGCAGTACTTTCCTTTTTTTTGACTTTTTGGACGGCAACCTTCCCCTCCCCTGAGGACACACGCCCCTCGGCAGCCCCTCTCCCCTTGGCGGCGTCTTGGGGAGAGTTAGTGAGGCACATAAACATTTACGACGGAGGGGGCGCTGGCAGGGTGTAAGGGGGGCGGCACAGGGAAAGAGGAGGAGGAGGGGAGGTGGGAAACGAGGAGCCGGCGTAAAGGGTGCTGTGGAAAGGATGGTGAGGTTGCTATCAGGCGGGTGTAGGGAGTGAGGGGGTCAGAAAGGGGCTGGAATAGAAAGGATGAGAGAGGGGCGACGGTAGAGGCAAAAAGGAAAGCGTGAAGGGAGGCGGACCAAAGGAGGAGGAGGTGGTAAAGGAATGGACGGCAAGCAGTGAGGGATGAAGTTACGGAGAAAGAGAAGGAGAGAGAGAGAGAGAGAGAGAGAGAGAGAGAGAGAGAGAGAGAGAGAGAGAGAGAGAGAGAGAGAGAGAGAGAGAGAGAGAGAGAGAGAGAGAGATGGGTGGTTAGTCCTCCACCTTGAAATCTAATAATCTCTTCCAGGATCGAGTAGCGTCTTGTGGTCCTCGCTGGGAGTCCCTTGGCGGCATTAGCGCGGCTCCTTGTGTGCTGATGACGTGGTGGTTGAGTCCTTTTCAAGAGGCGTGGAGTGTGCGCCTGCCTGCCTGTACGCCACTCACTGTCTGACGAGAGGGAGACGTGGTGGGGGTTGGGTGGTGGTGGTGATGACTAATAATGGTGGTGGTGAGGACTGGTAATGTTGGGTGTTAATGATTGATGGTGATGGCTTGAGTGAGACGTGCTTGCAGTGGGTGTGGTGGCGAGGGTTGGTAATGATGGCGGTAAAGACAGTGGTGGTGTGGTGGTACTCTGGTGATGCTGTGAGTCAAGGTAGTGTATAAGGTCAAGGTGTGGCAAGGGAAAGGTGGAGGGGAGGGAGGCATGCAGGTATATAGACAGGTAAGCAAACAGGTATAGGTAAGTGTAGTGTTCCTGCTATGGTTTTCTATATATAGCTTTCCTCCTGTACCTCTGTTGATCTATGAAAGTAAGTTAAGCCATTAGCCTGGAATCACTCGCTCATCAAGTTTCAATCGTTCCCGCCTGCAACAATCCACACGTTGAAACCACGATTATGAGAGAGAGAGAGAGAGAGAGAGAGAGAGAGAGAGAGAGAGAGAGAGAGAGAGAGAGAGAGAGAGAGAGAGAGGAAAAAAGTCGAAAATAATACATAAATCAGTAAAATGCACATCCCACCACAACCCTAAAGTCGACACTCATCCAGGAATGATTAAACAGGTCCTCGATGACGATCAAAGCTAAAATCTTTCATCGCTTTGGATCACTCGTCCCCACCTGATTTATAGCGGCTGCAGCGGCGGTGGCGGTGGTGGTGGTGGTGGTGGTGGTGGTGGTGGTGGTGGTGGTGGGGTGGTGGTGGTGTGGAAGGGCGGGAGGAGCGCAGTGAACGAACGAACCCGGGGGAGAGAGAGAGAGAGGGGGACGGCTGGGCGATCGTAAAGGAAGTTCTGCTTGATCATGCGGTGGTGAAAGCGAAGGGAGGCAAAACTCGTCTCGTGCATCCTAAGAGAAGCAACGCGATACATAAAAGGAGGTCTGGCAAGCACGAGCGATGGACAAGTTACCCGCGGAGCATAATTCCCGAGGTGAGGAGGCAACCAGGAGCCGCTGCACGAATGTAAACAAGCAAGCAGCATCAGTGTTCGCTCATCTGCCCAGGAAAACTAGCAAAGCGAAGGCTAACACTACCGCCGCCGCTGCCGCTTGGATTCAGGCAGTGCTTCCATGACGAGAGAGAGAGTGAGTGAGTGAGAGAGAGAGAGAGAGAGAGAGAGAGAGAGAGAGAGAGAGAGAGAGAGAGAGAGAGAGAGAGAGAGAGAGAGAGAGAGAGAGAGAGAGAGAATAATTATAATGCCGCAAATAATCACGTCCCGATGGATATGCTGAAATTGAGTCACCTAAATGCAAAACACGAAATAATAATGACAGATACAGGAGGAAAAAAAGGAAAAAATAAATAAAGGGTGCGAGGAAATAACAACGCGCAGAAGCCCAAGGCAAATAAACTTGTCGGATCGTTGTTTCCCTCGCCACAAAAACCCGCACGAACGAAATCGTGAGCGCCGCGGTACAAATCTCCCCTCACCACCCCCGACCCCCTAAAAGAGAGAGAGATACACGCGTTCTATCCCCACAGCCAACAGAAACGGCGCGTCAGCCGCAAAAACGAGCGAGCTAATGTGGTGGTGGCGTGTGTGGTGGCTGTGTGTCGCGACCCGCCGAGCCGTCAACCCTCTCCCAACACCCACACCACCACCACCACCACCACCCACAACCTCCTTCCTCCCCTCACTCCTACTCCCCTCTCATCCCTACCTACTTTTCTCCCCCTTTCCTCTCACACCACCTTCCCTCCCTCCACCTCCTTCCTTCTATCTCCTCTAAGGGCCTTGGATGTTTAAAGTAACCTCCTCACATGCACTTATTTCTCCCGATTGAAACTAACGAAAGATTGCATAGTGGCGGAGTGTCGCGAGGGAGAGCAGAGGTGGTGGTGGTGGTGGTGGTGGTGGTGGTGGTGGTGGTGGTGGTGGTGGTGGTGGTGGTGGTGGTGGTGGTGGTGTGGTGGTGGTGGTGGTGATGGTGGCATTATGGGGATGGATGGTAGTGGTGTTGGTGTTGGCAGGGGTGGTGGGAATGGTCGTAGTAGTAGTAGTAGTAGTGGCGGCGGAGGAGAAGGAGGAGAAGGCAGCGGCAGCACTATCGCTGGGTTGCCACAGAGGTCGGAAGTGTCGACAGCTTGACTGGGCGAGGAGAATAGAGTAGTTTCCGGCGGAGGGGGTCTGAGAGGAGGGGGTCTGGGGGGGTGACGGGCGGGTTAGGATGGAGGGATGAAGGGAAGGAAGGAGAGAGTCATACAGGCAGACAGGCAGACAGACAGAGAAGGAGGGTGGGAGGAAGACTGCAGGGGAGTGAAGAAGGGAGATAAGAAGTTAGACAAGGAAGAAGGATGGAAACAAGGTAGGGAGGCAGGGGAACCGGGAGACAAGGAGGCAGAGAGGCAGGGAGGTGGTGAGATAAAAAAAAAAGGGGGATAACAGGCTGGAAGGGTAGCAAGTAGGGAGGGTAACAAACAGGGAGGGTAGCAAGCAGGGAGGGTAGCAGGCAGGAAAGGTAGCAGGCAGGAACCTAAGCTATTCTACCACCTCCTTCCTTTCTCTCTCTCTACCTTCTTCCCTCTCCCTTTTCCTTCCTTAGTATAGCTCCTTCAGTCCCTCCCTACCCTTCCTCTGCCTCCCTAACCCTCGCCGGTAATCTCCCTGGTGCCTCACTTTCCTCCCTTCATCAGACTTTTCTCCCTACTCCCTATTCCGTGCCCTCCCTCTCTCTTAATACCTCCTCCCACTACTGTAATACATACATACATACATACATACATACATACATACATACATACATCCTCCTTCCACCTCACGCACTATATTTCTACCAGCTCTTTTTTCCCTTTCTTTCTTTTTTCTCTTTCTTTCTCTTTTTCTAAGATCATATTACTTAATCTCTTGGTTTAAATGTGAGAGATTTAACTTTTTTTTTCTTTTTTTGCATATATCTCTTCCTCCTTTTAAGTATGCTGTAATCTCACTTTTCTCTTCTTCTCTTCTTCCTCCTTTTGTTATTTTTTTTTTTCATCTCGTATTCCTTTGACTCGTTTTTTTAGTTTCATGGGTGTAGAATCTTATCATTTACTTACTTACTTTAAATTCCATATAATTTCACTTTCTTTTCAGTTCCATTCATTTCATTTTTCTCTCCCCATCTCCTCTCAGTCCTTTATTACTCCCCTTTCCCTTCCTTCCCTTCCTCCCTCCCACACTATACCTCCTCCGTGCCACTGCCTACTACTGTCACCACGAGTCCCATTATCTCCCTCTACCCCTCTTAAGAGCTCCCTTTATCCAACGAGTGACTGGTGGAGGGAAGGGAGGCAAGATATGGTCTTCCTACCCACCTTCATCACGCTTCCACCACACCAAGGTTAGAAAAGGAAAGGTGGAACGAGTTACTCCACTTTGTATATGTCCTCTCTCTCTATGTCCTTCCACTATGTATAAGTAAATGTACTTCTATAATGCACCTGTAAGAGTATTGGTGATATTAATAGCAATTGTAATGGTGATAGTATTGATGATTCACTGTATGTATGTATCAGCATCATCATCATCCTCACCATCATCACTACCACACACCCACACACACACACACACACACACACACACACACAGTAAGTCTTGGTGAATGGTTCAATTTGGCATATTCCTACCCTCTTGACATCTTCCTTGCACCCTTCCTCTCCTTTCCTTCCCTTCCCTTCCCTTCCCTTCCCTTCCTTCCTTCCTTCCTCGCTTCCTTTTCGCCCCCTCTCCTCGTCTACTATGCACGTCCTGGCAATACACTCACTACATCTTCCTCGCAACACTATTTCATTTTCTCTCTTCCATTCTACTTCTTTCATAATTTTGTTATTTATATCTTTATTCCCGTTTATATCTTATCATTCCCTGTATTTATATTCTTGTTCATCATCTTCACTTCTTACGTGTTCCTATTTACTCTCTCTCTCTCTCTCTCTCTCTCTCTCTCTCTCTCTCTCTCTCTCTCTCTCTCTCTCTCTCTCTCTCTCTCTCTCTCTCTCTCTCTCTCTCTCTCTCTCTCACCAATTCGAGCACCATCATCAAGTCATTGAGTGTAATCTGGGTCCTGTGTGGCGCGGGTTGGTGACGATTATTTGGGTGCCCTCACACAAAGGCGCGGGCACGTCACCCAATCAGAGTGTCACCGCACTTGCTTTTCGGGGGTCAGTGGGCTAACCTCGTAATGATTTCTTTCCTCTCTCTCTCTTTCTCTGTTTCTCTCTCTCTCTCTCTCTCTCTCTCTCTCTCTCTCTCTCCTCTCTCTCTCTCTCTCTCTCTCTCTCTCTCTCTCTCTCTCTCTCTCTCTCTCTCTCTCAACTGCCCTCTATTACGGTTTCTCTTTGGCTTTTGCTCATTTTTAATCTAATTTCTTTTCTTTTTATTCGATAGACATTTTTCTTCGATCTATTTCTCCTTTTTTTTTTTAACATTGACAAGGTTTAGTTAGTTACAGGTATTTTTTTTGTTTCTTTTTCTATATCATAAACCGTTGGCGCCAGTAAGCTTTTATGGAGGCACAGATGGACTTGCCTCTTGCCTGTTATTTGGCGTAGGTTTTTTAGATTTTTTATAGTGACGCCTCGAAAGTTTACGTTCTCGCTTGAATATGTGGAGAACGAAGAGAGGCTAATTGCTGCTAAAGCCTCAAATGCATATAACATTGTAAGTCCCATCTGAGGACAGTATGGCAGCAATTTGGGTATAGACACAGGTAAGTAAGTACAGATCAATGGAAAACAGAACTAAGTCAATAAAAAAACATTCCATGAAGGCGGTATACTTAAACGTGTACAAACATGTAATCTATAGTTTGTATGAGTCATTAGTACATATATCATTAGTATATTACATTAGTACATCCATACATACATCAAGCTATAACTGCTGCTACTGATGGAAAGTGACGTGCTTATAGACAAACCACACACTGCCGCTCTTCTAATAATTTGTTTGTATAGCAATGAATAAAAAATTGGTTTGATGGAGTTCATTGCGTGACCTGTTGTGAGATACTCGTCCCCTCTCTCTCTCTCTCTCTCTCTCTCTCTCTCTCTCTCTCTCTCTCTCTCTCTCTCTCTCTCTCTCTCTCTCTCTCTCACCTGCGTTCACTTCACGCCACCTACGACACAGATTGGTACTGAGTGGAAGATCGTGTTTCGTTTAACCATTTGTGTGTGTTTGTGTGTGTGTGTGTGTGTGTGTGTGTGTGTGTGTGTGTGTGTGTGTTTGTGTGTTTGTTATGGTTGTTTTTATCAAATGGTGATGTAATCTTTTAATGGTGTTTTTTTATTTGTCGTTTGTGTCTTCTATCTATTTCTGTCTGTCTCTCTGTATGTCTATTATTGTTTATCATTCTGTCTCTGTCTCTCTCTCTCTCTCTCTCTCTCTCTCTCTCTCTCTCTCTCTCTCTCTCTCTCTCTCTCTCTCTCTCTCTCTCTCTCATTCTCCGCCCCACCCCTCCACTAGACAGTCAAAAATAACCGGCCTCAAAGCTTTGGTAATGAAATGAAAAAGAAAAAAAAAGTAGACACATCGATCACAGAACATAATTTTTTTCTCATGAAGACTGACATTTAGGGTTCGATACTGGCAAGGAGTAAGTAATATATCGTACACACACACACACACACACACACACACACACACACACACACACACACACACACACACAAACAAGAAAGATTTAAGGCCAGATCCAAAATGCTCAACTTGTTCTTCCCTGCCGGTGTGTGAGAGGCCGAACCCCTTTCCAGCGTCGAGCGACCGTCAGCCCCGCGTCCCGCTGCTCCACGGACGGATTGCAAACGCGGAGTTGCTTGGTTACCTGCCTCTTGTATCCCCTCCACCACAAGCCCCGCCGCCTCCGAGGGCCCGCCGCCGTGTCTCATTGCTAGTGTGTATGTGTGTGTGTGTGTGTGTGTGTGTGTGTGTGTGTGTGTGTGTGTGTGTGTGTGTGTGTGTGTTTTAAGATTGTGACAGGAATGGCGACAAGGACAACTGTGTGATGGTGATGATAAAGATGGCGATGGTGGTGATGATAGTGATGATGATAATGATGATTGTTGCGTGTAAAGCGAAGGACGACACCACCACCACCACTACTATGATGATGATGATGATGATGATGATGATGATGATGATGATGATGATGGAGGAAGTGTGTCTGTTCGTGTGTGTGTGTGTGTGTGTGTGTGTGTGTGTGTGTGTGTGTGTGTGTGTGTGTGTGTGTGTGTGTGTGTGTATCCGCCTCCTCCCTAGTGTACACAACCAACCCACCAATAGTGTAGCACAAGACCCACTTCCCACCATCCTTGTGTGCGCACCATCACCATCACCACCATCGCTCCGCACCTCGTTAGCAGCGGCAACATGATTCGTCCCGAGGCGTGATAATTCACACTCGGGGCGTCAACATTCACACCTTCCCGCCAATCAAGAGGAGACTTTATGGCACGACCACCAATGAGCGGCCGCCACGTCATCGTTTTTCACACCACTGGCGCGAGATCTCACGCCCCGCAGCTCACTGTCTTAGGGTAGCGCACCAATCACAGACCGCCCTCGGGATTTCCTCTCCGGCACAGCCTCCCGATCAAGCCGCCCAGCAGATGCCTCCCTACCGCCGCCCTGATCACACCCTCCCCCTCCCAGTGTTGTTCTCGCAGCATTGCCTTTCCCTAAACATCCCTTACATTTTCTTTTCTTCAGGATTTTTTCGTTTTTTTCTCTCTCTCAGTCTGGCGCTAAGTTTATTCGCATTAACTCTCTCTCTCTCTCTCTCTCTCTCTCTCTCTCTCTCTCCTCTCTCTCTCTCCTCTCTCTCTCTCTCTACTCTAAAAATAATGATGGAGAAACAAACGAAATACGAGACTAAGAAGGCGCCACTGTGAGCATAAAACAAACATTGCACACCATAACACTCGACGAAAACCTCCAAACAAGCAGATAAGACTGACAGGCAGGCAGGCAGTTAACACACCAAGGTTACCCACAACCCACCCTCCTCTCTCCGCCTCTTTCTTTAGTGCCTGACAACTACACACACACACACACACACACACACACACACACACACACACACACACACACACACACACACACACACACACACACACACACACGAGCTTTCAAGTGCTTGTTTGTGAAATAATGTGTGCAGCGTGATGGCTTGCCCCTTAAGATTACACACACACACACACACACACACACACACACACACACACACACACACACACACACACACGAACAAACACACAACACAGAGATGCGAGGAGATGCAGAAAAACAAAGACAAATACTGAGAAGCAGAGACAATTAGACAGGCAAGACTCACTAACAGACAGACCTGGACACACAAAAACAAAACAACAATGATGTGCGCCAAGGACTCAGGTAAAGGACTGCCAGCCAGGTAAAGAAACATACCCGGTAAGCAACACAAAACACACCCTCCCCGTATAGCCACGTGCAATGAAGGAAAAACAGAAAATATAAAAGTTGGTTCGTTGGTTTGGGTTCTGTTTGTCGGTGGGTTGGCGGTGACTTGTATTGCCGGTTAAGATTAAGATCCGCTTTTGTTTAGAATTCCTGGAAACTTTATGTATTTCCTACAGTCAGTCAGTCCGTCAGTCATTTCGAGCACCCTTCCTCGATATTTTCCGTAGAAGTATATAACTCGTCAATGTTTTGTTCTATACGTGTTCATTGTGGGTTTGATTGTTAACATGACTAAACCCATACCTCTTATAAACGGCAATAACTATTTTTTTTTTTTCCCTTGTTAATGTTTCAGCCATGGAGTTCACGTTTATACATTTCAACGAATCCATTAGTGTTCTCCAGAATCCATCGGTAAAGTGTTCAAGACCAGTTTAGAGGAACTTTGCGTATTTCATATTGGACAATAATTTTTTGATAGTACAGAGAATTCAATAGGAGTTCAGATAATCACTTTCCCATTACAACGACAATAGGTATAGCTATGCAAAACAACTTTGAAAACTTTTACTTTAGTGCAATTTTAGATTCTTCCTTCAATGTACAATCTGAGGCGGTGGGAACAAAAACATTCATTCTCGTGTATAAAGTTATAAACATGAATGGTTGCACAGTAGCTACGTATACATGCATACATACATACATAAGAAAAAGAAAATAAAGAAAGAAAGGAGAGGAGAGATTAAACTATTATATCAAAGAGATTAAATCATTGATATAACACACATTGACTCCTATCACTAATGTATTTCATATCAGTATAAGAAGACGAACAAGACGAAAGAGCATCACAATACATAGATAGATAGATGATAGATAGATAGATAGATAGATAGATAGATAGATAGATAGATAGATGGATAGATAGATAATGTTATTGACCACCACAACATACACATAAATTAATAAAGCTACATTGATTTTGAGTCCAACCGAATTCTTCAACAAAATATTCATAATCTCCAAATAGATACGTTACTAATGACAAATGTTTCCTAATATCACTAAGAACCATAACACCTAAAAAAAAATAATAATAATAAATAAAAAAATGACGTAGAAAAAATAAATCATCCTCCAGAATTATAAACATTTAACCATTAAAAAATACATTCCACTTATTGCAATACATACACATACTAAACACCATTATAATCATACCATTCACCCATTATATTTACGAGAGGAGGAAGGAACGAAAAAATAATGGAGAGAGAGAGAGAGAGAGAGAGAGAGAGAGAGAGAGAGAGAGAGAGAGAGAGAGAGAGAGAGAGCATATTCACCACTTCCAGACCTATCTCTTTTCCACCCTATCTCTACCCTGAGATGGGGAGGCTGGAGAGGGTGAGTGGGAGGGAGAGAGGGAAGGGGAGAGGGAAGGGGGGAGGGAAGGGGAGTAGGAATGGTTGCGATGGTCTTTGGAGTGAGTGACAGGAGGAGGAGGAGGAGGAGGAGGAGGAGGAGAGGAGGAGGAGGAGGAGGAGGAGGAGGAGGAGGAGGAGGAGGAGGAGGAGGAGGAGGTGCTATCAAGGCCCCTGTATGTATTGATTGTCCTGTATTGGTTCAGTGATAAATCCATGGAATCCTATGATGTAGCTGAGCAACCTGAGGGGAAGAAGGGGAGACGAGCGAGGGAAAAGGGGAGCAGAAAAAAAAATAATAGGAAGGGGGCGGTGAAGGTGAGGAGGGGAGAAGGAAAGAGGAGAAAGTATGGAAAGCGGAAGAATGAAAGGCTGATGAGAGGAAGGAATAGAAAGAAAAAGTTGATATATGAAGAAAAAGGGGAGGTAGGCCAGTAGAGGAAGAGGAAGGGAATAGAAGGAGAGAGAGAGAGAGAGAGAGAGAGAGAGAGAGAGAGAGAGAGAGAGAGAGAGAGAGAGAGAGAGAGAGAGAGAGAGAGAGAGAGAGAGTAAGAAAAAAAAAGTTAAGGACGGATATTATGACGAAGAGAGGATCAGGAGGAGACAAGGAAGAGAACAGAATAAGATAAATGAGGAGGTGGCATATGCACGAAAGACACAGCAGAGGAAAGGAGAGAAGGAAAAGAGAGAGAGAGAGAGAGAGAGAGAGAGAGAGAGAGAGAGAGAGAGAGAGAGAGAGAGAGAGAGAGAGAGAGAGAGAAAAAAAAACTATAATTTACCCACGCCCCTACAAGCACACAACGCACTGCCCAGGTGACACAAGGGGGAAAAAAAATAATAAAGAGACAGACAGTTCCCCCCCCCCATCCCATTTTCCTCCCCTTCGTCTCCCTCTTTCCCTTCCCTCCCGTGACCCTCCTACACCCCTACCTCTCCCCCTTCTAATACTTATCCGGACGGAGGGTGACGTGATCGCTAAGCCGAACAGACACCGGATAACTGAGGGCGAGCCGGAGTAGCCTGTAGGGAAGGGGGCCGGGGAGTGGGTAGGAAGGGGATGGGGAGGGAAGGAAGGGAGAAGCGAAGGAGAGGGGAAAAAAGGAAAGGATGTGTGAGGAGGCTGATAGTGAAAAATAATAGTGAGGTGTGGTGGTGATGGTGGTGTCGGTTTGGTAATACGTATAATTTCTTTCTTCTTTTTTCTCTCTTCCCATAACGCAGAAACGCAGACAAGTACTGTTCGAACCTGTATATGGTAATCAAAGTTCAGCGCACGTACACACACACACACACACACACATACACACACATGCAGGCACACACACACACACACACACACATGCACACACACACACACACACACACACACACACACACACACACACACACACACACACACACACACACACACACACACACACACACACACACACACACGTGTGTGTGAAGCGGACCTGACTCTACTCGACCCACCACATACCACCTTTCACTAGGCTAACAATAATTGTTTCAATACTCTCATGTAAAAATTTTAAAGTCTTCCACTCCTCACATTTAGAGTCAAGTAATTTTAAAATGTATATGTTCAGCCTATGGCTGCAACTTCAAATAAACCGTCTATTATTATTATTATTATTATTATTACACACACACACACACTAATACACAACAGGATGCAGTCATAAGGTATGCGTCTCATCATCTCTCCTCTGACTCCTTCCATCCTTCCAACATCTTACTCTCCACCACATTATCTCTCTCTCTCTCTCTCTCTCTCTCTCTCTCTCTCTCTCTCTCTCTCTCTCTCTCTCTCTCTCTCTCTCTCTCTCTCTCTCTCTCTCTCTCTCTCTCTCTCTCTCTCTCTCTCTCTCGTTTTTGTGACTCCTAACACTTTAAAGAGTGGAAGTGTTTGCTCTACTCAAAACCTCATTAATTATGGATCTGACTACATCTCTTGCATTATTTATTTCTTTGTGGAGCATCAGTAAGCAACTTTTTTTTCCCCCTCTTTTAGTCCATGTTTTTCCAAGTCCTTATCTTGCCTCCATTCATGTAAATAGTAAAATAAAAAGACCCGGTTAGTGAAGAAGTTTTCATTAACACAAATTAGATGCATGCAAAGTGATGAATATGCAAATATAAATTACCGCTGAACTGCGTAAAAAAAAAGAGTAATAATAACACGTATAATTACCTGAAAACTTTAATTCAATTCCTGTAGATGATAACAAACCTTTACCATCAAAGTGAGGTTTGGAGAAAAGATTTACCCTACGTAGTATAAAAAATTTTAAATCGAAAAAGAGAATTGAAATACTTAATCCTCGTAGCTCACAACAAAGGAAAAATAGAATACGCACGTGTACAAGAAGACACTTGAGAAAAGCACTGTAGAAGGAATATTAAAAGAGGACAATTTACGTTTGAGTCCATTCTTAGACCATATAGTTCTGCTAGGGTTAACGAGAGAGCGCTGCCCCTCTCACCAAGAAACTGCCATGAGCCAGGATCGAACTCGCAACCTTTAGGTCACGAGCCGAGCATTGAACCACAAAGCCACCCGGCCGCCTACAGAACTTTGGTGTATGTAAACAAACAGACGACACAGGCTCACTCGGACATCACACTCTAGAACAGCACGTTAAGTTAGGTTACGTTTGCTAAATTTCGGTTAGGCTAGTTTGGTTAGGTTACATTAGGAAAGTTTGGGTTATTTCAACAAACACCGAATTATGCGCATGCGTAGGACCGACCGTACCGCCGGTGTGACAGTAAGGACGGTCGAGTGCTCCGGTTATTCCTACGTTTACACACAATTCAGTGTTTCTTTTCTAATCAGCTAACCTAACCTAGCGTATCCTAACCAAATTAAAAATAACCTGAATTTAACTAACTCACTCTAACCTAACCTTCCAACCCAGAGCGTGGTGTTTGATGTGAGTGAGCCTGCGTCGTCTGTTTACAACCATCGAGTTCTGCACATGCATTCTATGAACAGAGATTTAACTTAGTACATTTCAGTCCATTACAAAATTTGTCATCATGATTAGTAACTCAAATAAACTGCATAGTTTGCTGTATGAACAATAAACGAAATCTCATTGTAACTTTCTATCTCTTAGATAAACCATGTTATATTTTACAGAAAGTTTGTAAACATTTATTTTCTTAATAATGACATATATCATATGCTATTGATGTATTAAATTATAAGCACATAATGTGGTGGTAGTGGTGGTGGTGGTGGTGAAGGAGGAGCATGCCAGCGACGGAAGAGATACATTACTACACTGAACAACTTCCCCTAACAAACCTAACACATCTTAACCCTCCCTTCCCTAAGCGCGACAGGTGTTCTCCTCGCACGTTAATTACTCGCCCAGTTGTCCACACCAGCAATCACCTGAGATGATCACTGACTTCAACTGTCCCGGTTCGCCTGGCCAGCCGCGGTTCCCTAGCCAGGTTCGCAATGGTGGTTATGTGTCTCTCTAATGAGTCCTAAGGTAATTCCTACATCAGATCGGGTGTGGACGAGGGAGCAGCTGTATCATGGTGATGTTGTGGTCAGGGTATGTTGTTCAAATGAAAAGAAAACTGTCATGAAGCTCAAGCTGATTTTACTGTTTTGCTTCGTTTGCCTCTCACTCTACGTTTATTATATCAGGTCTGTCGTTTGCAGTCCGCTATAATTATCTTTTACAAAACATTTTATATCACTGTTCCATGGTACCAATAATACGTGCTAATAAATAATGATAGTTCAGCTCATTAATACTTATCTTGTATTCTGTCCTCCTCCCACCCTCACTCCTGTACAATCTCAACGTCTTTCGCAGGCAATATATTTTCCCTGTATTCCTGTGGTAATTATTTACAAAAGCTCTGCCTCACTTAGATCAATAAAACTCACATACCATAGAAAACTCAAAGATCTTAACATAAACATAAAATGCATATAATTTTTGCCATAGCTTTTTGAACGCAATACACCCCAAAATTTTCTTTTTAAGTCCATTGAGCTCCTCACTAATTGGAAACAAGTGTGATAATAACCGTAGAGGGTAATGTTAGGTTGAGTAAGGTTAGATAAGGCACATTACATTAACCAAACCATATCAAACCTTACCTTACCTAGCCTAGCCTAACCTACCTACCTAACCTTACCTAACCTTACCTAACCTAACCTAACCTAACCTTACCTAACTTTACCTAACCCTACCTAACCTTACTTTACCTAACCTTACCTAATCTTACCTTACCTAACCTTACTTAACCTAACATTATCTAACCTAACCTAACTTAACCTAATCTCAAGGACAGATTTAATCTAATCCAACCTAACTCCCTCGACACCTCTCAAGATAATCACCATTAAACAAACAAACATATTCATTTACTCTTCGTGATAATTATGTCTAGGTTAAAGTTACTGATTTTCCTACATGATACTTGAGTTTCATTATTCTACGTCCGTCACTCACACAAAGCAATTTAATTAACTTCATCTCATTTACTGATATCCTCCCTACACCAGACTCTCAATCAGTCCATTTCATCAGTATCATCTAAGGCGATGCTGCAGAAACTTATTGTCTCCTCACCCCCGGAATAATTGACCTTAATTCCAGGTTATTGGGTGATGCTTCCGTATCACTTACACCTGACTGGACACCTTCATTAAGTCTTGTTATGCCTTAATTACACATAATCAGCCAGACAGGATATTGTTTTTGCGTGTTATTTCTGTTTTATCTTAGTCTTGTCATCTGGGCGGTCAAACAAATTTCAGGAGCATTTAGGAAAGAAAAAACATGTCTCTTTCTATTCCTTCCACATCCCATCTATTTAGACATTATGAACCTGTTACTCGTATCTCTCTCTTTATCGCTCACTCCTCATATACCTCTTACTTTATGTATATGTGGCAATGATCTAGGATGACCCGTCCACACTGGCACCCAAAAAATAATTATTAACCTAACAATGGAGGAAGCAGCTGGCCTTGAGGGAGATTACGCACATACACACACATAAACATAAACACACGAGTATAAACACTGGCACAGATAAACTGATGACTAACCTAGCGATGGGAGAAGTAGCCATCCTTGGAGGAGATCACACACACACACAAACATAAACACACTAGTATAAACACAACAATATCCGAGTCAGCTGATACTGCGCTCCTCTGCTGCCATCTGTGGGTTCTTTTCTGAAGTATCTTGGCCTCTTTTGAATTGTCACCTATTTTCTCGTCATTGTTTGTTAAAATGAAATTATATATTACTAGGAATGTATTAGATTGACTTGTCTGATGTTCAGGATTCCTTACTATTTACCTCCTCAGCCTCCGAAGATAATAACAGTTACTTTGTCGTAATTCAATATTAGGCTAGTGTGCAATACTACCTCAGTTCACACCAGCCATCGCCCCAAAACGAGGATGCATGTTGTGAAGGGTTGGTTAGGATACACTGTTTCGTATGAGTAACAATACCAGAAAATATTGAAAAAAGTCCTTAAATTTACTAAGAATTCTTGTTAAGCGGCTCCACATTTCCTGAAGGCCCACGAAAGATCACATTCCCTTCATCCACAAATTTCTACATAAATATGCCATCTCCACTGCCGTATTTGTCCACAGATCAATTCTTAGTCAATATTAACAATCAATTATATCACACTCATTTGTTGCATCCAAGAAGCAAATTAGCGGTACGTCTACATCTAAGAAAGGGAAGACGACAGGAATGAGTAACTCTCCTTAAAGAGATATGAAAACATGAATATACAAGAAGGATCGCTGAATAAAGTTTCTGCCGCCGACTGCATTCCACTCTTGCTTGAGGAATGAATCGTGGGTTTCACAGAAGACGTCCAACCCACACTCTAATCATACACCTGCATAACATTAAGGTAGCTACAGTGCCCAGTGGTCCACAACTGACTCCAGACAGATGTACCTACATGCATAGCCGCTGGTGAGGTATTCAACTTTCATGTTTGTAAGATAAGGACATTGAGATCTCACTCCTCCTGCCGGCGAACAAATACTGATAATTATTGTGCATTGTGTAAAGTCAAAGAATACATGTTCGGGGCATAAATTTGTGATCATTCCCAATTACTGCTAACACATACCCACCTGGCATTACTCCCAAAACATAATAATGGTTATAACACGTATTAAGCATTCAGTAGTATTAATATAACCTTCACATTGTTAACAACAGTCACATCTATGCAACACTTTTCCATGATATCTTCCCCCAACTCCACTTATATTTAATGATGTGAATTCCCGTCACTTACCTGTCCAGTATTTGGCGGAAAACTAATTTATTGACAGCGCTTATCATCATAATTTTCATTTATTCATTTTTTTTTCTCTCAGGTGTGCACGGAGGTGACCTTCACGCCCTCTCAGCCACGGACGTGCGGGTGGAGCTAAGCCGGACGAACTCATGAAAAATGCCATATTAAATCAATAAATAAATGTGAACAAAGCCTTTAAATTGCATTCTTATCGATATGAATAGCACATATGAATATCTAAGCAGCTATATGTAACGGAGGGAACAGTGCAATGCAAGTATTATGAGGGTCCTCCTGTTGGTGGAATGAGGCCGTTAAGGTCCACTAAAGGTTTTTGTCTGGTCGAGTACGGCTCTACTCTGATGGTGATCACTAATAGTTCTTCAGCCTTTTCCCAAAACCCGCAGAAATACCACGGATAAAGTGTTGTGTGAACCGCGTCTAAAATGTCTAAATTTAATAAAAGTTTTCCAAAAGGGCGTCTTGCGAACGAAGGGTGATTAGGAGACTCTTGACATTTTATACAAGTAAGCTCTTGTATACTAAGCGAAGAACTTTTACTAATATTTGCTTAAAAGAATAGTCATGAAATTGAAAAATTAATCTTAACTCTGTAGCAT
>JAPQNM010000013.1:24456061-24511061 GCA_029783475.1 Metacarcinus magister | reverse complement strand
TGTGTGTGTGTGTGTGTGTGTGTGTGTGTGTGTGTGTGTGTGTGTGTGTGTGTGTGTGCTTACACATATATTTACTTGCAAGAGTTTGTACATAAATATACTGAGAACCCAGAACTAAATTTTAGTGGTTGGCCATATGTAATGGTAACAATGATATATCTAATGAGTACTTGTAAGTATTTTGTTAAATTCATGAGCAATATTTTCATGCATCCTGTTTACATCCAACACTGCTTTAAATATGTTGATGTCACTGGTAGTGAGTCTATATTTCAGCCACTAAAATATAAATTCCTTACATGATCTTATGACAATGTAAACTGATAAATGTATGAGATTTTTCTCTTAACTTGTGTAACAAAAATAAACTTTTCATGTAACTAGTTGTTTTCAACACGAGTGACAAAAAAAGTGCACATATATACAAACATTATAACTTCATAAAAAAAAATTAAAAGAACTTAAATATTTGTACATTTTTGTTGATACACGTAGTGATAAATACCACAGCTTCCACCATTTCAATAAATTCTAAACTCTATCCAAAATATCATATTCAGTGTTTTTCTCTCATCTCAACTTAATAAAAAACTACTCATCTTCTTCTTCGCCAGGAACCTTCCACTGAGCTTTCTTACCTGCTTCATACAGTTTTTGTAACTCCATCACCAGGTCTCCTTCAGCTTTCAGTTCACAATACTTCTGGTAGAGTGCAAGGGCTGTTCTGGCATCCTCTATACTGTCATGGGTTACGCTCTGAATCTTGAGTTCTGCAAATTGATGCCAATTTTAAATTGTATTATGCCAAATATGGATATGAAACGATAACAAGGATATACAAGAAGAATTTAGATGCTCTAGGTATAAGAGGTCAGCCCTATATATGACAGGAGAACAGAACGTTAGTGTTTGAGAGAGGTGAGAGAACTAGATGACTGAAGTGTACAAGGAAGAAGTATATAACCAGAAGCAGTTGGAAATTTCTGCTGTGGCATTTAGTTGAGGTTTAACGATCAATGTTTCTGTCTATTTATATCTAACATCTGTTCCTAAAATTGCCCCCACGGAATGGCCACAGAAGAAGTCTCAACCTATTCCTATCCGTGCTAACATTAATCCTCTGAGTCTCCTTTCTACCCTTCTTGATGCATATTCTAGTACTTGGTCCTCCCATTTCACTCTTAAATCCACTGTATCAATCATATTCATAATTATACTTTTCTAGTATCACAGCATTCTACAAAAAATGGATTTAACTTCAACACCAAAAAGACTACCAGAAAACTAAGGAAATAAATTATTAGAAAAACCCTTTTCACTTACTCAGAAAATGCCAAGCGAGGAACTTTAGAGACACCATACGGTTGTGTGACATATGGAAGAGGTGCACTGTATCTATTAGCTGAGCCATGGGAACAGTCATGTTGATTACTCTGTAGAGAACATTTTACATTAGGAAAATCTGTTCTTAAATACAGTATTAGATTATTATGTCCAGGAATAGGGGTTGAGGAGGGACCTGGAGCCAGTGGAAGCCCACTTCAGCTGTGCCGTTAACAGGCAAAATTTACCAAAGTAACCAAAGTAAGTACTTTGAGTCTTTTTTTTTATCACCAATCCTCAATGGTAAGACAGAAACATACACTACAAAAACTTCGTTTAATGTATTAAAAATATGTATGGGTTGAGAATCCTTCATCCATATTTTCATAGAATATACAGAAAGTGCATAATTTACAAAACCAATTGGAAGATATCTGGAACAGAAAATAAATACATGATCCATCTCATAACTGAGGGAATGGATGAGGGTGAGGCTACGTGGTTGCCAACTTCTAATGATGCTAAAGGGGAAGATGGAAAGTTTTCTGTTATGTATTACAGATGCAAAAATGTATCAAATAATGCATCAAGAAACAAGTAATCATGAAGCATAGACTTGCTGCTTTAAAAATGCATGAGATCCATCCAGATGAAAAAAAAAAAATAAATATATTAAAAAATAAAAAATAAATAAATATATAAATAAATAAATATATAAATATATATATATATATATATATATATATATATATATATATATATATATATATATATATATATTATATATATATATATATATATATATATATATATATATGTATATATATATATATATATATATATATATATATATATATATATATATATATATATATATATATATATATATATATATATATATATATGAATAAAATAATTATAAAAATAACTGAATAAAACACTGGTCAATGAGGATGACAGATAGAGAACCAAGTGAACATACAAAGACAGATGGTCAGACACAAAATAGATATACACACCGACGGTCAAGTGCAGATAAAACAGAAAGACAACCAAATTGAGCTGGAGAGAAACAGATAAACATAAATAAAATAAAGACAGATATTCAGTTTTGCACAAACAAAATAATACATAAAATAGTTACCTGAAATCATTTTTCAAACCATGTCCCACAAATTTCACACCCTTGTCAACCAAGTAGCGAAGTTTGACATAGGTGGATTTCAGTGTTGTTAAGTGCTTCTGTGAGAAGTTTGCATCAAGATCTCCTGGCTTGATACCTGAGAACTGTGTGAGGTAGTCTACAACCTGCTCCTGCGTGGAAATGTAGTCATCCATGAATGGCGTTCCCTCCAATGGACCCTGTCTGTAACACGGCAAAAAATATTTGATATTAGGAAGGCCATCCCTTTACACTATACATTATTACCGTACAAGCTTCTTACTATATTCTGGGTCCTTTATTCTGTTCCCAGGATGTGTTTAACAGCCTGACTTACTACCTCATCATAGTCATTGCTTTCTTTTGCAGTACTTCCAATGTAACCCCAACAAATAATGAAGAGGAAGGAACTCTGGCAACAATAATGTAAGGGAAAGAATTACCCTCTGATGCAGGTGATTCTGGCAACAGACTTGTGTGAAGGCTTAATGGTGGTGCGTGTGCCATCACTACGGATCTCAGCTTCCTCCTGATGAAGGTTGACAAACTCTGCATCCATGGCCACCAAATCACCTGCAACACAATAATTAATTTCAAGTAAAGTAGGGTGCTACCATACATATTACAATTACAGGATTCAAATGCTTTGATAAAGTAAAGACAACAGAGTTAGAGAGATGCAAGGAAATAAGTGCAGATTACTAGACAGGGTTAACTAGGGAGTGCTAAATTGGTTTGGTTATATAGAAAGAAAGGCAAGGAGAGAATAATGAAAAGACATTGGTCCAAAGTAAAAGGTGGAATGTTGAGAAGACCAAGACTCTTATATACGTACATAGTTTAATGCACAACATATTAGTACTAGTTATAGTGTCTTATAGTATTGAAATTACTTGCAATGAGTAAGTATTGACACAACATTGTGAGATGTCAAGTTGACTTGTTAACCCCAAAACTAACCACCTACCTTCATCTTCCAGAATGGCAGGGAATTTTTATGCATATTCTGGAGTAAAAAAGTGCTTCTTATAACGTATCAAATAGGTATTGAGTGCCAGCTTTCGGACAAGACCAGAACTAATTACCCTTCCCCAGAGGATCAATGGCCTAACTTTCACAGAATCAAGTTTTACTCACTTTTCAACAGAATTAATTGAGTTTGAAACTTGGTGTGCCACTTATAAGATTACACAGAATAAAAACAACTTCACCTCATGAATGAATCCACACCTTGCAAAATATTTCAAATGAATACTTATTTGTGCATACAGTGCTTTATTCTAATGAAGGTCTTTTAGATTGCATTTAAGTTGAAAGCATTAGCTTATTCTTATAAGTATCGTAAATGAGTAAATCTATCTAATCACCTTCCCCAGGCATTTCATCAGCTGTGAGTGGCGTGAAAGTTATCCGCTTTCGGCCTCTCTGTGCCAAGGACTTGTCTTCTCCAAAAACATCAGCAGTGATGGGCTTAGTTGGTTCCTTCTTTTGGAACTCGCCATGAAACTTCTGCCGTTGCCAATACAACACACAGGGTGTTTTCCAACCACAGGGAAACCAAACTGCTTCCTCTGGTGGTATTGGCTGAATGCTGAAAGGAAATACATACATTGAAAATACTATACTATAAACTTAAAGTCTAGCATCAGACAATCACAACCCACAATAACCATCACTTCAGTGGTGTAAGCAGCCTTATAGGGAATTGGTTGGGACAAGAAATTATAATTCTTTAGCTTTTCTAAATGAGATAACATCATCAATGAGTTGCAGGTCACAGCAAAACTTGACTATAAAATTTGTCACATCCACTAAGCTAAGTATCAAGGAAAAAATTGGCAAGTCTTATTCATTTAAGTTGTACACTAGTCAACTACCTCTCGCTCTTGCTTTTATAGACTTTAGGAAAGCCTTTGACCTTGTAGACCACACTCTTGTCATCACCAAGGCCATAAGTCTTCGACTCCACCCTAACTAAATAGTGTGGCTGGCCAACTTCCTTATGGGCGTCAGCAAGCTATCCGCTATCAGAACTCTGTCAGCTCCCTGCAACACATGACTTGCAGGCAGGCCCGTCGCAACATGGCAAGCAAACCAAGCAATTGCCTGGGGCCCCGAGCTGGCTTGGGGCCCCCAGACAACGACTGGTTAGGAATTGAATGCAACGACAAATTGTGTGAGCGCCCCAACCTCCCACCCCCCCATTTGGGGTGGGGAGTTGGGGGGGCCCGGTTAGTGTCCATTTTGCTTGGGGCCCCCAAATGCCTTGGAACGGCCCTGCTTGCGGGGTCCCCCAGGCCACCAAGAAGGATCCATTGTGCTTCCTAATTCTCACCAATAACACCTTCACTGACCACCCGCATTGTTGGAGTACTTACATGAATAACAGTGCCAAGGGCATCCCTGTCAACACAAGGTCTCCCGACTTCTCATCACTGCAAGCCGTCCTAGACAGATTGCAGGCATGGACAGAGGAAAACTAAGTGACATTCTACCACACCAAGACTATAGTGATGCACTTTGTAATTCCTCAGGAGCAGTGGCCCCTCCCTAGCTCTCAGTTGGCTACCATCCCTTCAAAGTGGTTCAATCAACTCGGCAGTGGATGACCAACTGAATTGGAAGTAGCATGTCTCTACCATAATCATGGCAGCCTCACATAGAATTTACATGCTGCTCAGATTCATGTCACTGAGAACGCTAAAGGTCTTATACACGTCCTTCATATTCTCCGTACATGTGTATGCCTCCCCAGTATGGTCCTCCTCTCAGAGCTTTACACAACAACAACAGCTTGAGAAGGGGGCATGCAAGGTCATACAGGTTCCTACTTATGTTGACTACAAGTGCCCTGATAACTTGAAGTCTGCCGAGGCTATCTGTGAGGTATGAGGTGGCTCTGAAAAAGTATTGGGAAGGCCTGCTCCACCATCCAAGCCACTACCATCTACTTCCCTGTGATGCCCCATCCAAGTTCACACTACCTCACACCAAAACAAATTGATTTCACTGAGAGCACTGCTAACTGACCACTACCACCACAGCACGATACCATCCAATGTGCATGCCATAAACCATAAACTCAAGTGTAAATATTCTTGTATATTAACTAACATATTGTTATTCTTAAGAATATAACTCTAATCTAATTTTAGTTATCCAAAGTTTCCCTCACATATTTCCTTCACAAACTCTTCACTCTTCTTTCTCTCCATATGACCAAACAACCTAAACATATTTCTTTTCACCCATTCTACTACACCACACTTCATTCCATTTGAACGATTATCATTGTCATTGTTAATATTACTACTATTATTAATATTATTATTATCATCATTATTATTATCATTACATATAGCCCTGTGGTGGGGGCTACAAGAATTCTACCACCATAATCCCTGTGGTTCATAAAAGGCGACAAAAGGGACGGAGCGAGGGATCTGGGAAGCCCCTCCTCTGTAAAGACTCATACAAAAAGACAAGAGACAGTGGGGGAAGGGAGAGTAATGTCTCCATGAACCCTGGCGTGCCTTGTCTTGGCTACCTCCCTTTACGAGGATAACAGCCTGGTATATACATAGATAGATTACTATTATTTTTATTATCATTATCATCATTATTATAATTATCACCATTATTATTATTATTATCATTATTACACACACACATACTAGTACACCTAGTAACATCTTAATACAACTGAAGGAAAAACTGGACAAATATAGATATGGAGACAGGACCACACAAGTGTAGCTCAGGCCCTGTATACTATAACTAGGTAAATGCATCTTTTAAAATACATAATACCAAACATTTTGAAAAATACCTTATATCATTCAAGAGGTACCAATGGGAGACAGAGGAGACCTTAGCCCGAACATGATAACTAGGGCCGACCTTGATGCAAGCCACTAAATTGTTCTTGTCTGGGAAGCGAGGATCTGCCACATGTGCTACCACACCCACCAACTCATACACCACACCATCCTCATCATCTGCAGCAGTCTCAAGCTAAAAAAAATAGTACAAAATCATGGAATAAAAACTGTATCACAACCCTATTTTTTAATCCCAACAAAATTTCAAGGGAATGAAAGATCAAAGGTTGGAAAAAAATTTCAATAAATTAAAATGCATTTTTACAAATTTCTAAATATACTCAAACCACACCAAGAACTATAAATTTGTTTTCTTATTGCACTAAACATAAGAGATGTAACTGTAAGATTACACTGGCTACGAAGTTAAATACAAATTCCAGTTTTATATACAACAATATACATCTGAACTAGGAAGTATGAAGCGGGGGCTAAGTGAGAGGAGTGTATGTATATGTATGTGTGCATGGGTGTGTGTATTCGTGCCTTGTCTTGGTTACTCCCCTTTAGGTGGATAACAGCCTGGTATATAGATAGATAAATAGAAAGGAAATATAAAGTACAAGAGTATAAGTGTTATTGTTTATAAAGGTGATCTGCAAATGCAGATGCAAAGGGGTAGCCAAGACACACACCCATTCACACATACATATACAATCCTTTCACTTTTAGCCCCTAGGCCTCCAGAGAAGAAGAGAAGTATTTAAGTATATTTAAAGATAAAAAATTTTTTTACCTGAATTTTGGTGAGTTCTATGAGAGAAACTGTGCCATCCTCCTTAAGCTTAGCCTTCATTCCCAGGGGAACCCAAGAGTACTCCATGGTTTGGTCCATCAGACTCAGAGCAGGAAGAGGCCCCATGTCTAAGAAGAATGAATAGAAAACACTTTAAATATACAACGCAGATATCAATACTGATGGTTTTTTATTCTTAATGAAGCCAAAGACCCCATCACACCCAATTTAGAACTGCAATGTAAGACAAAAGCATACATTTTGGAGTTTTTCATTATCCCTATGAATATCAGAATATCATCCTCATGAATATTAGCTCAAACGTGAAATCTGCAAGGCAGTTTTGAATTTGTATTCCATGTACATGCAGGGATATAACTGAATATTGTATGGATTTTCCAAAATTCTGAAAAGTAAGCTTTATGAAAATGAGGATCTGCAGCAAAAAGGGCTACTTTATTTACCCCTAATGAGTTTTATCACTAAGTTTTTGGCTTCTGAGCAACATAATTACATACCTTCATTACTATCTCGACCTGGGTGCCAGAACCTGCAGTCATGGCGTGTACAACCAAGGCCATACCTACAGGGCCGGGCAGGGGAAGGCTGTGGAGTGGAACTGTCAGGGTATCTCTTGGAAGGTGTTGACGGGCTTCCTGCAATTGATTGAATATTCATTTCATAAATAAATGCAATTTTTCAATTTGTTCTTTCCTAAGCATGTAAAGCAACATTTAAAAAACATAAAACATGGGGGCCTAGGGGCCAAGTGAGAGGAGTGTATATGTTTGTGTGCATGGGTGCCTTATTTTGACTTTCCACCTCTAGGTGGATAACAGCCTCGTAAATAGATAGATATTCATATAAATTCATATATTCTGAAAGACAGATACAACTACAATTTTTTTTAAAGGAAAATATATCAAAAGAATCCTGATTCACCTGTTGCTACAGATGGAGCAGTTTTCTCATTAGTTTTATTTTCTTTGTCAGTTGCTTGCTGAGCTTCTGCAATCTTCTTTTCTTCTTCCCTTTTCCTGTCCCGAATCTCTGTCATTAACTGTTCAAACTGGTGTTTCCAAAATTTCATATCCTGAAAATTTTTAAAGCAAACTTTCACTTCATGACTAAAGTAAATACCAAGACTTTCATGATATTCCAACATTGCACATACAATCACTTAATTCCATCCCATATGTGATTATTCTCTTGCCAGTTTCTGCCAACCAACCTGAATGGTATCTAGACCACAATTCAAGGCCAGAATTTTAGGCAGACTTTTGTAGCGTCGACATTGTTCAATTGGTTGATATCGAGTGCATGAATCACACCATGCTTGTCTTGTCTGCTCCAGGATAAGACTTCTTTCAACCACTGATGCAAATGTGCACCTGCCTAAAATAAAACCCATGAACAAAATATCATAATATGAAATTATTATAAAAAGGTTTTTCTTATTTTAGTGGTGTAATAAATGTTTTTTTCATTATAAAAGTTTTTGGTCCCTGATGAAGATGCTGCCAAATTATATGGAAACATGGATGTCAATATTGATTCTTAAGAAACTTTAAGATATGAACTCCCTTACCAGAAAAATACATTGCTAACATCAGGTGAGCCAAGGAAAGTGCTTTTAAAAAGTAATAGTCAACATACCATCAATGACCTCAGGAAATGTCAAATTCACAAGGAGCGATGTAGTGTCTTTGTGGATTTCAAAACTACATTTGGTACACTTGTTGATGCTCACAGCATGTGCACCAAATATGGCAGACACTGGTGAGTGTTCTTGTTTGTCTTGTTTTTCAGTCTTTTCTTTTTCTGTAGGAAAAATAAAAAATGAATGGAATTATGTGTCAGAATAGGAGAAAGTAAATAATTATCATGACTCCTTGAGACTACAGCCTGACAAGCTGCCATTAGGTGAACAAGGTCAAAACATGCAAGCATGCACGGAGCCTTTCAAAATTATGCTGTTTAGGACAACAAATATTTGGTAAGTAAGATTCACCTCACATACTTTCTATCTGACATTCATATATTCCATACAGTCATTAAAACATATTGTTTAGTTTTAATATGCAGGCATGAAGTTTTATACTAGGTCTGCAACTTTATATAATAAAGAGAAAGGGAAAAGAAAAGCATTTCCACCTTCAACTTTTTCCTCCTGAATCCAAGAAATAAACAATGTTGCTGAAATAAAAAATGCTGAGCAACATAGCAACCCAAATTCATCCCTGCATTGCTGAAAGCAGACATACTGAACAACAGAAGTAACGAAATTCATCCCTGACGCATATATTCAAATCATTACTATTTCCAATATCCTACAGCAGCATATATTTTCTTACTTGTGTCCTTTTCCTCATTACCAGTGTCAGTTGCATGCAACACCTTTTCTTCATACTTGTCAGAGCAGGAGTGATCCGCCTTTTCCTCTAATGTTTCTGAATGCAGCTGTTGCAAGACAAACCTGTTCCAGCTCTAGAGGAAGAAAAGGAAATATATGACAATAACATATTCAACAAAAACTTGATGAAAAAAATTTGTCCTGCTGGGATTGCACAGCCACAATGCCTTGGCATATGTCCTGAACTTATTTTCTGCTAGGTGAACAAGGGTTACAATATGAAAGCAGATAAGCCCAAATTGTCTTGATCCAACCCAGGACCTCTCAGTTGTGAATCGAACATACTAATTACTATGCATTATACTCATTCATGATTATGCTCTTTAACCAGCTGTCAGGTATGGTACATTGATAAATTATCACATTCATTAATTCAGATACTAACTTCAACCCTATATTCCCACAGTTGCTTTCAGGATTTCTTTATATTCAAACATACGACAAATAGTAATATGATCTGGTTTTTGCCCAAAAGTACACTTTCGATTTACATTTATGATCAATCAGGACATACCAGCAGCCTTTTCTGTTTTCATACTTAACATTGCCTTACCTACAAGAACCACAAGCCAGTAACTGGTTCTATAATCTATAGGCCTTTCCTGTCCTACTTACACTCTACTTTTAGTAACCTAATGTATTTGCCTTTCCAAGCCCTCCTAATATCTGCACTGCCAACCACCACCTTTCTTTTGTCATTCCTCACAAACTCCTCACCTACAACATCCCTTTTTTTAACTTTAATCTGTGTAACCATCCCCAAAATATGATTTCTACCTTCTTTTACACATAAACTGTTCAATAAGTGTTTCTGAGTCTTTGGTCTAAAATTTTTTTTCTAGTTCTGTTTTCTGAAATTCTTTAGTGCTTTCCAAATGATGTTCTACTAATTTTCACGAAAATTATTCATATAGATCAATTAAGAGTTCTTACCTGAACTTTTGAGGCAAAATTTGTTTTTGCTCGATTGTCTTGATCAGAGAGTGTAAGGCTCATAGCAGAGGCCTCAGGAATAGTTCTGAATGCTCTTAAAAAGTTGGACGCATGACAAGGTATGCCTTGGCCCATGCTGACATCCAGCATGTGGAACAGGAAACCCAACTCACAGACCAGGCAGAACTCTCGCTCACACAGATGGGACATCATGAGAGCACGTAGTGGAGCTACATAATAGAACATCTGCAAAAATATTAAAAAACAAGAAGAGTTACTATGCAATCATCAAAATAATTGATAAGGTTTCTGGAATCTGTAAATACCCATAGCAAGATTAGCTTTAATTTTTCTGATGCCTCAGAAAAGCAAGCCAAAAGGCCTCACAACTTATCAAGTGACATGAGCCTTTGAAATGACCTTTAAAAACTAACAATGTCTAACCATATGCAACAAATCTATAGTAATATGGCTTCAGAGTTTAAAGTCCAGGTAATGATTGAATCTTTAAACTAATTACAGAAATTCTTATATTTTGCTCATAAAAATGAGATTAATTAATAATGAATTTTTTTCTTGGTTTCAATAATTGGTATATTTCACTAGCTTTCTTATACCTTTAAAAACATAAGGAATAACTAAAACACTTACTTGAAGCATGGGGTTACAGTAGGAATTGGGCAAGGACATGTCAAGGCCGGAGAAACTTGTCCTGTTATACTGGTCATAGTCAAAGTCATCCATCCCATGTTTGCCATATTTTATTTCTATTTTCCTATACCTCCAGGGAACATGAACAACCATTCCTAGGTCATTCTTTCCTGAAGGGAGATCACTCACACCAGCCTTCTGCCCTTTTGTGCGACTGAATTTGTATGGAACCTAGTGAAATCATTGTCATTATTAGTAATATGTAAACACATGATTTGTTTTTGAGAATATACCACTGTAAATACAACTACATACTTATAATTCCAGGCTTTAACAATTAAAAAAATGTTTCCATAATATGGCTGCTGGATTTGTGGTACACCTCTCGTACATTGGTGTGTTGTATATGACAGATTGTGTTTTATGATCAAACACATAAAATATCACTACATTTCAATCACAAGTTATTCAACAAAAACACATAAAAAATTAAATAAATGGTATTAATAAATGTTTACCTGGTTTCTTTTTTTGTTGTAAAGATTTGGAGCATAACCAATGGATCCCACAATTTTCATACTCTGAAGAATTGCTGAATCAACTGGAGGAGTTGGTCTGTAAGAAAATACATTGAGACTGACCTTAGTAACTCTAAAAAAGTTAAATGAGCGAGTCAGTGAATACTAATTATGTGAATGAGTGAAGAGTAAATATATAAATGAGTGTGTTGACAGGTGAAAAGGTGATAAGAGTAATTGGGAGTGTGACTGAGTGGGGAGGTGAATATGAATGAGCAGTCAGAAGTGGTTATGTGCAAGTGCAAGGGGAGGCGGTGGCCTAGTGGCTAGCGGTCGGGCATACCAACTCAGAGTACCAAGTTTGAGCCCCGGTGTCGCATGCTTGGAGGTCTGTGTATGTCGAGAGGTCTGCCCCAAACTGCGCATGCTCAGCAGTAATGTTTGTAAACAAAGGTTTGTTAATAAACTAACCTAGCCTAACCTAAAAACAGACCTCCGAATTTTAGGTTAGGTTAGTTTAGTTAATCAACAAACCTTTGTTTACAAACATTACTGCTGAGCATGCACAGTTGGGGGGGGGCGGACCTTTAAAACGTAAACAGACCTCCGAGCACGTGACACCAGCACGTGCTGGCCACTTTTCTTTAGTAATACCGCTGAGTGGCCTAAGATCACCCACATGCTGCCATAACACTATCCTTGACGGGACTGCAAAGCTATATGCTTGAGGAGCTTCCGCTGGCAGCATGAGCCTCTCAAAAAGAAACGAGGCGTCACTTAAAAAAATCTAACCCGTGCTACTAACGGGCGGAGGGCGACCAACTAAGGCCTCCATTAAGCCTACTGGCGCCATGGGTAAGGGATATAAAAATATGAATTAAAGGTAACCATTTGGAGTGTGGGTGCATTCCAGTCAAAGTATATGCAAAGAGTGTTTGTGTTTTTTTCTTGACATTTCATCATTTGTGTTTTGATATTTTCCCCAAAAGAAGGGATAGCTGAAACAAGTCGCATATATAAATACTCACTCTAATTATCATTAAATTTATATCCCCAGCAATAAGCAGGATGGGAATATCAAATTTCAATAGATACAGAAAATATACAATTAAAGTACTGGTATCTTATCACAGATTAGTGGCATCATTAACACCAAGATGCCATAACACTTCATTATGTATCAAACATGACATGTATTACTCAGGAGCTTGATTGATGCAAACTTAACAATTTGTTAGGTAACTAATCAGACTGTGTAGGTAATATTCTTCTTATGTCCTTGCAAAATTTGTTTTCACTTCTTTAGGACAAAATCAATTTAACATATTCAATTTTTACCCTCCACAGATGTAATAACTTCCAAATAGACCCAAAGTAAGACATTTCAAGATATCATACCTGTAGCGAACTTTCATGTATTGTTCTGGCCAATCAGACAACAGGGGATTGGAGGGATAGTAGACTGGGATTGAAGCAAGGGATGAGGTGTTGTCAGTCAAGGCCATAGTCTGTGTTGTATCTTGTATGTCATTCATAACAGTTTCCTGAAGAAAGAAAATACTAAAGTACTACCCGTACAAACTCAGCATCTCAGCAGCTCTTTCCTTTTCCTTTATCTAGAGCAGCTGCAAGTAAATCAATTCCATATAATCACCTAATACTTGGCACATATAATTAAAGAAAATATACAGAAATTACTGTACTACTTTATTACAAAAATTAAAAGACAACTGTAGGAGTTAGTTGGGTTTTTAGTTTATACTGATTTGGAAGGGAATGAAGACAGCAAATGTTATTAACAACTGGCAAATACCACAGATGAACATGTGGTGACATCAAATAAATAAATAAATAAATAAACAAATGAATAAATAAAAACATAAGTACTACCATCTAATTTTTCAGACAAATAATACCATTAATTGGCATTCTTGATAATCTGGCTGATCCCTTACAAACCGATGTAACACACTTTTAAGGAATACATAATTTGGAAAACTTATACTTTTGAAGTTCATTATTATTCTGAAATATATAAAACAATATCATGACCCACTTATGAAACAAGAAACAAAATAAATATAGTATACCTCATTGGGCCAAACATTTAGTTCCATAACATTCATCATATCTTCTCAACTATCTATGCTACAAGATTACTACCATTGTATTCTCTGCTGGTCATAAAAGGCTACCAAAAGGGATGAAGCAAGTGGTCTTGGAAGCCCCTCCTCTACATTTTATCCTACAAAAAGACAAGGCGTAGTGAGGAGGAGGAAAGAGTAATGTCTCCCCGAACCCTAATCACTTTGTCATGGCTACCACTCTTTAAGGGGAATATAAGCTTAGTATGTATATAGATAGATTTATATACCAGGCTGACATTCCCTAAAAGGGGGTAGCTGAAATAAGGTGCACACACCCATGCATTCATACACACACACTGCTCTTACCTAGCATCTAGGACCCATGAAGAGGAGAGGTAACCCCCACTTACACTGCATGGAGGGTCAGTCACGCAGTGGGGACCTCCACAGCAGTGCCCAAATGGTTCACCCTTACCATTTCATATAAATGAACACCTAATCCCTCCCTGCACCTGATCTAATCAATGGATCACACCAGATGCATAGGAACCTCCTCCAAGAGACGTCAAGGCTCCGTCATAGTTCATGCATTCCCCACTGCTTTCCACTCACCTCCATCATGCACAATCATACTTCCTTTCTCCACAGACATTCCTCTTTCAATCAACTCTCTTTTCACACCATCTATTTTCATAACTGAATGACTATTTGGTTTTACTGAGGATGGACCAGATAAAAGATTATAAGGATCAAAATAAAGATAGAGATCCTAACCTTGACCAATCATTCCTATACTGCAAAAGCTGGCAAAGCTGCTTCCATCATACATATTTATGACATCTAAATGCACTGAAAATTATTATAAATGTAAATCATATGAGAAAACCATTTAATAACAAAAATAATATAACCAACCTGTGAAAAGTTATTGAATGTAGGTTTACTGCCTGAGGTGAACAGATGTAGAGACCCTAGGCTGTCTCCAAACACTACTGCCTGGGAGGACGAGGCGACATCAAACGAGGTGATGACACTCTCTGGCACACAGTTCACCTGATAAAAGCACAACAGTACATACATTCATGAGTTCTGCAGTGAGAATTGTGTGAGAAAGTGAGAAACATCAATCAACATATCACTGAATTCCAATCATTAATATTCAATATTCAAAGATATTTTATTCTGCTTTTTTAATGCTTATCTATTTGAGGTGCAGTAAGATTAACTAAATTGGCAGCAAGATTCACAGAATCCTCTCAATCTCCTCACTCCCCTTTCTCTCATACTCTAGCACTCTGTCCTCCCTTTATACAGGAGGTTGTCTTCTTGCACCTATCGTCTCTATCTTACTTATATGCACTGTCTTTGTCATTTCACTTTCTTGCATTCTTAACTGCTGATCTGATCATCATAAATGGTGAATAAAAATAATATCATAGCATGGACCACAATGCTTCCTGCATTTCTGATTTTCATTTTATGAGCACAGGGTCGGAAACACCAAAGAAAATACAATTGACATTGACTTTCAAAGCAGCAATGGATGAAAATCCAGAGATTTACAGTATTTCACATCATCCGTATTGGAGAATTTTGTAAGGAACTAAAACCCTCCTCTGTTACCACCATTTCTGCTGTAAAGCATCACAATTACACATCTGCTCCCAGGAATCAATGACTCCTTTACAATTTTTTTGCTGTAGGGAAAGAATACAGAAAACTTTTCAATATGATACAGAAAGCTCCTCACCTGATAATTCATACTCATGATGGCATTATCTGGCTGGCCAGCATCCATTAACTGCCACTGTCCAAGGGGAGACACTACAGCCAGACATGAGGACAGGCCCGGCACAAACCTCAGCAGCAAGGGAGGCGCCAGGGCACGCAGGGGCAGGGAAAGCTTCATCATTCGAAGATCAAATACCATCACAAACTGATCACCCAACATTTGACCCATTCTGGAGGTTAGAAATTTGTAAAAATTAATCTTTGGCCCTTTTAAGAATAGCTAAATACTATATAATTTATTGTCTTATACATGGATAGGCTAATTGTAAAAGAAAAAATACTTTATCCTCTAATTTAACTCAATCACATTTGCTTGTCTCACAACTGACGGAGGTAAATTGCGCTCATCTCCTTATATGTTGAAGCGCCTATTAACCTAGCACAATATATACACATGTAAGACGAGGAACTGCAACTTTGCAGACTCACAGAAACAGAAGACTGAAAACTTTGCCCTGTGTATGATACCACATGTAAAAAAAGCCAACAATTCTGCCCTCTTCTCTGTGTGTGTGTGTGTGTGTTTTAATATGCTGATAAACCTGGCAGCTCATAAATATAAAATTTCTCAGATGGACTAACTAAATACAACATTGTATAGTTAAGACAAACCTGTTTGAAAAGCCACACGTAGCAATGTAGTTCCCCAAAACATCAAAATCTGAGAGACTCCCAGTGTGGGCCTGAAAGCAGTGCTCCTGACGCAGTGTCCGAGGATCATGAAGGACAATTCTTCCAGTGAGATCACCATGGCACACAAACCTTGGGTGGTCACGCAGGATCACACAACCTTGATCTCCAACTTGGAGCTGTGGAGCAACACAATGTAAAAAATTAACAATGCCAATAATTCTTTAATGACATCCAAAAATAACAGATAATCTATAAAAATGAGAAGTATATGTGTGTTGACGGATAATCAGTCACTCATTCAAAGGAAAATACGGTCATACATTTAGGATCTTCCAAATATAAATATATATATATATATATATATATATATATATATATATATATATATATATATATATATTTATCAATATATAAGAAGAAATCGAGTAGACTTTACAAATGTATGTGATGAGCCAAGTGTCCCTATGATTAGAAAATATGAATGAAAATGTGCAGTTTAAGGAATAATGGTGGTGAAAGGAAAAGGACAGTGAATGATGTAATGAAGTGAAATAATTCATCACTGGAAAAAAAGCATGTCATCTCTGCTTTCTAATGATATTGGAGGGGGGTTTGAGGGAGCAATGAAAGAAAAAAAGGTTCTTGAGGCAAAATGGAAGTGGGACGTGGGAGAAGTGTTGTTCACACCTTGACTACAATAAAATTAGAAACAAAAACATTAAGTCCAACAAATTTAACTTACACATCTTGTCTGCTTCCCCTGCGTGAGATCAAACTCAACCATTGACCCCTGGTGTCCTCCCAAGATAAGGCGATGAGAAAAATTACCTCCCAGCTGAAGCATACATTGCATATTTTCTAGTTGTGTTGATCTGCCAATATCAAGTATAAAGTTACAAATACAAACATTATTACTGTCCAAAGTTTGCCAGCTCCTGCTATTCAAGTTGGTACCCAAGAAAGATGCAGGAGGAGGCATAATTATACAAAAACAATCAGTAAATATAAAATAGGAAAATAAAAAGTATACAATACCTTTAAACAAATATTTCCCACACCCACATTCACACATTTCACACTTATATTTGACAGCCACCACTTTAAAATTACTTCCATAGCAAGGCCTTAACTGGAATTACAGTACATTACCAAACATATCATTGAATATAAGGAAGGTATTTTTTTTATTAACCTTCTATAATTTCCTGGTAAGCATTAAGAACCAGCAATACATAGACAGGTAATCTCTCTTCCTTCAGTAAGAACAAAAACACAGCAACCAGATCTGGGCACTCCATACATATACTGAATTAAAATAGTACAGCTTAATCACATAAAATATATCATGAGAAGTATAACACAATAATGAGAAGCAACAAATAATAACTTACTGATGAGTAAAAGATGGCATTCCCTGTCTTGTGCGCAGGTTAAGTGAGGTTGGGGTTAATGCAAGTATTCCTTGGTCAATAGATTTCAGGTCACGAATTTCCTCAGAAGCATGTACTTGGAAGGATGTGTATTTCATGAAGTCTGTACTGAGGTATGAAGTAACGTGTCCCTGGAAGTAAGTAAATAGATATCGTAAAGCCTCAAGTATTCATAACAGACACATTTCATGAGGCTTTTGGTGAAGAAAGACAATATAACAATACATTTAATGCCATTCTAACAGCAAAACTTATCCTATTCGTAAAAAAAGAAACATGAAACATCACATGATTTCTGGATATATATACATCCACATGCATTCTTTCATATATTTGCCTCTAGGTTCTTTTATATAGGCTACACTTTCATTAATACATTCACAATTACTCTCCATTCAACTCATTCCAACACAAGTATTCTTCCTTGTTCTGAAGATATTACTCTTACATCTGATAATCTCTTCATACCTTCAATTCATTAATTTGTAGTCTCACTCACATCTGTCACATCAAACTTACTTATCTTATTCACCAATCGTTCCTAATATATAGAACAAATAAATGTGAAGCATATCAGCCATGTGTCAACTTACCCCAGAATTCCCCATCCATACAAGTTCTTCTTTCCAGTCAACTATGACAGCTGACACACCAAATCTATCCCCTCCATCAACCAAGACAGAGTGACTTTCCTGGAACTCGCCACCACTCATGAAATCTCCACCTTGACTATCATGAGGGAACTCCCCACCCGGTGAAAAGGGCTCCCCTCCTTCTCCAGGATATAGTTCTGCATATGCTGAATTGTCTTCGCTGAATGTGCTGCTTTCATTATAAGCTGTATTGACAGAGAAGCAAATTAATATCAAAATACAACAGAAAAATAAATATAATTTCACGTATGTACATATGATCTGAAGTTAATGTATGTGGGTGTTCCCCTTAAATTCATACATTTTTGTGGTGACATGAAGAGTGAGTAAGTAAAATAATGGAGCTAAAGTGAAATAAAGAATCATACCACTGAAATTAAATGAGTATCAGGACGAAAACAAGTGAACCAAACAAATGAGATGGACTCACCTAGCATTTCATCCCCAAACTGAACTGCTGAAAAATCCATTGTTGAGGAGAAAGCAGCACACTAGTATCTGAAAAAAAACGAAAAAAAAAAACGAGTAAAATATCTAAAACACAAACATTTCATACATGGATACTCACCACATGAATAGTGAGCCATGATACATATGAAATACTAAAAACCAAAAAACAGTGAGGAAGCAATAAAAAAGTGGGGTTGTATAAGATATTTTCAAATACATGGTTCCCTTCTCATGTATGAAATTTAGAAGTACCTTGTAAACTGGTCCTTCTTAACCAATAACTTTCCTGCATACTGTATAAATTAATAGAAAAAGGTTCAAGACTGATTTGCACCTGCCCATGCATACAGCTTCATCGACTGCATCTCTCACTTTTTACTCTCTTTCATGTGTACCAAATTTTGCAATGCTTGGTCAGACACAGTCATTGCCATTGATTCAGTTGTTTTAAGCCTGTATTAAACATAACTCATGGTTCATTTCTATAAATTCTGAGTGCCTGGCAATTAATACTTCTTTTTTGGGGGGCATGCAATCCATAGTATTCATTCTTGGAAATCTCAACTCGAACTGCAGTATGGGACTAGATAGTACTTATCCACATCCTAGTCACATCATCTATTTTTTACATCAAATTAATGCATGTTTCGGTAAATCTGCATTACTACTGCTCGGACGATATCGATATAAATTTGAAGGGATAATATGGAGATAACATTAGCGTCTTCTCCCGAGGTTAATACTTACATGTCAGATATCTGGTTACAGTCCCGCAGGGTTAGGTTAGGTTAAGTTAGGTTGGGGTTAGGGTTAGGTTATTTTAGCTTAGAGCCTCAAAATTAGTAAGCTAATCTTATCTCCATTTTTTCTTACAGGCTAACCTTATCTCCATTTTACCCATATGAAGTCCTACATACTATACATACTGTACTCAACACATTTGTGAAAGTTTCAGGCGGTGCTCAGCATTATTTACCTCGCAAAGCGTCTATTGAAGAAATAGGCAACAATCACCAACCTTTCACAGTACATACTCGAGTTATCTGTCTAACACGCACATTCAGTACCAGGAGAAAACACTCAAAATGTGTATTAAATCCTTGACTTACTGTTTAACCAACCTTTTATTCAACAGGAGACCTCAACTTTTCATCTTAATATATAATGTCTTATAAAATAGTCCAGTAAATGACAACACAACATTAACAACAACGTTTTTGCCACACACTGCATCACGGCGTTTATTGTTATTTTTTACTTTAATCATATAAAAAACATTACATTTTAAATTGAAAAGTAAATTTTGAAATGTTTATATAGTTTTTTACAAGCCATAGTTAGTTTTAAAGCCTACAGAAGAGCTACGGCCGAGATGGATGTGTTTTTCACCAAACCTTGTCAGCAGGACACAAAGATTCCATGAACTGGATATTTCTCCTCGCATGTTAAAATATAAATTACTGAAAAAATTTACACCCACAAAGACCTTTAAAACTTACCAAATAGAGTATATAAACAAACACAGAAGGGAAACTACTAACCGTTGTGCTGATATAAAGCAAGTTTCATTGGGTTGGATCAGATATGAAAGCCTCTAAAAGAAGCATCAGATTCTTCAAATGAGGGGAAATTTAGACTTGAGTGTGGGTGGGGGGGTGGGGGCGTGTGCAACGTGAAAATCAGCTGAGGACAAACTTCACAGGTGTAATTTCACTAATTCATGCTCCGGAAGTAGTGTTGCTTGCACCCTTGCGGAGATAGTGACACAAAGGGGGGCTCCAGATACCGTGACCGCTGTGTTACATGGTCAGTGGTGTAAGGGTGAGCTATACTGTGATTTTGTGTTAATATATGTACATATAATAGTAGAATGATCAAAGCTAGGCTGTTATTGTAGGTAGAACCATTATGTAAATTTACAGATAGTAGCAGTAAACCTTGCCACGTCATATAGGTGCCATGTATATAGCTGTATTCTGTAATGTTTATGTATCCAACATACATCTATAGTGGATCTCCATTAGGATATTTGATACACTATATATTCTCATGGACTGTCAGCTGATATTTTATGTCAGCCAAGGGTTATATTAGAACCGTCATTGTACTTTTCAATGACCTACTTTCACAATAACATGGATTGCGGAATATTGTTGCCATCCGCCCGCCCGCTTAGGCTTAAATTGCTTTATTTATTTATTTATTTATTTTTAACTAAATCAAACTTCCCCTAGCCAAGGGGTCAAGCACCCATGGATCCCTCCAAAATTAACCTCGGTAAAGATTCGGAAGACGACCCTGTCTGTTTTTTGGACAAAGCATTTTTTTTCAAATAGATTTTGATGTGTTTTGGATAAAGATTCGGAAGACGACCCAGTCTGTATTTTGGACAAAACAATTTTTTCTAATAGATTTTCATGTGTTTTGAATTATTCTGATGTTAGTTTGTTATGCCATGGATTTTCCCCCCAAGGTAAAAATTGCCACAAAAAAAAAAGTTAGATTAATTCAAAACTAGATAAAGATTCGGAAGACGACCCAGTCTGTTTTTTGGACAAAGCAGTTTTTTTCTAATAGATTTTGATGGGTTTTGAATTAATCTGATGTTTGTTTGTTATGCCATGCAATTGTTTTCCCCAAGGTAAAAATTGCCACAAAAAAGTCAGATTAATTAAAAAACATTAAAATCAATAAGAGAATAATTGTTTTAAGTAATCTTCCGAATCTTTACCGTACCTCATTTTAAACTAAGTCACAAGATAAGATACATGAGTGGAATAGATGCTGAGAGTGTGAAAGGACAACTCAGTGTAAAATGGGAGGAGAGAGAGAGAGAGAGAGAGAGAGAGAGAGAGAGAGAGAGAGAGAGAGAGAGAGAGAGAGAGAGAGAGAGAGAGAGTGTGTGTGTGTGTTGTGTGTCAAGGTGAGGTGCAATCAAGCATTTATATAGTCCTTGAGTGCAACATGAAAATCAGCTGAAGTCACACTGCAGGAAATAGTGTTGCTTGCACACTTGCAGGGACAGTGACAAAAATGTGGATTCCAGATACCGTGGCCGCTGTATTACATGATCAGTGGTGTAAGGGTGAGCTACTATACTGTTATTTTGTGTTAATATATGTACATAGTAGAATGATCAAAGTTAGGTTGTTATTGTAGATAGAACCATTATGTAGATTTACAGATAGTAGCAGTAAACCTTGCCACGTCACAGAGGTGCCACGTATATAGCTGTATTCTGTAATGTTTACTACTATAGTGGATCTCAATTAGGATATTTGATACATTATAGATTCTCATGGACTGTCAGCTGATATTTCATGTCAGCCAAGGGTTATAATCAGGGATGGGTCCAAGTACATGTACTTGTACTTGGACTTAAGTACAAATTTTCATGTACTTGTACATGTACTTGGAGTTTAAAATGTTACTTGTACTTGTACTTAGACCCAAAGTACCTGAAAAATACCAAGTACATTGTATTTAATCAAAAGTTTTATACTGTATATAGATTCTAGCGAACTTTGTGATGATACTATTGGGTAAATAGTATTTACCCAATAGTATCATCACAAAGTTTGCTAGAATGTACTCATTAATGTGTATCTATGAAAACTACTAACTTTCCAGCTTTACGAATCTGTGACAGGAATTTTTTTTTATCACATAAAGTACTTGTACTTAAGTACAATGACATGTACTTGGACTTGGACTTAAGTGCATAGCAAAGTGACTGTACTTGTACTTGTACTTGAAAAATGTCCAGGTACTTGGACCCAGGTACAGTCGCCTGTACTTGGACCCAACCCTGGTTATAATAGAACCATCGTTGTACTTTCCAATGATCTACTTTCACCCTAACATAGGGTAATGTCACTAGTTTCCGGACACCTAAGGAAAAAATTGTTGTTTTTTTTATAGATTTTGCCTTGAAACTTTTTCTGGTTTCAATCAATTGAAATTATAAGGACATATATAGAAAGAAGAAGCCTTCAGCTTCCATGTAATGGCTTCAGAATGTGAATTCAAGGATTCAGAGCCAAGTTATTAAGCCCTAAAAAGTGTCCAGAAATAAAAGAAAAAACCCAAAACCTATTTCCTGGACACTGTAACCCATTTCCGTCCAAGCTCTTTTCTTGGGTCTTTTAAGGTTAATTGATGGCTGAAATGTAGAGAGGTTGTGTGTTTTTATTGCTTATATCTATAGTAAAAGTTTATGTACCTTTATGCTTTGATTATGAAATAGTATTCACAAAAATGGGAGAAGTTGATAAAAAATGTGATAATTAACACTAATGCTCTGTTTTTTCTCAAAGATTGAATCTAATTTGTTTATGACATAATAAACTAATATCTAGGGTTGAGTCCAAGTACATGTACTTGTACTTGTACTTGTACTTAGGGTTTAAATGTTACTTGTACATGTACTTGTACCTAGACACAAAGTACTTGAAAAATACCAAGTACATTCAAGTACAAACAAGTACATTGTATTTAATCAAAAATTATATACTGTATATAGATTCTAGCGAACTTTGTGTTGATACTATTAGATAAATACATACATTGAGTGTTATGATATTGTAGTGCAATATAGGATAAAGGAGCATAATTATGTAGTATTTTCTCAATTGGTAATATGCTACAATAGACACCATCTAGACAGGGCCAGACGCGTTTATTTCCTGTCACGCTCCATTCTCCACTCCTTCACCTTGTACTTATACTTGTACTTAAGTACAATGACATGTACTTGTACTTGAAAAATGTCCAGGTACTTGGACTTGGACTTAAGTACAGTCGCCTGTACTTGGACCCAACCCTGCTAATATCATACATCTTCCTGAACAATATAAGAATAAAACAACCATAGAAAAATGCAAGTTTTATTAATTGAATTCACACTTACAGATTAACAACTCGAGAGTGCTACTTTTAAACAAAATCAAAGTAATTTCAACTTAAATTTTAATTATTTTAACTAAAAATACAACATTACATTACAACTATTGCATAGTTAATAGAATACAAGTTTTATTAATTAAATTCACACTAAACTAGGGCTTAGCCTACGCTAAGCCTAACTTTTCCAAGCACACACTTTGTACACTTTCCTTTAATTTTAATCCATATACTCTTACATCCATGGTCCATTCATAGCACTTCTCTGACAATGAGTAATTTCATTCTTTAGCACAAATGACACATCTTTATTTTCTTCCTGTTTCGTGAACAAGTCTTCTTTCGCTTCTTTGTAAAAGTCTACATCGGCCCCTTCTTCATCTGAACGGATGAAATGCCAAACCCAACATTACTGAAGAATACAAAATACAACAGAACCACCAAATTCTTCTCAGATGACATGGCTCTGACAAATGATGTTCAGATTATGGATCTCATGTCTTGTAGAAAGGCCTTGAAAACAAGTTTCCCTTCACAACCTGAGGATAATATCAGTATTGGAATGTTTAGTGATGTACTTTCATTTCCTCCATCTCCTAGGCCTAGGGCTCCTTCACCACCGTATGTTCATGCTCCTATTTTTCCATCCCTACATGATAGGCCAACTCCAATAGTCTCACCCATACAATGAAATTACTACATTGTCAGAGAAGTGCTATGAATGGACCATGGTTGTAAAAGTATATGGATTAATATTAAAGGAAGGTGTACGGAGTGTGTGCTTGAAAACGTTAGGTTTAGTGTAAGCTAATCCCTAGTTTAGTATGAATTTAATTAATAAAACTTGTATTTCATTAACTATGCAATAGTTTTAATGTATTAACTATGGTTGTATTTTTAGTTGAAATAGTTAAAATATAAATCAAAATTACTTTGATTTTGTTTAAAAGTAGCAATCACGATTTCTAAAATATATAGCCTAGGCCTACCATTTGTTAAGCTGTAAGTGTGAATTTAGTTAATAAAACTTGCATTTTTCTATGGTTGTTTTATTCTTGTATTGTTCAGGAAGATGTATAATATTAGTTTATTATGTCACAAACAAATTAGATTCAATCTGTGCGAAAAAACAGAGCATTAGTGTTTATCACATATTTTATCAACTCCCATTTTTATGAAAACTATTTCATAATCAAAGCATAAAAGGTACGTATACTTTTACTATAGATAAAAGCAATAAAAACACACAACCTCTGTAAATTTGAGCCATCTATTGACCTTAAGAGACCCAAAGAAAGAGCTTGGACGGAAATAGGTTACAGTGTGTCAGTGGACGGATAACATTCCTAGCCGTGGACGGTTTTTAGTTCCCAAAATGTGACTTTTGAGCCTCAATTGTGTCAAAACCAATAAAGATAGAAAGCTCTCGAGTACACAGACACATGCACTAGTGGTCCCTTTACACCCTAACCAAGTCTTATCACGTTTGGAAGAGGTCACCAAAAGTGGACGGGCACTAGTTCCATGGAGTTTTTGGAACTAATAATCTGTCCACCTCCTGTTTTTTTTTTTCTTTTCTTCAATTTTTGCAGGTTCCCCACATTCTTCACTGTCACACCTTTCATATCCAACAATCTGAATGGAAATATATTAATTGGTAGTGAAGATACAGCCAAGAGAAGTAGACAAATAAATTAAGGATTGCTTTAAGAAATGACTTAAAAATAGAAAAAAATTTCCGAATGATACTGCACTAAAACTATTGCATTTATGATCAAGTCCGTGTAGGTACTATTGGTAAAATGGTTGAACTTCTTCATATAAAATTTCTAGCTCTTGCATTTGTTTTGTCCCTATCAGTTTTTTAATGCCGAATTGGATGGAAAACAGGTGCTGGACGGAAAACCAGTGCCACTACCCTAGATTGTGGAATATTGTCGCTGTCAGAGTTACAGATTTTTAAAGAATAATAAAGCTGGATGTTATTGTTATGTGTCCTACAGAAAATCTGGCAAATTTTTCAGAATTTTGCTCATTTCACTGGTGATGAAACCATTGGATCCCTCCAAAATGACTATAATTTTAAAGTTGATAAGTCACAAGATAAGATACACGAGTGGAATAGCTGCTGGGAGTGTGAGAGGACAACTCAGTGTAAAGTGGAATATATTGTTAGAGTATGAGAGAGAGAGAGAGAGAGAGAGAGAGAGAGAGAGAGATTTGTGTACCAAGGTGATGTTCATAGACTGGCAAGGAATTTGGACTTTCTACAGTGGCCATCATCTATAAATATTATATGATCCTTGACTATGAATGGAAGCATAAATCTTATTTTCAGAGGCATGGAGTGACACTACACATTACCTTCTTAGCTTTTATATTAAAAGATATGCAATCAATGAATATACTGTTAACTCAATGAAGACTATATCTAATTCATAGGTCATACAAATCATAACTGTTATGTCATCAGGCCAGGTGTGAGTTATGATCCGTGCTTACATCCCACGCTACCGCCAAGTGGAGGGTGAGGCTGGTCGCAGTCATTACGTGTACTTACTTGAAGTTTGTTACGTTGGTCGAGTCCACAAGCTGGAAAAGCGCTACTCTGCCTTTCACAGTTTGTACAAACAGGTGAGTCTTACACACTTCTTTATCTGACTACATTCTTTGGTCAAATTCAGTAACATTTAGGCACCACTGGCATGTCCACTTTGCATTTGTTTGATGGTGATGGTTAGAGCTAGACAACCCACTTTTTACAACAATTATTTCATCAAGCACTCTCTCTATAACATAAACTCTCCTCTCCTTTGGTGGAATTTCCTTGATCTTTATCTGCATATAGAGCACGTGATCACACAATTCAATCATCATTGTCTCCCGTTTCACCCTTTTTTAATTTTGCTGTTGTTTATATTAGTATATACAATACTAATTAGGCACCTTGAATGTGTATTTACATTTTAATTCTTGTGCCCGCTCGCTATCATGTGAACGTACTTCCTAGTACATCAGCCAGTAGAACCTAGCACTTCTTGCTTGCAACCACTAGCCAGCAAGAAAATTTGCTCAATATGAAATTGCCTTAATGATAGCAATAATGACAATCATATCAGGATATTTATGATGCTGATATTTATTGATTGTGAAAATTTGGTAACTATATTTGCAGTTGCAGTGATAATACTTAAATGGTAATTGTAGTAGTAGTACAAGTGAGTTTGGTAGAACAATAGCCACTCACTTTTCCATGCTAATATGGTGATTGAAGTACATAATGAAATGCTATGCTTGATTAGATAGAAGGGGATGCCAATAAGGCTTGTCATGAGTTCTGATTTTTTTTTAAGCCAGCACCTTGCTTGTCACCACTACACTGAACCATATTTATGAACACCAACACATATGCACATTTGGGAAGTAACTTTTCATTTTGCTCACATCACCAGCACATTAAGTTGACCACACGGTGCCACTCAAATGAAGTTATTTGCTGTTATTTGTAGACTTTTCAGTGGAATTGTTTACAAATATACAGATGCACTTGTGTATTTTAGCAATTCAGGTACACCACCAATTTATCAGCAATCAGCACCTCCTATTCTCCTGATAAAATTAAGAGAGGCACAAAAGTGATACGCATTGAGTAGAAACTAGAAACTAGGGATAGTAACCTTATAAGGCATGGGTATTATTGTATTTGACAGCCAATAAGACTTAATTGTTTTACTTAGAACTCCCATTAGAAATCCGTATGTATTATCCAAAATGAAGGTAATATATTATTTGGCTTGAGTGAGTACGAGTAGTTTGTGTGCCTTTCATATGATGTTCCTTCAGTATCAGATAAGTACTTAGTTATAGTAGATTCTTCATTTAGTCCAACAAATTGAGGGTCGAGTGTAATACTAGTGATCCTCCACATTCACTGTTTCTCTTATTCGTGGTTTATTTCAATGAAGAGAGGGTCTGAACTTTTGCAGGACAACCCCAATTATTCGCGGGCATTTGTGGGCTCTTTTAAGATGTCAATTTGCTCCTGCGCGAAGCCGCATGTTGTCCAGTCTCCCTTTTTAAGTAATTGAAATTTTTTAAAGTATTTCTTTACGTATCACATGGGTCTAGGGGTGTTGGAAATTATTTGAGGGTTCTGTGTCCGCTAATCCCTGCAAATGGGGGGGAAGGTGTTCCTTGTACTACTTTCAATTGGCTGTGAAATTTTTTTTTGTATATCAATGTATTTAATCAGAACGAAAGGTTATAGTTGAAGCTTGTTTTACATATGGGTTATACTGTTGTATTTACAAAGCATATTGGTGCAGGTATATTGACGCATCACCCAATTGGTGCCAAGCTACAAACTGTGCAATTTGAAATGCTTTCTGTGCTACACTCAAAGAGTGAACTTTTTAATTAATTGGTATGGAAATATGTTATTTTAATAGGATAACATAAGTTTAGATTCACCTAAGCTGTGTTTTTACAGTCCAAACTAATGCCTTTGCTACCAAGCCACCATGGCTTGACATGAAGTACGATTTTACCTTATAAACCATCAAATGCGACAAGGATTCCTTAATATCAGAAACATATTTTGAGATTTAGTAATGGCATCTAATGGCAAATTATCAGTGCAAGTTGTGCAGCTCTCATAGGTTTTGATCATTGGCTTGCTTATCACTGAAACCTGTCATCTGAAGGAAGGTGGATGCAGCAGTGTAATGAGTGCCTTAGAATCTGGTAAATATTTATGAAGCAGAGATTGAAGTTAGGAGATAGGGATGTCAGGGAGTGGCTCTAGTAATATTTGGCCATACATTGCTTCAAATTAGTTTGTATTACATTGGTATTGGAAGAGATGGTGTAATGTCAGCAAGAAGTTTACTATATGAAGCTGTTCTCCTCTGTCTGTAGTATCAGCTGCTTTTCATAACAAAGGATTCATCTGTAAAGATGGAAGTGCTGAGTTAAAGTGAAAGAAATTGTATCTTGTACTTGTTTGGATGCAAGTTTGTGACTTGGTCAATAAAATTTTCTGCCTATAAGACCATACTTTTTCCAAAAGTTTAGATAAAATGAGGAGTCTTCTTATACAAGAGTGTGGCCACACATGGTGTGGCAGAGTGGTCTAACACACTTTCCAATTGTTCAGGTGGCCTCACTGGGGAAGATTGATTTCAATCTTTGCCATGTCAAAAGGAGATATTTTTTCTTCCTTTGTGTGTTACCCCTGTCACACCCGATTGTAAAAATGGTACTGGAATGTCAGCCATTCAAATCTGAAGAAAAATATACCGGTGCCCCTTAGTGTAACAGTAACATGTTTGGCTCACAACTAAGAGATCCAGATTTCAATTCCCAGGCTGAACAGGGAAATTAGGAACTTTCCTTCATACCATAACCCCAGTTCACCTAGCAGTAAGTAGGTACTGGGTTATTAGTCGGAAGTTGTTACCTGCTGCCCGTGTAGCCACAGGACTGTCAACATTGACCAAACTCCACTTGGACCTTGGTGATCATTATGGTGTGACTGGAAAGACGTCATGTATATTGAGTGTCCTGTCATGGGTTTGATCCCTGGCTACAGCCCTCTCATGGCTACCCTTTTACACCTGAGTGTGTGTATACTCAGTACAAATACTCATGACATCCTGCACCCCAACGCAAGAAATATGAATATGAGGAGAGTATGTGTCCTGCACTAATCACTGGACCCACAGAAGTTGGAAATAACAGGGCGGGATATCAATGAACAGAGCTGAGAAACTAGTGAAAGACAAGAAGTTAATAACACCAAAGACTATAGAAGAAAGACAAGAAGGGAATCCCTTGTATAGATATAAAGAAAATGTGAGCTTCGTACTTGACATTCAATGACATTCTATGGTGCATTAAAAGCTTGCTTTTAGAAATTAGAAGATGCAAAACTTCAATATCTCTCAGCATCCATTAGTAATAAGAAAGTATTAGACCTTGTTGATTTAGTGGCATAATTATCAAGGTTTAAGTTAAGTGACATTTATCTGGGTATCCACCACCAATTAGATGAAGATAGATTCACCTTGACAGTGAGTTCCTGGTTTTATTTCCATATGGATTATTATGTTTATATTCTGTGGTGGGGTGTAAGAATACTACCACCAAATTCCTTATGGCTCGTAAAAAGCGACCAATAGGGATGGAGCAAGGAGTCTGGGAAGCCCCTCATCTATTGTCTCTCCTACAAAAAGACAGGGTGCAGAGAAGGAGGAGAGAGTAAAGTCTCCCTGAATCTTAAATACCTTGTCTTGGCTTCCCCTTTTTAATAAGAATACAAGCCAGGTATGTATATAGATAAATAGATGTTCTGTAAGGGATTGCAATATAAAGGAAAGGTGAAAAAAAAAGACCAGAGTTAAATGTGGAAATGATCTCATCTGTTGTGTAGCGGTGACTGCACTTGTTGTCCTGGGGTTAGGGAGGGTAGTGAATGGGTATAGCAGGCGGGATATGTGAGGGGGAAGGAAAGTGATGGAGGCTAAGGCAGACATGAATAATGAATTGGTATAAAATGTGAAAATATTAGAAATGACCAAAACTCAGATTTCCTGTATATGTACTTCCCCATGTCCATAGATAAGTGAATGGCAGTTAATTAAGCATCTGTTGTGATTATGTAGGAGCAAAGATAATGGAGGTAACCATAGTTTAAGTATTTTTTAATCACTGCAAATGTCATGAAAAAGCTCAATTAGGTGAAAGTCAATGAAAACTCCATACTGAACTGTGAATCTTGAATTTTATCTATCCATCTATATCTGACACCTATTTCTAACAACTCCTCCAAAGAGATAACCATGACAGAATAATTTCCATGTATTGACAGCCATTGGACATAACATGGCCCTGTCCAACAACTCTTTATACTATTCCAAAACTTTCACATGTTTCTCTGTTTGCATTCATACATACCTTTGCATTCAAATTAAAAGTTTCCACTCCATTCAGCAAACTTCCACCCAACCATACACCTTCAATACATCCCACAATGCTGTCCAATCAATTATGTCATACTTTTTCAAGGTCTATGAATGTAACATAAACTTTCTTCCCTTTCATTAGCATTTTTTTTTTACAGCTATCATTCTGAGTGAAAAGAATATGAACAACATCCCTACCTTTTCTAAACCGTCCTTGCTCTTTACTTATCCTACTATCTGTGATCTCTTGTACCCATTCAATCACATTTTCTGTAAACCTTTCCAGCTGTACTTAATAAACTTATACCTCACACAAATTTCTACTACCTTTCATTTTTCCCATGCTAATCCACATAGCCTGTGTATCCTTTTGTTCACAGCGTATCCTCCCTACTGTAACCATCCACTCCTGCTGCCTTTCCATTCTTAAATTGCTGTTACTTTTATCCTCCACTTTTGAATTCATGTCATCTATCATAATCACCTCTTACTTCTAAATTCTTTACAAATTCACTTAAGTAATGCTAAAAGTTCATTAATTCCCTTTTTTCCTCCTTTACTGTTTTCATGTTCACTGGTACACACACACACACGCACACATACCCACACGCACACACACCCACACGCACACACACCCACACGCACACACACCCACACGCACACGCACACACACCCACACGCACACACACCCACACGCACACACACCCACACGCACACACACCCACACGCACACACACCCACACGCACACACACCCACACACCCACACACCCACACACCCACACGCACACGCACACGCACACGCACACGCACACACACACACACACACACACACACACACACACACACACACACACACACACACTCACACCCACACGCACACACACGCACACACACACACACACACACACACACACACACACACACACACACACACACACACACACACACACACACACACAGGGATACTTGACTGTTCTTATCTTACACTTTACCCAAACTATTTTTGTGCCCTTCCAACCATACTCAATCACACATTTTCACATTGTTAGCCATCAAAATTGTACAACCTTCCTTACTTTTTCCCTTATGTATACATATCCTTCATCTGACCCTGTCCACAGCCCCACCAATAATACCTTATAACATACTATCTTCATTTCCTTCACTATGTTCAAATACATACTGACCACTCAGATGGGCCTAAAAGATCTAATCTCCCTCAATCAAAATTCAACAATCTTTTTTTTTCTTACATATCTCAACCCATTTCCATTGAAGCATACAGTCTTAGTTGTTTAAGTTACAATTCATGAACAAGATTTGAAATTTTCATTTGTCAGTGGATAGATCCTTGAAATTTCATAACCAAAACATCAAAAATGAGACTGATAGATCACACAATAGAAAGTAAAGCTGACTACACATGTTTACCTAAATGGTTGCATGTGGCACCACAATCTTCAGTAGCTCCCACCTTCACAGCTGCGCAAGCTGTACCCGACAGCAGAATTCCCACCCAAACGCTTGCGCAACACCACAGCCAAGGTGTTGGAGGCACGTCGTGCAGGCCTTGAACAGTGGCTACACTTTGCACTTACCCTGCAGCCCTCGCCACCAGCCCTCATAGCCTTCCTCCAAGTCCATAATTACCAGCCACCCCTGCCAGAGTGAGTAATCACTCCAAATTTGTTACTTTGGTGAAAATAAGAATCAGAAAATATAACCTATTTCAAAATTTTTAACCTTCCTTTGAATTTTACACATTTCCCCTTCATTGGGATTGAATTTTAGGTCATCTCATGTTCATTTATAATTATGTCTGTCTTCCTACTTTCTGAAACATCTTGTGAAACACACCTTTGCTTTTATTTTTATGTTCTTGAACATCATTACCCTCAGGTTGCACATTGACCCATATTAGAATGAAATTTGTGTTTCAAATTGATGATGATGACAATGCTGAACTTCATATAGAAAGGGAGATTCATATGGAAATTAAACAAAAATTTTAAGCAGAATTAATGATGATTGTTTGGAAAGAGTTTTACATACTCAAAATATTAATGATTTTTACAATGGATGGAATGGGGCTGTTGTTCTGATCCATATTGGTTTGCACCAGTATGCAGTATGAGGGAGTTGCACCTCTTCAATAGAAAGTCATTACCTTGTCATGGTGAAGAGGCTTGCATATTCCAGTTATCAGTGGAGCAAAATTAGACAGATGCAATCATACTAGGTAGGTCCACTGTAAGGAATCAGACAATGTGTTCCCTGCCCGAAGGCAGCATGGCATGATACTTAGTTTAACACACAATAACCATATATACCACATCCGTATAATGGCCCCCAGTCCCCAGTAGTAATGGATTTGCAGAGAGGAATAATTTGAAAGTTACAAAAACTTTCTTCCAACATTATGCAAGTAAGAAGTGGACACAGAAAAGCCTGAACAGTGAAACAAGGAATGAAATCAACTTCATTCTTACAAACAGACTGAGTATGGTAAAGAATGATGCAGTATTGAATAAGTTGAAGCCCAGTGACCACAGAATGATAATATGCTAAGTAACACGGGACTTAAAGAGATAAAGAGAAAAGTTACTAAGATAAAAAAAAAGACAAATATCTTATAACAGTCAAAGAGAAGTCGGATGAATTCAGGATTAGAATGTAGACAAGATAGATGGAAACATAATTTAAATGGCAACCTAATTAATATAGTCCTAGAATCAGCACTAATACTAGGTGAGAATGTGCCCAAGGAAATAGGTAAAAGAAGGCAGGGCAGACAGAGAGGAGAAAGGAAGCTATGTTGGTGTAACCTGGAATAGAAGGGTAACTGATAGGAATGAGTGGAGAATGTTGGAGTTAGCCTTTGTCCTGCAGTGGAATTGTGGAGGTTAATGATGATGTATATGGATGATTAATACCGTTATTTACCTGTTTATGTGTTGACTTGTCTGTGATTGCTTCCATTTTTCTTAGAGTTTATCTAATATTGTAGTGTCAGAGTGCAGTGAATAAGCAAGAGACTAGTGTGATGAACATAGCATTCCATGTGACTCTTCATTAAATGTACTCAAATTATTTACTTTATGCTAACTAACAAGGATTATTTAAATTTCTTGGATTTTTTTTTTTTTTTTACATTATTAAAACAAACTTTCTAAAATCAAATATAAATGTTATACAATATTCATATCCATCTCTCTCTCTCTCTCTCTCTCTCTCTCTCTCTCTCTCTCTCTCTCTCTCTCTCTCTCTCTCTCTCTCTCTCTCTCTCTCTCTCTCTCTCTCTCTCTCTCTCTCTCTCTCTCTCTCTCTCTTTATATATATATTGACTCGCCAATGAAGTCCCTCATTGATTTATTTAGTTATACTTCTCTTTTCTCTTACTTTTATTGGTAGTGGAAAAGACCATCCATGTGATCTGTAAGTAATTATAGCAAGTGGATGTTCTGATTGAATTTTTTAATAGTTATCTGTATAGATGAATAATTAGCATCTCATTCATGCTGAAGTGAATATCAGATGCCAAAAAAACATATAAGGACTTATATGCTCCAAACTTAATTTGTCATTCAACATTTCCTTTCACATTCATTAGCAAGCATCATTCAAACAGAACCAGAACAGCTTTATGTGTTCTCATACCTTACCTTCTGACAGGGCATGGTATAATGAAAGTATTCCCTACCAGGTGTGAAGACAGTGGTTACGAGGGCAGCCCGGAGCACCAGCCTGTCTTGGTATACCCGCGGGATCCATATCTACCAGGTCACTTGACCCACACATCCACTTCCCGCACCCTGCCTAGCACGATCACCAAGGGCGTCCTCACAGCTCTCTACGATCAGAACTTTCGCATGCCTGTGTGAGCCACAAGCGGCAGAAGGATCATATCTACTGCTCTATCATTATATTGACTTGTGAGCTGCAAACTGTTCTTTTGCTTCACTGTGGGTGGCAAGAAAGTGGGAGCATCCTTCAGCAGTGTTTACAAGAGTTAAGTGACTGGCAGCGTGATGGAGCCAGCACAGTGGCTGAGGCTGTGGCAGGTGGTGATGTTTGTAATCCTGTGGTTTGCTTATGGTTCCACTTACTTACTAAGAAAGCCCCTCGGGGTGGTCAAAGCTGACATCCAAAAGGCATTAGAGATCAATGCAGTTGGCTTGGGGTGGTTGGACACAGGTCTTCTGTTACCCTATGCTGGGGTGTCTCTTATGATGGGGTCAGTTGGAGACCGTCTGGGACCTCGAGTCACTCTAGGTGGTGGACTTATCATTGCTGCAGTTGCAACAGCATCTATATCAATGTGTGAATCTTACCTCAGTCTGCTGATGCTGCTGGCTGTCAGTGGAGCTAGTCAGGCTCTCTGTTGGCCAGCCTCCTGTGCCATGCTGGGTCGATGGTTTTCTGATACAGCACGCAATACTGTTTTTGGGGGTTTTGGCACCTGCTGTTTTGTGTTCGGCATGGCTGGCACCACCTTAGCTGTCTACTTACAAGGCAGCTATGGATGGCGTGTTGTGTTCTTACCACCGTCCATATTTGTGGCTGTAATGGGCTTGTTGGTGCTGCAGTTTGGGCATGACCCTGGGAAACGGAGCCTCATCATACCTGGCCAGGCCAATGCCCCAACAGGGGCAGGCAGTGAGGTTAGCCTCTCCATTCTGGCTGTGTGGCGACTGTCCCTTGTGCCTGAGGTGTCTATGGCCATGTTTTGTGTTAAGAGTGTGCGTTATGCCCTCATGTTCTGGCTACCACTCTACTTGCTCCGCTCCCTCAATTACTCCCAAGCAACTGCTGGACTGATCTCCACTGCCTTTGAGTTTGGTGGCACAATTGGCAGTGCCTGTGTTGGAGTGGTTGTTGACCGCTGGATGGGTGGGCGGGCCATCCTCACAAGTGCCCTGTCAATTTCTGCCTCTGCGCTATCTTTGCTGGCCTTTGTAATGCTAAACTCTTGGGGTTCAGTGTTCCATGTGATTTTCCTGGTTTTGGCCGGGGCCTTTAACTGTGGCCCAGATATCTTACTTGCTGGCTCTGTTGCTGCGGAAATTGGGGAACGTGTTGGTGGGGCAACAGCTGTGACAGGTGTGATAAATGGTATGGGGTCATTGGGCACAGTGCTGGAAGGTCCTCTGGTGGGCCTTGTGGCTGCCAATCTAGGTTGGCAGGCCATGATCCCTCTTATGGTAATTTTATCGGCTTTGGGAGCCATTGCTGCTTTCAGGGCTAGTACTATTCATGCACGTAGCCTTGAATGGGTGAAGGTGTCTTCTACTGAAGTTGCATGAAGGGCTGATGGACACTTGTCTTGTTAATGTAATAAATATCTTTAAACACTATTCACACCTTCATGGAGGTAGTGCATGCCAGTCATTACTGTGATCGAGGCTAATGCCATTAAGATAAATGATACAGTCATCCCCCAGCATTCACAGGGGTTAGAGGACAATGACAGATTCATTCTTCCGTCCTTGGTAATATCTCATAGAATCATCAGTCATGGAAATATTTTGAGATAATCAAATTTTTTTCTAGTGTGTGTGTGTGTGTGTGTGTGTGTGTGTGTGTGTGTGTGTGTGTGTGTGTGTCGGGGGCACTGCTTTTGAATGAACAAAACTAATATTGTGGAATTCATGAAAAATTGCACATGTTAAGAATAGGGATATATTTGGTTTAGCACGTAAGTAGTGAATTGGGCCACACAACTCATTAAACCACCGTAATCAATTCCACCCCTCCCTCTCGTAGTCAAAACATTCATAAAGTAGCTCAATACACAATGAAACTTCACAATAATACACAGCACTTGACCAAAACAACCAACCAAAAGCAGCCTATAACATGATAAAAAAAATATTAAAGAAGGACAATCTGCTGCAAGTTAGCACTGCAGGGGTTACTAGTGAAGTAATGCAGGTAATTGCTCTCACCATATCTTTCCTCCCCTGCTCCTTTTGCCACTATCTTACCTGACATTCACACTGTAAGATAGCTTATTAACACACACCAGAAGGCCATGTGAGGTTTTTTTTCTTATGCAAAAAAGAAAGCCATAACAGTGATAGTGATATAACAAGAAATTAAGAAAAGAGGGAGATAAGAGCAATATGAATTTTTTTCCATGGTTCACCACGCAGAACCAAAATCACAAAGATGGAGTCTGCAAATCTTGATGGGTGAGTGTGATGCTTTGATCATATGCACATGCAACAACATACTACACACAAAGTTTTCTCACTGCCTGTTGCAAATCTTGAGGGGTGAGTGTGATGCTTTGATCATATGCACATGCAACAACATACTACACAAAGTTTTCTCACTGCCTGTTAAGTCAATTTGAGCATAGTTATACCAAGCTTCAGTGTATATTCTCACACCCTGCACATGGGGTGGCCTGGCCTGAGGTACTGAGTAAAAGAAGCTCAAAACTATTAAAATTAACATTTATATCTTAATTATTTTTTTTATTCATTCTGATTTGTCTAAATAATAGAGGATTTGTCACCGCTCAATTTTGAATATATTTGCTGATTTTAGAAAGTATTGCTTGTCACTTGGGTAGTAAAATTAAGGACTTTTGTTACAGCACATGATTTACTTTTTTTTCCTAGAGGGATTATATAAACCAAAGATAAATGAGTCATGATTGATTCATGATGAATTCTGATAAATAAAGTGATGATGTTTGTGTTGTGTGCTTTCCTATCCATGCAACAAGACCATCCAAGTGATCTGTAAGTAGTTATAACAAGTTCTGATGCAATCTTTTTTAATAATTATTGGTATATATGAATGACTAGCATCTCATTCACTGGAATGAATATCAGATGAAAAAACATAAGAACATATACGTACTCAAAACTTAATTCCTCATTCAAGATTGCTTTTCACATTCATCAGGAAGCATTGTTCAAACTGAACCAGAATAACTTCGTGTTCTCATACCTTACCTCTTGACAGAGCGTGAAATAATGAAAGTATTCCCTACCAGGTTACGAGGGCAGCCCGGAGCAGTAGCCTGTCTTGGTATACCCGCGGGATCCATATCTACTAGGTCACTTGACCCACACATCCACTTCCCGCACCCTGCCTAGCATGATCACCAAGGGCGTCCTCACAGCTCTCTACGATCAGAACTTTCGCATGCCTGTGTGAGCCACAAGCGGCAGAAGGATCATATCTACTGCTCTATCATTATATTGATTTGTGAGCTGCAAACTGTTCTTTTGCTTCACTGTGGGTGGCAAGAAAGTGGGAGCATCCTTCAGCAGTGTTTACAAGAGTTAAGTGACTGGCAGCGTGATGGAGCCAGCACAGTGGCTGAGGCTGTGGCAGGTGGTGATGTTTGTAATCCTGTGGTTTGCTTATGGTTCCAGCTACTTTCTAAGAATGCCCCTCGGGGTGGTCAAAGCTGACATCCAAAAGGAATTAGAGATCAATGCAGTTGGCTTGGGGTGGTTGGACACAGGTCTTCTGTTACCCTATGCTGGGGTATCTCTTATGTTGGGGTCTGTTGGGGACCGTCTGGGACCTCGAGTCACTCTAGGTGGTGGACTTATCATTGCTGCAGTTGCAACAGCATCTATATCAATGTGTGAATCTTACTTCAGTCTGCTGATGCTGCTGGCTGTCAGTGGAGCTAGTCAGGCTCTCTGCTGGCCAGCTTGCTGTGCCATGCTGGATCGATGGTTTTCTGATGCAATACGCAACACTATCTTTGGCTTTTTTGGCACATGCTGTTTTGTGTTCGGCATGGCTAGCATCACCTTAGTTGTCTACTTACAAGGCAGCTATGGATGGCGTGTTGTGTTCTTACTACCTTCCATATTTGTGGCTGTAATGGGCTTGTTGGTGCTGCAGTTTGGGCATGACCCTGGGAAACGGAGCCTCATCATACCTGGACGAGCCAATGCCCCAACAGAGGCAGGCAGTGAGGTTCGCCTCTCCATTCTGGCTGTGTGGCGACTGTCCCTTGTGCCTGAGGTGTCTATGGCCATGTTTTGTGTTAAGAGTGTGCGTTATGCCCTCATGTTCTGGCTACCACTCTACTTGCTCCGCTCCCTCAATTACTCCCAATCAACTGCTGGACTGATGTTAACTGGTTTCGAGTTTGGTGGCACAATTGGCAGTGCCTTTATCGGAGTGGTTGTTGACCGCTGGATGGGTGGGCGGGCCATGCTCACAAATGCCCTGTCAATTTCTGCCTCTGCGCTATCTTTGCTGGCCTTTGTAATGCTAAGCTCTTTGGGCTCAGTGTTCCATGTGATTATCTTGGTTTTGGCCGGGGTTTTTAACTGTGGCCCAGATGTCTTACTTGCTGGCTCTGTTGCTGCAGAAATTGGGGAACGTGTTGGTGGGACAACAGCTGTGACAGGTGTGATAAATGGTATGGGGTCATTGGGCACAGTACTGCAAGGTCCTCTGGTGGGCCTTGTGGCTGCCAATCTAGGTTGGCAGGCCATGATCCCTCTTATGGTAATTTTGCTGGTCTTAGGAGCCATTGCTGCTTTCAGGGCTAGTACTATTCAAGCACGTAGCCTTGAATGGGTGAAGGTGTCTTCTACTGAAGTTGCATGAAGGGCTGATGGACACTTATCTTGTTAATGTAATAAATATCTTTGAATACTATTTTAACATCTTCAAGGAGGCATTGCATGCCAGTCATTACTGTAATCTGAGGCTAATGCCATTAAGATAATGATACAGTTGTAATGTCATCACCACTGAAACAGCGTGAGTGTTGTTTGAATAGATATTGTCACGCCCACTTGTTCCTTGTTTTCTCTCACCAGGTATTAAAGACAGAGTTATATGAAAAGAGTCTTGTTTATTCAAAGAACCAATTTAATGGAGGCACAGATGTTAAATGGTAGCGTGCCTAATGAAACAATTTAATGGAGGCACAGATGTTAAATGGTAGCGTGCCTAATGAAACAATTTAATGGAGGCACAGATGTTAAATGGTAGCGTGCCTAATGAAACAATTTAATGGAGGCACAGATGTTAAATGGTAGCGTGCCTAATGAAACAATTTAATGGAGGCACAGATGTTAAATGGTAGCGTGCCTAATGAAACAATTTAATGGAGGCACAGATGTTAAATGGTAGCGTGCCGAATAAAACAGTTTAATAGAGACACATATGTTACATGGTACGTGCCTAATGAACAATTTGATGAGGCACTGAATCTCAAAAGTACTAGACAGTAGTTTTACGGAATAATCACAGCAAGAAACTTATACTACACTTGACTATATATTTAATTTTTAGAAAAGGTGGTTGGGGTGAATGCCACCTGTTTCGCGATCTCACACATATAAGCCGGTATGGAGATGTCCCCCACACAATTAAATCCTTCAATCCTTAATCCAGACTACCCCAAATACCTAAGAATGCCACATACACGTTTTGTAATGGGAGTGAGCACGGGTGGCTGCACTGTCTTTCTTCTTAGTTCATTGTAGAAACATACAAAAACTATAGAGTCGATAGAGTCTGGCATAAATCTTTAATTTCTAAACTACCCTCCTACGGATTCTATCCTTCTCTCTGTACCTTCATCTCCAGTTTCCTTTCTGACTGTTCTATTGCTGCTGTAGTGGACGGTCACTGTTCTTCTCCTAAAACGGGGGCAGGCAACCTCCGGCCTGCGAAGGCCTAGCGTCCGACTCGCCACCCTGCTCGGCATTAATATTACAATCCGGCCCACGAAACTTTTTCTCTATCTATCTCTATAGTGGTGAGGCGGGCCATGTCCCTGAGCGTTAATCCCTTCTGGTATTTCCTGGGTGAGGTCATGTCGCCACCTGAATTGCCTGAGGCAAGTCACCTGGCCTGTCCTTTGTTAGCTTGGAGGAGGGAAGGTGAATAAGCCCCACCCACACGCCAGGGTGGCACGACCAATGAAGTTCAAATGTGACCTGCCGGATTGAATCACAAGTGGTCACAGGCAAGTAGTCCTGCCCCTATGGAGTGACAGAGCAAGGGGATTGGCTGCATCGTTAACCACCGCCAGTTCCAGGTACTGATGGACGAGGTGAACATGTACTACAACGACCTGCTCTACTTCTGTGAGGTCAGCTGGCTGAGTCGTGGGGCTATGCTGTCCCGTGTGTGCGACCTGCAGCAGGAGATCGCCACCTTTCTCCGTCAGAAGAACCTTACCCACGCTGATCACTTCTCCGACCCGCAATGGCTCACTCGCCTGGCCCTGCTCACGGACATCACTACACACCTGAACGCCCTCAACGTGAAGCTGCAAAGCAAAGAAATTCTCGTGACAGACATGCACGCGCACATCACCACCTTCCAGGTTAAGCTGCGCTTGTGGGAGGTTCAGTTGGCTATTGGTCAGTTTGTGCATTTTCCTTGCCTTGCTGCTTGTGCCCCTGACAACATGGACCTGAACACTTGCGTTAGTGTCGTCGTCTCTCTGCGGGAGGAATTTGCCTCCTGTTTCGCAGACGTCAAGGCGCTGGCTGCGGACTTCAAGCTTTTCACTGCCCCCTTTGACTTGCCCGTGGACGATGCCCCTGCCCTCCTGAAGATGGAGTTGGTGGAGCTGCAGTGCAACAATGAACTGAAGGCGAAGTTCCGCACCTCTTCTCCGCTGTCCTTCTTCCTTGACCTCATCCTCCCCTCTAACAATTTTCCAAAATACATTGCACATGTTCAACGCATAGTGGCCATGTTTGGCAGCACCTACTGTTGCGAACAGCTCTTCTCCAAAATGAAGTACACGAAGTCTCACCTTCGCTCTCAACTCTCGGACCGCCACTCAATGACATTCTTCTGTTGTCTACCTCATCCATCAAGCCGGACATTGAAACACTTCTTCATGGCAAGCAGCACCAGCCGTCTCACTGATTTGTATGTTTTTCAATAAAATTCTTGTATAATGTATTATATTTAATATATAGTCACTTTGGGGATTTCGTTTGTCACTCCGGCCCGCGGCCTGCTCCCAAAAGTCTCATCCAGTCCTCGCTCTGAAAAGGTTGCCCGCCCCTGTCCTAAAACTATCAACAGTGGTGTTCCTCAGGGTTCTGTCCTATCACCCACTCTCTTTCTATTATTCATCAATGATCTCCTAAATCTGACTCAATGCCCTATCCACTCTTATGCTGATGACCATTCAGTCTCTGTGACACTGAATCAACGCCTATTATCAGCATAGTCCACCAACATCAACTCCGGCTATATTTTATTATTTTTTTTTGGGGGGCGGGGCATGTGGCACGTTACCTAGAAGCTGATCCTGCTTCTCGGGTTGTTTCTAAAAGGGATAACCTGGGATGGAGGAGGCCACAAAGTTCGTGGCTGGGGCAAGTTGATGCTTCCTGTTGGGAGTTACTTGGTATGGGAAGGGGGCTTGCACAGGGTAATCGCCGGAGCTGGCGTCGGAGGGTCGGCGTGGCGACACGCCCCTTGGCGTATTGTCCCAGTGATTGATTGATAGTGTTAAAGCATATTCTGAACCTGAAATAATTAATAGTCAGTATTGCCAATGATCATCTGGTAGTCAGCCTGTTGTCACTGCACACATATTACCGTGATGATATATAATTATAAAGTTATATACTTTTTCGTATGAATGTATCCCTATACCTATCTCTTTCAATTATAGGGAGTGACAGCCTTCTGTCTGATTACAGAAAAACATAATTTGCATGAAGTAGATGATTTACATCGTTCATTATTTTATCAACTTGCATAAGTACAAGCTTATCATACATTTCCTCAAGTGAGACACATTGAACACCATGTTTACTTGCAGACTTAACAATTTTGTTCAATTTATGTTTATCTCTTTTGGTTAAACAACCGTACCAATAATTATAGAGAAACAGATCATTGATTCTACTACAGATTTATAAAACAATGTAAGGATGGAACTATCTACACGCAAATTTCTCAATACACGCAGAAAAGGAAGACTTGATTACATTTTCTATAGACTAATTGATTATTTTTAGAGCCCCTCAACTTGTCATCAATTATAATCCCTAGCTAGTTGTACTCACTTACTTTGTCAATAAATTCTGAAACTATTAAAAAATTTTTCAGCTACATACCTATTAGCAACACGTGTGTAGCCACATGGACAAATTTCGGTTAAGATTAGGTTCTTTAATCACTCAAATTCTCTTTACCTTTATAATCCACTGTAAATTCAGCCTCAGAAACTTATTTAGATCACCTCAAACAGTTATGCTGCTGAATTACAGAAAAATGTATGAGTATTCAATATTGCGTAAAAATATTGAAAACAAAAATTCTAGCAGTAATAACACGCCATTGGTATGGCCATAATGGTGTGACTGCGTTACTTTTATACATCAAAGGCAACAAAGTGACAACAAAAATACATTAGAAAAAATTCTGTTTGTCGCCAGATCCTGTAAAGAGAACAGTAGGAGAAATAGAAGCAGGAGGTGGAGGTCCATTTTAGCATTAGAGGTGTCTTGACACTCCTCTTTTGAAAGAGTTCAAATCATAGGGTGGTGGAAAAACAGACAAAGGAAGAGACTTCCAGAGTTTACCAGTTTAAGGGATGAAAGAGTGAAGATACTGGTTAACTGTTGCATTAGAAAGATGGACAGAATAGGGATGAGAAGAAGAAGAAAGCCTTGTGCAGCAAGGGGCTGGAGGCATGCAGTTAGCAAGTTCAGAAGAGCAGTCAGCATGAAAATTGCGGTAGAAAAGAGATAAAGATGCAACATTGCGTCGGTGACTTAAAGAATCAAGACAGTCAGTTAGAGGAGGAGAGTTGACGAGACAAAAAGCTTTAGACTCCACCCTGTTTAACAAAGCTGTGTGGGTTGAACCTCCCAGACATGAGAACCATACTCCATACATGGACGGATAAGGCCCCTGTACAGAGCAAGCAGCTGGGAGGGAGAAAAAAATGAACGCAGACGCCATAGGACACCTAACTTCTTGGAAGCTGATTTAGCAAAAGTAGAGATATGAAATTGCCAGTTTAGATTTTTAGTAAAGGATAGACCGAGTGTGTTTAATGTGGAGGAGAGGGGCAGTTGAGTGTCATTGAAGAAGAGGGGATAGTTATCTGGAAGGTTATGTTGATTAGATAGTTGTAGAAATAGAGTTTTTGAGGCATCGAACAGAACAAGGTTTGCTCTGCCCCAATCAGAAACTAGTGAAAGATCAGGAGTTAGGCGTCCTATAGCATCTCGCCTTGAATAGGGCATTGAGTCAGATTTAGGAAATCATTGATGAATAATACAAAGAGAGTGGGCAATAGGACAGAACCCTGAGGAACACCACTGTTGATAGTTTTAGGAGAAGAACAGTGACCTTCCCCTACAGTAGCAGCAAAACGGTCAGAAAGGAAACTGGAGATGAAGGTACAGAAAGAAGGATAAAATCCGTAGGAGGGTAGTTTAGAAATTAAAGATTTATGCCAGACCATATCGAAGGCTTTCAATATATCAAAGGTTTCACCAAAGTCCCTAAAAGAGGACCAAGATTCAGTAAGAAAAGCAAGATGATCACCAGTAGACCGGCCTTTACGGAAACCATACCGGCAATTAGAGAGAAGGTTGTGAGCTGATAGATGCCTCGTTATCTTCTTATTAAGGACAGACTCAAAGGCTTTAGAAAGGCAGGAAATCAAAGCTATAGGGCGGTAGTTAGAAGGATTGGAGTGGTCACCCTTTTTAGGGACAGGTTGAATGTGAGCAAACTTCTAGCAAGAAGGATAGGTAGAAGTAGTGAGACACAGACGAAAGAGTTTGACCAGGCAGTGAGCGAGCTCGGAAGCACAGTTTTTGAGAATGTTTTGAAATGTTGTACCCTTACCCAATATTACCAAACTACCAGATATCACTAAGGAAAACTGAACCTACCATCGTGTTCGTGATACATTGATGCATATCATGAGCATAAATTAATTACAGTATGAATGCACCTATATTACGATAATTAAAGGAAAAAGAAATATAGCATAAAGAATTTTCTGACATGTTCTAATTAAACTCGCTGTAACTCCCTTAGTTTTACATGCATTGTATTTTCAATTACAGATTCATTATTAACATACTTTGCCGATCCTTATGATGTGTAATAGGTACTGATAAATAAAATATTAAGTGGTTAAAAAGGCCGCTAATGTAAAATTAATGAAAACCCTTCACATGCCTGTTTGCAATGATTTTACCGTATCGGCTATTTTAACAATTTTGTTTTCTCTATCACTATTAGCTTAGTTACATGCCGTAGGAATCAGCAAAGTGTTGCAGAACTCGAATCAGATTGAAAATACAATGCATGTAAAACTAAGGTAGTTACAGCGAGTTTAATTAGAACATGGAAGAAAAATTCTTTATGCTAATGCTTTATGCTCATGATATGCATCAATGTATAACGAACACGATGATAGGTTCAGTTTTCCTTAGTGATATCTGGTAGTTTGGTAATATTGGGTAAGGGTACAACATTTCAAATCACCAATCTTTTTCCGATGGACGCCCCCCCCCTTCTCTCTCTCTCTCTCTCTCTCTCTCTCTCTCTCTCTCTCTCTCTCTCTCTCTCTCTCTCTCTCTCTCTCTCTCTCTCTCTCTCTCTCTCTCTCTCTCTCTCTCTCTCTCTCTCTCTCTCTCTCTCTCTCTCTCTCTCTCTCTCTCTCTCTCTCTCTCTCTCTCTCTCTCTCTTGTTATAACTTGTGAATAATGATTTGGAAAGTTCGGTTCAAATGTTTTATTTCTCACACAAAAGGGGGTTGGGTGGGAGGGAGGCAGAGAGTGAGAGGAAGAGTAAAGGGGGGTTAGGTGGGAGGGAGGGACCTTTTTTCTATCTCTACCTCAATAAGTGGAAGGTAAAGATTGCCACAAAAAAGTCAGATTAATTTAAAACCATCAAAGTCAATAAGAAAATAACAGCTTTAATTGTTACCATAACCTTCTCAGAGCTGCAGTTAAATAAGCCGAATCAAACCTAACCTAACCAAACCAAACCTAACCAAACCTAACCTAACGTAACTTAAGCTAAGCTAAGCTAACCTTACCAAACTTAAGTTGTTACAAGCAGATTAGACTTTCAAAAAGTGAGCCAAATTTATTTATACCTTGCAAGGAGGTAGAGTTCAGCAGCACTCTTAAGGAAATGATGAACTCTTTCATCCTTAGAATGCGCTCTGTTCAATAAGCCACAAGGATCTTATCTGTATAAGATCCTTGATAAGCCATCACTGCATTGCCAAGACTCCATATTTGAACTGAGCCGCCCGCTTTGAAAAGCGTGTGCTATATGAAATAATGAGATATGATTAAAAACAATTGATTTCATTGGTTGTTGTGACACGTGACTCCCCTTTCCCCCGTTAGATGTCACGCTGTTCACAGTCACACTTTATCAATGGTGTGTTATTGTCGCTACAATGTGTATTTTTTTTTTTTAATATTTCAAGAAATATTAAATATTAGTATTTTTTTCTGTAATTCAGCGGCATGACTGTTTAAAGTGATCTTAACAAGTTTCTTAGGTTGAATTTTTAGTGCATGCATTATAAAGGTAAAGAGATATCGTGTGGTTAAGGAACCGAATATTAACCAACAAGAGCAATAACGTGAAATTCATTGAAAATTTTGCACATGTTGGGAATGGGGATATTCTAAGTTTAACACAGAAGTAGGGAATTGGGTTACATAACTCATGAAACCACCGTGATCAATTCCACCCCTCTCGTGGTCATACCATTCATAAAATAGCTAAAAACAATGAAACTTCACAATAATACACAACACTTGACCAAAACAACTAACCCAAAGCAGCTTATAATATGATAAAAAAAAAACAAATGTTAAGAAGGTTACTAGTGATAGTAAACTGAGGCAAGTGATTGCTTTCACCTTATCTTTTCTCCCTTGCTCCTCTCTCACTCACTAGAGGGTCGGTTTGCTCTGTGCTCTGAGGTGCAGTGTTGAGCTTGTAGCTTAAAAGTTGCGAGTTCGAGTTTGGCTCATGGCAGCTTCTTGGTGAGAGGGGTAGCACTCTTTCGTTAACCCTAGCAAAATTATATGGTCTATAGCTACCTATACTGGCCTCACTTTAAGATCGCTAAAATGAAGGCGGCAGAGGGCTTCGCACTCCTAACATCCGTACGCACAAAATTGGCTGGCAGGCTTCGGGACCAAGTTTGAAAGTAAGGATCGAGTCCTTTTCGTCACTATGATGATAATCTTGATTTCCTCAGATACTGTGGTTACCCTTGTGTTGTTTCTTTGATTTTATTAGGCAGGTATACTCTCTCTCTCTCTCTCTCTCTCTCTCTCTCTCTCTCTCTCTCTCTCTCTCTCTCTCTCTCTCTCTCTCTCTCTTTCTCTCTCTCTTTCTCTCTTTCTCTCTCTCTCTCTCACACACACACACACACACACACACACACACACACACACACACACACACACACACACACACACACACACACATACACACACACACACACTCACACTCACAAACACACGTCACTTGGGTAGTAAAAGTAAAGACTTGTCACAGCACATGATTTATTATTTTTTTCCTAGAGGGATTATATAAGCCAAAGACAAATGAGTCATGATTGATTCATGACGAATTTTGGTAAATAAAGTGATGATGCTTGTGTTGTGTGTTTTCCTACTCATACATCAAAAAAACAAAGCACTCAGAAATGGCGGAAACTTAAACATGAAAATATTTTATAATTTCCTTAATTTACATCCCTTCCCTTCCCAATGAGCTAAGTGTCTAGTCCATAAGTTATGCATCTCTCATTTGATTCTAGTACATAACCCCAACCTTTCTTACCTTACAATAACACTAAGAATAACAGTTTACTGATACCATTTTTTTTTTTATAGGAAATCTCTCTTTGTGTTTGATTGAAATCATTGAAATTGGAATAATAAAAGAATAATCAAGGCCCTGAATATAAGGGTTTGTATGACGGCCTGGGCTTGTACACATGAGGTTTGGGGCTGTATACAGGCTCGTGAACCAGTTTAGATTTGTAAGGTAGAGGATGGGCCGGATAGGTGGGGGCGCCCTCGTAGGTGATAGTAGGATGGTAGCCGGTGTCGTCGCTGTAGTATGTAACTACCATTCTTCGGCCGTCAGGAAGGTCCACGAAGTACTGTCCCTCTGTGCGGTAGCCGGCGCGCTTCTCCGAGTGTCCAAAGGTGGTGCCGTGGTAGTTGTCTGACACGCCGTAGCCGAAGTCGTAGTGCGCAGGCTGAAGGATCAGGCACGGGTAGGGTTAGGAGTAGTGAGTAGGTCAGTAGTGATGACGAAAATGTCGTCGATGAGGAAGGAACAAGAAGGGGAGGAAGATGAAGTGTAAGGAGCAAGGAAGGAAAACGGACACTGAGGGATGATCATAATTATAGAATATCCTTTACATTAAATGTTTACTGCAAATCTAACTAAGTATGCCCCAGCACTTCTTCCTATGTTAAAAACAGACCCCTTAGTTTGGACCCCAGGGCCTGTGTGGTCTTAAATTCTATGCAATTCCTGCAGCCCTCTCCCCATGCGGTTAACTTTATGGAGCTACTAGCCTACCCCTCCTTTAACCCTCTTCTCTTCTTCCGTCTTCTCTTTAGACGCCCCCGCATTGTTTCTAAGCAATATTGAAGTGCGCAATAAGTGACCATTGACCTACAAAGCGACCACGAATGTTACGGTGAAAGCTCTGTAGCACCACAACCTCTCATCACTCTTGTACGCGTATCGGCTACAGCTGCGTGCGGTGCTTAAGACTGAATTACTCACAAAATACCTGACTATTTCCTTCCACTTTCAATTACCCATCGGGTTTAAATTATCGCGAATTTCTCAGATGATTAGCCTTCATTTTACTCCACCTGACTTGAGAAATAGGTGAGGTCTGACGGGAGAAAAATGACACGCGAACTTGAGTAGAATATAAATAAGCTTAATTCAGGTAATTTTATCTCAAAGGATGCGTGCTACGATGTCAATGAAAGTGAATATTATGAATAAATGAGCACTTTCAGGCCATCAGTGATAATGAGAGCAATAGAAGTAGCAGAGGTAATATCATCAGCGAGAAAGTAGTTGAATGGTTGGATCGAGCTGGAAAGAAAGTAACAGGAAGTTGTATATACAGTACCCCTTCCCCTTATACACACCCATCCCTCTCCTACCTCCTTTACACCTGTGCTCCCCACCCCGAACCCTCCTTACCTTGTCGTCGTAGTAGTAGTCCCTGTGTGGGTGATGGGGCTTGTAGGCTGGAGCTGGGGTGTAGGTAGGCTTAGGGGAGTGATGTGGCGGTGTGTACTTAGGTGTAGAGGAGTAGTGAGGGGCATAAGTGGGCTTTGGTGTGTACGAATGAGTGTAAGTAGGCTTGGGAGTGTACAGTGGGGGGCTATAGTTAGGTTTAGGGGTATAGGTGGGTTTAGGGGAATACACTGGGGCGTAAGTGGGTTTGGGTTTGGGTGTGTAGAGAGGAGTGTGTTTCGGTTTAGGGGTATAGGTGGGTTTAGGGGAATACACTGGGGCGTAAGTAGGTTTGGGTGTGTAGAGAGGAATGTGTTTCGGCTTCGGGGTATAGGTGGGTTTAGGGGAATACACTGGGGCGTAAGTGGGTTTGGGTGTGTAGAGAGGAATGTGTTTCGGCTTCGGGGTATAGGTGGGTTTCGGGGAATACACTGGGGCATAGGTGGGTTTGGGGGAGTATAAAGGGACATGGTAAGGCTCAGGGGTGTACAGGGTGTTGTAGTGTGGTTTGTAAGTGATGGGTGAAGGGTGAAGCTTTATTGAACTCCCCATTACCTCTCCCAGCACCACGCTCACCACCACCAGGATCACTGCCTGCGAGGGAGAGAACTCTTTGATAATAATGATAATAATGATAATAATAATAATAATAATAATAATAATAATAATGAGGAGAAAGAAAGAAAGAAAGGACATAAATATGATAATAATGTTAACTTCATATAAGAAAAACGAGACCAAGAAATGCAATGTGAAAACTAAGGTATTTCTTTGTAATAATTCAACAACGACAGCAGCTTATTCTCCATGACTTCTGGGTCTATGTGGTTTGATTTTATACATACACACACACACACACACACACACACACACACACACACACACACACACACACACACACACACACACACACGCACACGCACATATATTTTTTTCAAGTACAGGTTTAATATACAACTGCAGTATGGAACCCACACTTGAAAAAAATACATGTCGAGAAAATTGAGATGGTACAAAGAGCAACCACAAAATGTTTTCTAACCTGAGAGACCTGAGCTATGAGGAAAGACTAGATAAGCTACAATTACCAGCATTACAATAGAGAAGGAAAAGTGGCGATGTGATCATGACTATATTTATGTGTTAAAGGTAAATAATAGATTGATGTTAATGTGTATGTATATAGTAGCTACCTAGACACTCATCTTAGAGAGGACAGCAAGAAACTATATAAGAAAAGATTAAAGGAAGATGTGAGGATTCTTCAGCTTTCCAAACAAGACTATAGACTAGTGGAGTATGTAACTACTTATACCGGAAAAAGTTGTGTGTGACAGAACCACTTACGATTTTAAAAGAATATGTGAAACCGAACACAATAAGCTGAACTGAATCCTGTTGAAATGCACACACACACACACACACACACACACACACACACACACACACACACACACACACACACACACACACACACACACACACACACACACAGCTAACAGTCTCTCTCCTTCACTCATGTGTATTTTCCGAGTCTTCCCAAAAAGTAATATTTTTCGTTTATGTCAGGGTTGGGAAGCGGAAATAGTAATACTTGAAAACCCATTCCTTTCCCAACTATACTATTACCTCTTCAACCCCCAACCCAACCTGAGAGAGAGAGAGAGAGAGAGAGAGAGAGAGAGAGAGAGAGAGAGAGAGAGAGAGAGAGAGAGAGAGAGAGAGAGAGAGAGAGAGAGAGAGAGAGAGAGAGAGGTGCAACAAACATGATAGGTTGGTTTCTCTTTCGTAATGTCACAACGAATACCTACCGCATGGGAGACCTACTTACAAGATACACGACGCCACAAGAACACAACTGTACACCGAACAAATGCAGTCAACCAACGGTAAGTGGATGACTGGCAATCGTGCAAAGTCTCTTAACCAGGTTTTTGAAGAATGGGAGGAGGATAAAGTAAGGGTCAGTTTGAAATCTGATCACCAGTGTGTATCCTCGGCTTTTTGAGAGAGCAGCCGTTATTGTTTCCGCCTACACGTAATGTCTAGTGAGGCGGGAATTTATTACTTGTGCTTCACTGGTCCAGAATAATGTTTAGGTGCCAGCGTGACATTCCGATCAATCAGGCTCAGTAATGATGATGAACACGTTGCGTAGGTGTGTATATGAAAGACGGATCTCTGTCTCTAGTTATTTAGTCGGGTGTAAAAAATATTGATTATTGATTATGCTAGGAATCAAACGTGAATCAAAAAGATAAATTGATTCACATCATATACATGTTATATCAAACTCAGATCACCAACTTTTACTCTTATTTTCTTTTCTCACATGAACAGCAAGTGCTTGTGATGGGCAACAAGTCGCCCCACGAAGTGATGCTTCAACACAAAATGTCCCCTAAATTACTGCAAGATCAAAATAGACAGCCCACCAGCGACTCAGGTATGAAATCATTCTTGTGATTGTTGTTTTGTAGTGTTTGTAGTATTCACAGTACCTTCAGGATTATTGTACATCAGAGGATAAATGCATTTAAAAAATAGTGATCAAACGTGTGTGTGTGTGTGTGTGTGTGTGTGTGTGTGTGTGTGTGTGTGTGTGTGAAGTACAACATTGTGTTGCATGTATCACACTTTTTGTTCAAAATAGATGTTATTTCGTATAGCAAAAATCTACGCTGATATCTTTGAACGAAGTCAGTGGGTTTACGCATATAATGTAAGTAAAAATAATGTTCATATCGCATTGTCTTGCTATTCTTCATTACTCTCACACTCCTGAATGTGCGCATACAAGAAAGTATCCAGGAAATTATTAGTTAAACATGCCTGGAGCACAAAAACAGGCGTGGCGGCGGAGGCTCCTCTCGCGACCGTCGCACTTCCTTGTGTACTCTGCATTACGACATCCGTTTATCAGCCCGTCGCCTCTAGCGGATAATGAGGGTGTTTAGGGAGAGGGAAGGACCAGGGAGGGGTCGAGAGGGCAACAGTGATTGCAGCGCGGAAAAGGGCGGGACTCAGTGGGGGGAAAGGGTCATGATGGATCGAGGTGTGGATTCACTGAGCGGCGGGGCGAGGTGAGGTGTGGAGCGGATATGTTGTAATCAAAAGTAACCACTGATCCTCTTCAGTGTGTGTGTGTGTGTGTGTGTGTGTGTGTGTGTGTGTGTGTGTGTGTGTGTGTGTGTGTGTGTGTCTGTGTGTGTGTGTGTGTGAGAGAGAGAGAGAGAGAGAGAGAGAGAGAGAGAGAGAGAGAGAGAGAGAGAGAGAGAGAGAGAGAGAGAGAGAGAGAGAGAGAGAGAGAGAGAGTAAAATTTAATATGCATATTTAAACTTCACCAATTCACTAGCGTATAACTATCTGATTTCTTGCATCGTCATTTGAGGCTAGGAATCAAAACACGTCTTGTTTCCTTAATACAATCGCATTGATTTTTTTAGTCGCCGTGTCAGAAATATTATCAGAATAGCAATTTTGTTTAGAAATAGATCACAAAAGCCCCGCTCTTATGTGAATGAACACTTGATTCCGGAAGCAGTAAAGACACAGCAAGGGACGGGACAGCATCACTGACTGCTGGACCACAACCACACAGCGTCAAATAATTGGTGCGTTTGCCTCTCACTTTCCCACTTCTGTCTTCTGTCTCCATGTTATAGGAACACTTCCTTACCTCAAACTTATGTATACACTTGTAACTTAATATGCTATTAATACTATTTATGCGATAACAACAACAGTAATAACAATAATTACTTCTACTATTTCTACTACTATACTACCTCTGCTGCTGTTGCTGCTACAAATAATAATAAAAATGATGATGATAATAATAATGATAACAATATTTCACAATTCATTAACTAATGAATTTTAAGTCAACTTTTTTTTCGACTTCTAAGTTCATCAGCTGTGACTGATCTTAGGGAATATTCACATTTTTCATCACTCCCTGTCCTACGCTACCTCAGCATTATTAGTAGTTGCTAGAGATGCACTGTTACATCTACGGCAGTAACAGTTACCCGCTATTATTTCTAAAACTGTCAATGTAACAATATTTAAATTTGTGGTATAATAGACATTACCAACACTGAGAAACTTAACACACTTCAATCTCCCGCCCTTCCCTTGGTTCATTCCCACCAACCTGTGCCACGTTCATCCTGCTTCCTCCGTCAGGTGAGTGTTCAGTGACAGACCTCCCGCCGGCTTATATACTTTCGCTCTTCTCAGCCCCTTCCCCTCCCACCCTCACTGTGGAAGGTAACCGCAGATGACACTCATGATGAGCTTGTGGCTTTTTTCTACTTTTAACGAGAGGGAAGATGATGACGGCCAAGACGACTCGGATGAGATAGATTCTGAATGCATACTAAGTTGAATCTGATAAGTGATACTGAGTGCGGAAGATGGCTCGTTTCTTTCTTCACCTGAATAATTTTTTTTTTTGTAGTGTTCCTACTCAACACGGAATCAAAAATTAAGAAAAGAAAACTACAGAGATTACAGGGAAATAATGATAAAGTTGATGATAATGATGATAAGGATGATGAAGGAAGAGGAGGAGGAGGAGGAGGAGGAGGAGGAGGAGGAGGAGGAGAAGGAGAAGGAGAAGGAGAAGGAGAAGAAGAAGAAGAAGAAGAAGAAGAAGAAGAAGAAGAAGAAGAAGAAGAAGAAGAAGAAAATACAACTAAGAAAAGGGAGAATGAGGACATCAATAACAATAATATCAACAACAACAACAACAACAACAACAACAACAACAACAACAACAACAACAACAACAACAACAACAACAACAACAACAACAGCACCAGCACCAGCACCAGCACCAGCACCAGCACCAACAGCAACCACAACAGCAACTACAACAACAACAACAACAGCAACAACAACAACAACAACAACAACACCAGCACCAACAGCAACAACAACAGCAACTACAACAGCAACAACAACAACAACAACAACAACAACAACAACAACAACAACAACAACAACAACAACAACAACAGCAGCAACAACAACAACAACAACAGCAGAAGCACCAGCAACAACAACAACAACAAATGAAGATAAATCATGTGAAGAATTTAATTCCAACTAAATTTTAGCGTAAAAAAGAGAAGAAATGAGAACAAAGTCAAAACACCCTGTTATTGTGTTCATTTAGTTCATTTAATGTTTACAAATACAATTACAAAGCGGCGCGAGGTCAGGTTGAGGCAGGGAGGAGGAGAAGGAAAGGGGGACCAGCCATGACAGGTCATGCTAGATTACTATTTACCTGCGAGGGGGGAGAGAGAGAGAGAGAGAGAGAGAGAGAGAGAGAGAGAGAGAGAGAGAGAGAGAGAGAGAGAGAGAGAGAGAGAGAGAGAGAGAGAGAGAGTATGTTCTTATCGAGTTGTTTACTTACAGAAGTGACAAGTTCATAATGTTCCTTTACCTTCGTCATGTACTTCTCTGAATTTGTGTCTGACTAACAAACAGTTTTTTTTCTTCTGGTAACTAACTGTCTGTACGTAAAAGCCAGTAACTATATCAGGAAAGGCGTATTTTCTTTTATCGTTTTTCTTCTTATTTTTAACAGTTTTACAGAATGGCTTTTGCTGAGCTGCTTATAGGCGTTATGTATCAGTAGTATAAGTCTCCTGCATTCTTTATACATCTATTCATCATTATGATATCACCTCTTCTTTCTTCTTTGCAATGAGTGGAAGATTGAACATTCTGAAACTTTTTTTTATCATAGTTAAGAATTTTATCTATTCAATTACTGTCGTTATCTGCACACTTTGTATTTTATTAGTGGACATTTCAGAAGTGGGTTAAAATAATATATTGAAAAATCGACCACATAAGTAACATGTTTATTTTTCTTAATAATTTCATCATTGATATACTATGATTCCACCTTTTATACGCGCAGTGGACAGCCCTACACAATACAGGCTTCTTACTATGTCACTCATGTGGTACTGAGGTAATAAATTTGTATCAATTGTTATAACTATAGATCTTTCTCTTCTGTACTTTGCTTCATGCTATCCATTTCAACTTACACTGCATTAAGTGTAACATATCGTCTACATTAGATTTTCTCTACATACTTAGATCCATTTGTATATATATATCTTCATGTAGTAATTATCATTGTAAACATGTCTCAGGACTCTAACATCAACACCACCTGTGAATCCACTCTGATGTCA
>JAPQNM010000013.1:24441061-24451061 GCA_029783475.1 Metacarcinus magister | reverse complement strand
TTTAGTACGTGTTTTCTTAAGTTATTTATGCTAATCTATGACAGTGGTAAGGGCGAGCAGTCGAAGAATTCCAATTTATGTTGTTGATTATTTCATAGCTGACAGGATTAGTATTGTGAAAAGGATGGAAAGGGAACTTTTTTACGTATATCTATGTTAAGGCGTCACTGGGAAGGGACACTGGGGCACCGTTGGGAAGAGGCACTGTTAGGGAAGGACTCTGAGGCATTGTGGACTCATTCACCGTTGAGGGAATCCAATGAAGTCACATTTTCTTTAGTTGGTCTCTCCTGTAGTAAGGTTTCTGTCGTAGAAATTAGTACTGTTTCAATGGGATACACTTATATACAGTTAACTTGGCATTTACTGTTGGTGGTTCTACCAGTGAGATATTTTTGTTATATACTAGATTTGCGTTGGACTTCTTTAGTTAGATACACTTTCCTACATTTGATTCTCGTGTTAGTATGTTTGTTGTCTCTGTGGTGCAACATCGTGATTCTCTCAGATGTTATGCTCAGAAGCCCGAAATTTAGCAAAGTATGTAATTCAGCAGTGCCGGTTTTAGACTTGTCACTGGATGGGCCACTTTATGTTAGGAATACATTATGAAGCTTAGTCTCTCTCTCTCTCTCTCTCTCTCTCTCTCTCTCTCTCTCTCTCTCTCTCTCTCTCTCTCTCTCTCTCTCTCTCTCTCTCTCTCTCTCTCTCTCTCTCTCTCTCTCTCTCTCTCTCTCTCTCTCTCTCTCTCTCTCTCTCTCTCTCTCTTTTGTATGTATATATACTATCTTTTTCAAAGTTGGTTTATTTTTTATATATAAAGATATAATTCCTGATCTCTTATACTCAAATATTGTTTATTAATTTTGTTGTCCTGACTGCCAAACATATTGGCTCCTCTACTAAGAATATCAAAATTAAAATATCTGAGCTTAAGCTCATTTAGAACCCGGTTTTTATTGTAAGTAGAGAACACACACACACACACACACACACACACACACACACACACACACACACACACACACACACACACACACACACACACACACACACACACACACACATATGTAAGATGTTTTTCTGACGGTAAACAATGTGAACTCTCGTATATATGTCATGCGATTTTATCCCCATCGAATCTACAGCAACGTATTTATATCCTTTATAACTTTCTTCTGCTTTCATGGTAATACTAGCGTGCGGTGCTAGAATATTATCAACGTTTTTATTTTTCAATTAATTAAGGATACCGAATGTTTGCGTGGCTATATGTTCATGGGTCACTATGGGCCACACTTTGTTCTCACGTGTATGATGCAGCTCACCCGGCATGAAACTGACGCCACGGCACTACCTGAACATTTATATCTTACCTACCACAGAGCTAAAACAAGTGATGGGAACTGTTTTCTCCCTCGTCATGCGGCATGAAACTTCATATTACAAAATTCTTAACAATTCCTCAGTAATATTGATTAAGGAACGATGCAGCGGGTGAGAGACTCCTGTTTGTGGCTGTTGTGTAATGTAGGAAGTTGTGGGTTATGGTCCTTTATTTCCGGGGATGAGGATTTGCTTGGTAGAAATAGCGTCAAACATACATGCTTTTGCGGAAGTTTCTTGAGGAAGGATATCATACAGGAAATAATTAAATTTATCATCATGACGTCAGGAGGTAGTTTCACTTCCTGAGCCTACACAACATTGATCGCAAAACAACTTGTTCATTGTATCCAGAAACAATCTAAAATTATCCTCGTTTGTAAGTATTTTTGCGACTCAGGAGAAGCGACCATTTTTTCCCCTTTTTGAAAAGTGAACAACTAAGCGCCATTACTCATACGTAATGACTGACTAAGAACTGGTTAAGCCGGTTCATTGTTACCTGGGGTATGAACCCACTCAACCCTCCCCCAGCAGGTGCTAAGGCTGCCCCCATCATGAGGCTTGTATCAGAGGGGCGTGCTGTGGGGACTCATGCTGGGCTTGGTTGTACTATATCATGAGATCCAGATTAACTGTGTTGTTAGGTGTTAACTTAAATGTGTTGCACATTGAAAGTTAATGTGAAAATAATATGAAAAGATCAAAACAAGTGATATAATAGTGTATCATTGCCCACAGTTGCATCGTAAGTAAATAGACGCTTGATAAATACGGTACGTCATAGGATATATATATGCATATGTATATGTGTATATATATATATATATATATATATATATATATATATATATATATATATAACTGCTACAACTTGGGACGTATCCTTCATTAAATCTGTGAAGCTTTCACTTAGTAATACCACAGGAAGAGAAATTTTAGTAAGAGCACAAAAAAATCATACAAAACAATAGTCATGGAGAAAGTTATCCGGTGATCTTGGGAGAGAAATATGGAAGGGAAAAAAAGTATACTATTGAAGAAATGTTAGTAAAGGTCGAGAAACAATTCCGGGCACAGGATGAATGCAACGAAAATATTTTGACTCATCTAGTGTTGCACGAGGTCATCTCAGACCATAAGTGGCGTGCTAATGTGCCTGATAGTGTCTGTCACTCCCAGGCTCAAGGCGGTGTTATAAAAACACGTGTAACGAATCTTTCGTGTGTGAAACGTTTCAGTAGGAGTGACAGGATAAAACTGAAAAATAGGATGTTTGGAGAAGTTCAAGGGAGATAAATGTTTACATAATAAGTGAAACCTTAAGTTTTAAGAAAATATCTAGGTTAAGATTTAATCCATTTTTGAAATTATATTACCTGAAAAATTGCTATAGTTAGCAGGATTTGGTGAGAGATATACACCACAGATGCTAAGTGTTGTGACAGTTAATCAGATGATGGAAGAGCACCTGAAATTTCAAAAATAGGAAAGAGAAAGTAAGAGTAAACAACATAAGGACTCCCGATCGTAGCTTTCGATGACTGAGTCTCCTTGAGGAAGAAAATTGATGCTCCGAGGAGAGATGATGCTCCTCAATAAGGAAGTCAAATTGAAGACCGCGAGTGTTGCAGATGGTAAGGCAGAAAAAGTAGGAACTATCAGGTCACCTTGAGGGTAATCCTACCTAGAGATACTTTTTGTCTCCTCCTCAGTTACAGATCCCAGACATAATTCCTTAACATCAGTATTTGGTTTTTTTTATGTAATTTGAAGTATAAGTGATCTGTATGTATGATTCCCTTTCAAAGGTGTGTAAATAGAAAATGTTAATTGTCTTTATAGTCTTTATAGAGTGCAGGTTCAACTAATGTTACTGTGGCATGACAGGAAACGATCAGTAGGACACAGGAGTCAACAATAACCTTTCAGTGACCCCTCGACCATCCGTCTTGTATACACTTGCCAAGTAGTATTTTACAACAGCCTGCCAGACTTTGTTCTTCTCCCTTCCTGCAACTTGGACTCCTTCAAGAAAAGAGTAGAGTATGAATTGGTCTCAGTAACCAGTTTATTTATTCCCCCAAATACCATAGTGGATTACAAGTATAACACTTTCTCCCTTTACAGATGAATAATACAGAGAAACGGAGTATATAATTCTTAGTTTAGATATCATTCTGAAGTGTACAACATAGTAAGTGCAAACTACCAAACACCACGCCGGCAGGAAGGCAGCTATAGGAAAAAAAAAGACAGTTTTTGTAAGAGCAAAGAAACAAGGACTCACGGAAAAGAAGGGAGAACAAATAACGGTGTGGAAAAGGTGTGGTGGCGCCTTTTTTCAGAAGGGTTTTGTGGCGGAAACACTGTCGATTGTGTAATGGACGGGTTAGCAAAGGATCGAGCCCCGAGGAATCCATGTTTACGTTCTTCATACGGATAAAAAAGGTGATGTAATGGCCACAAAAACACCAGAAGTACGGGTTCCATACGGTACACTATCCCCTTGAGAGGAGGGCTTCAAGGTCCTAAGAGTCGTGGGTCTGTGGGTAGTAAAGGAAAGAAAAGAAGAGGAAAAAACCAGGAACCGTTAGTCAATTGGAAGTGAGAGTAATTTTTAAAATTTTTTTTTATTTATAATGGAATAGTAGTTCCCAGACGTGTCATTGATAATTGCAGTACATGAAGTTATTTTCATTAAGGTGAGGGAAAGGTTGATTATGTTTAGTTGCAGCGTTGAGTCAAAAAAGAAGACACGAAAATGAAATGTATAAAAATATAGTGTTTTATTGATTTTTTCCCCTGATACATAAGATTTTGCGTCAAATATAAAAAGAACTTTGAATAAACGTCATTCATTCATTCATTATCTAATTAGTAGGGGAAAATAGATTGGTAACAATTTCAGAGTCACGTGGCAATGACCGCTGATAATGTCATTGAACACCAACGAAACACCTGAGTAGACCAATTATTATTATTATTATTATTATTATTATTATTATTATTACAATCATCATCATCATCATCATCATCATCATCATCATCATCATCATCATCATCATCATCATCATCATCATCATCATCATCATCATCATCATCATCATCAATAATATACCAATCATCATTATATATTATTCATGTGGTCCAGTTTCGTGTCTTATCCACCGGCATCAGGACCTCATTCTGAAGGGCAGTGGCAAGGTGTACGAGGTGTGAATGTACAAACACTGAATGCACGATAAGCAGCATGTTTTGTGTAATTCATAAACTATTCCCAAATGTAACGAGAAAAGAAAACGTGCCACAATATCTATTTTTATCTCGTCTTTCACTCCCGACCAAAACAAATATGTAAAAAAAGAAATAGTAATAAAAAAGATAAACAACAGGGTCGATACAGGTTTATATTGGCATCGTAAACTATTGGTGTGATAGCTGACACCAATGTAACTAGTCCATGGCTGTTTTTTAGACCTCGTTGTGTATCTGCGGCTGTATATCTCAACCTAGTTTTATGTTTTTTTTCTTCTTTTCATAGTGAGAATGAATAAGGAAAGAAGACATCTGTTTCTGTTGCCCTGAAATATATCATCACACAGTGCCAGAAAAAAAACTGTTCCTCATTATTTTACTGAACACATTCCCTTTTTTGGTGTGTTTTGGCTTATAAAAGTAGTATGTGTGTGTGTGTGTGTGTGTGTGTGTGTGTGTGTGTGTGTGTGTGTGTGTGTGTGTGTGTGTGTGTGTGTGTGTGTGTGTGTGTGTATTTGTGCGTGTGTGCGTGCATAGGATAGACTGGCACGAATACATATTACAAGACCTTCGAATTGCAAGAACACTTTTTGTCCTGAACCTCCTTTGACATTGAGGTGGTGGTACCCTTAAGATGCCTTGTATGGAGGACGTGTCTTGTTTGATGAATGACACTGCGTAAGGGTTTCTTTATTTTTCGATGACTTCCCAGCCTCGTAAACTCATAAGTTGATTTAAAATGAACTGAGCATGATGTTGAGTGCTAGCGTTGTCATCGTCACTGTTAGTAATGCCATACATCCTCTTCTTCACTGCTAAAATGTGAGAGAGTGTGAGAAAAAAAATGTGACATCAATTCAAATAACAGACAAGTACTTATAACCATGCGTGCACTTAAAGTTATTTTCATTATAACATTCATTTGCCAGTTCATTCATGTACTGAGACGAACATTTTATACCCTTAGAAAGAAAAAAGAAAGTGTATTCGTAATTCACTGTCATGGAAAATGAACCTCCACAACTTACAATTTTTTTTTTTTTTCTGGCGATGATATACTGTATTTGAACTTGTTTTTCCCTCCAGCTATCTGGCTTTTATTACCCGCTCTGCTATAACCATCATTCCTCACTCAACACCCTGCACTTCTCTGCCCACATATAGCAAACCACTGCCGCCACCTTATCATATCATCGCCATCACTGCCTCCGTCGCACTACTACCACCTTGACCGCGCTACCATGATATTTGTCTGGTGATATTGCAGAAACGTTACTGTTGCATTTACTTTTGTGTGAGTAACTTTTGGGTCACTTGTCAAAGAGGTAATGAAGGGTGACGTTTTAACCTTTGTACTCTTGCATCGTGGTGTCTGTGCCTCTTCCTCTCCCTCTCTCCGTGTGTCGCTCCCTTCTAATATTATCAAGTGCTCTCTTCCAGGCTTGTTCATTAAAAGGTGGTGGTTTCTGCGTTGCCTCAGAGACGTTTTATCTTCCTTCCGTCAGTGAGATGTAATAGTATTTTTTGCTGGATACTTTTTTTTCTCTCTCTCTCTTTCTTTCTCTTTCTTTCTTTCTCTCTCTTTTCTTTGGTAGACTACATCGGTTGAATGAATAAATATGTGGATGTGAAAAAGATGAATAACCAAAGGTACATAATCACAGAGAGAGAGAGAGAGAGAGAGAGAGAGAGAGAGAGAGAGAGAGAGAGAGAGAGAGAGAGAGAGAGAGAGAGAGAGAGAGAGAGAGAGAGAGAGAGAGAGAGAGAGAGAAAAAAAAAACTAAATAAAAAGGTTGTAGAGGTGAGTATGTTCATGAACCAGGGCAAAAGAGGGTGTTTTGTTTATCAGGGTGGTTGAAGACGAAGCCAAGGGCGGCACTGGAGTATTAAGGGCAGGGTTGTTTTGCAAGGCTAGGAGGCCACACTGACGGCACCTAAAGGCCAAGGGCAAGATAAGGCCAGAGGACACTTTGTGGTAGGTTTGAAGGTCACTGCTTCCTTCAATTAGTAGTTTGTGATTCCTGCAGTCACGATCTTGTCACTGAGCGGGAAAAGGGTAGACAGAAAGAGATAGATAGATAGATTGATTGATTGATAGATATATAAAAAAAAAAAGTGAGAGAGAAAAAGTAGTGTTACATGTAGTAATGATAAAATTTTAAAGAAATTTTCTCGGCGTCGTCATCTCAAAATTTGTATTTGGTCAAACTGAAACACGTCATTCTCCTCATATATATCTTCTCTCTGTTTCTGATTAACTGTGTTTCTCCTGTCATGGTTTAGGAGATATGATAATGATAATAATAATAATAGTAATAATAATAGTAATAATAATAATAATAATAATAATAATAATAATAATAATAATAATAATAATAATAGTAATAATAATAATAATGACAATAATAATGATGATAAGAAAATAATAATAACAATGATCATTATGACTATCATTATTATCATTAATTTTATAATAATAATAATAATAATGATAATAATAACAATAATAATAATAATGATAATAAATATAATAATGATTATCATTATCAATATTGATATTATTATTATTATTATTATTATTATTATTATTATTATTATTGTTATTATTATTATTATTATTATTATTATTATTATTGTTATTATTATCATTATTATTATTATTATTATTATTATTATTATTATTATTATTATACCTATTACTATCATTATTATTATTATTATTATTATTATTATTATTATTATAATTATTATTATTATCATTATTATTATTATTATTATTATTATTATTATTATTGTTATTATTATTATTATAATCATAATTATTATTATTATAATTGAATTATGATAACTAGCATTATCATTAATATCAACCTCGTCATCATAAGTGTTGTTTATGTACTTTTTATTGTTCTTGACGTTCTTTTCTTTTTTTTGCCTGTTGTTGTTGTCTATCTTTTGTTGTCGTCCTTGTTATCATTTTATTAATTATGTTGTTCTTCATGTTCTTGTTTTGTGCTTATGGTCGTATTCGTCTTTCTATTGTTGTCGTCCATATTATCTATGTTGTTATTGTTGTTGTTATTGTTATTGTTGGTGTGTTGTTTTTACAAGCAGACTGCTGCTACAAACTATACTTATGTGATTTGAACTCGTTTTCGGAGAGCTGGGTTTAGCAATATCCATTTTTTTCTAATTCTACATAATCTACTTCCTCAATGTGGAAAGTAAAAGTACTTCCGATGATGTTAAAGGCCAAAGATGATGTTGGGGTGGTAGTGGGTAGTGGGTAGTGGGTAGTGGGTAGTGCTGCCGATCAGTGGGTGGGGTGACAGCTTTTGTCTTGAACCGGCCAGGGAGCACCGAAGAGCAGCAGGTGGTGGTGTTGTGGTGTTGTAGTGGTGATTCTTGTAGGACTGAACAGTGGTGATGATGAGAGAGAGAGAGAGAGAGAGAGAGAGAGAGAGAGAGAGAGAGAGAGAGAGAGAGAGAGAGAGAGAGAGAGAGAGAGAGAGAGAGAGAGAGAGAGAGAGAGAGAGAAACTTGCATAGATTATAGACCACGCATTCTTTAGTCCAAACTAAGCGCCTACCAAACACTCATTAATGCCTCAGTGGTTGCCTCCTTTAAAGAGTTGATGGTCGTACACATTGCGTTACATTGTACGACTGAAGCTAAAAACATATATAAGCTCTTAATGACGTCGTTGATAAATACCTGGTATGGTAAAATCACATCTTTAAACTTAACAACATTGTAACTTACCTTCTGAGAGACGGAATCAGATCAAAACAGCTTATTTGCCTCATTATTAGCAAATCTTTTCAAATTTAAAAAAAGTGTTCATATAGCTTTCTACTCACACGCTGATTCTCGTACTAAGACTTGTCCAATGTTTTTTCGTAAGTTATTATGAGCTAAATTAATAATAAGTTTTCCTTGCTCTACACTGAATGTTTAATTTCGTTATATGATCTGCAAGACGCGACCACAACTGCATGGGGAGTGAATCTTGATTATTTTCATATTGTAATTATATATATATTACAGATATCGAATAATGAAATTCCGGCATCAAATTACTAGCTACCGCGTTCCATTGTTGGGAGAATGTGTGTGTGTGTGTGTGTGTGTGTGTGTGTGTGTGTGTGTGTGTGTGTGTGTGTGTGTGTGTGTGTGTGTGTGTGTGTGTGTCTGTGTGTGTGTGTGTGTGCGTGCGTGCGTGCGTGTGTGTATGTGTGTGTGAGAGAAAGAGAGAGAGAGAGAGAGAGAGAGAGAGAGAGAGAGAGAGAGAGAGAGAGAGAGAGAGAGAGAGAGAGAGAGAGAGAGAGAGACAGAGAGACAGAGAAAGAGAGAGACGTAGCCAGAAATATAGACACACAAGAAGACAGCCATAACGAAGGACACAGAACAAAGACAATGGTGGTGGAAGTGAATAAAAAAAAAAAGATGGAATCGATTGGCAAATGGACACAAACACGACACAAAAAAAGATATAGAAAGTGGAAGGAGATGAGACGAGTCAGCCTATCCCAGAATAGAACCAGATGGCCCACAGTGAGTTTAGAGGACATGGACACTACTACAACTGAACGACCTTGGCAAGGCTGAGGACAGATGGTGCCTCTCTTCCTTGCCGCCCCACCCTTCCCCACCCATGCCTAGTAGTAGGTAGAACACGAATTTCACGAAGGGAAGAGGAAGTATTTAGCATTATGAAGTGGAGCAGTGCAGTGGAAGGTTACAGTGCTGATAAAAAAAGGGAAGTGTTGAGGCCAAAACAGCTGTGGCAAAGAAGTTCACATGAATATTAAAGGAAGATTGAACTTGGTGGCCTAAACTGAGGTTACTTGTCAAGGTTGCAGCCTATTATAAGAAGTGGTCTGTTGTTGCAATGTAAACAAAATGAAGATAAATAAAGTACCTCTTGTCTAAATCACTTATCAATGTCATGTAAATTTTATGAAGAAATATTCTCAGCGGAAGACATGCCATGTATAAATATGAACAAAAAGATATTATTCTTTGTTTCATTAAATGTCGTAAGAGGACTAGAAAAAAAAAGGCTGGACATAATTGAAATAGTTACCTTGACGGAGCAGCAAGGTTGTGGGAGGATTCATGTATATAAGAAGTTTATGTGCATGTGCCTACGTGTAAGTGTGTCTGCATGTGTTATGAATTGTTGACTTCAAGAGGTCTGACGGGTTTCTCTTCATTTTTCTTTAACATATCTTTCCTTCTTCTTTAAATATTTCTTTCCTTTCTCCTTTTCTCCTTCCCCGTTTACCTTCCCAGCCTCTCAAGCACGTTTCTTGCCTGTTTTCCTCCGGTATTCTCACCAGCGTCAGTTGGATTG
>JAPQNM010000013.1:24433561-24438561 GCA_029783475.1 Metacarcinus magister | reverse complement strand
CACGACACGACACCTACAGGACGGGCTGCCTGTTCTCTGATTCCTATAACATAAATACCAAATGCCTCATGATGAAAAAATATATGTATAATCCTTGACATGTATAGATAAGTGACTTGGAATGTTTAATGCGTCATTTTATTAATTTTTTGTATTATATTCATAAGTTTTGCTTGCTTAATGTAGATAATCACTCTCAAACACGCATACTCTTATATATTCTTCTGAAAAATGAAATTATATTCTGAACTCACTTTACACTTTTGAAAATTCTATTATTATTCAACTGATTGTACATTTTGACAGACGTGTGTTATGCAAGGAGTCTGGAGGTGCGTTGTGTTGTGTTGTATTGTGTAAGACAGGTGTCAGGTATGAGGAAAGCCCGGAAGTCCCCTCACTCCACTCCCTGCAACACCCCTCACCCCTCACTCCATTCCTTGCATCACCCTTCACCCCTCACTCCACTCCCTGCATCACCCCTCACCCCTCACTCCATTCCCTGCATCACCCCTCACCCCTCACTCCACTCCCTGCATCACCCTTCACCCCTCACTCCATTCCCTGCATCACCCCTCACCCCTCACTCCATTCCCTGCATCACCCCTCAACTCTCTACTCACAAATACTGGATTGGAAATTGAACAATATCAACACTTTTTTTTCTTATTCAAATTCATATTTTCAGAAACTTTCCAAGTATGTATAATGTGGTTTGCTGTGTGTGTGTGTGTGTGTGTGTGTGTGTGTGTGTGTGTGTGTGTGTGTGTGTGTGTGTGTGTGTGTGTGTGTGTGTGTGTCCTCCCTCAAGAACACACTGGCCTCGTCTGTTGAGTGATAAAAGTTCAAGCAGTTTGAGAAAATAGATCGTACACCATAATTTATTTTCTTTACATTTTGCATCATTAACTTATTTTTCACTTTCTATCTACACATAAATACACATCAAAGATAAGATAATACCTTACTCTAATCCACAGGACAGGGACAACATAACATGATTTTCAAGTTTCTCAGGACTCGTTGTTACCTCTGTTGGGATATTGGGCAAAGATATATAGGAAAGGTGAAAGGTCCTAAAGCACTTTTTAAGGATTCTTTTATGTGTATAGGAAACTGGGCAATGGTTAAACAAAAGAATAGTTCGCTGAATCGCTGCTCCCTAAATAGATAGTATGCAATGGAGGCGTTCCTAAAGATAATGCCAATTTAAAGTCAAACGTGTCTCGATGATTTTTTTTTTAAAGTTCAGCTGAGAGAAAAGTTGAATAAAAAATATAAAAAGGCAGATTTTACCAGAGTTTACCAGTGAAAAGTATGAAAGGGTGAAGATATGAGTTAATTCTGGCATTAGTGTAACGTAGCCAGAAAGATAAGGGTGAGAGTAAGTAGCAACTTTTGTTCAGCGAGGCCATAGAGAGTGAGAAGCATGCGGTTAGCAATCTCAAAGGGACAGTAACTTATCTGCTGTCTGTCTTAAGGACTATTGAATTTGCGAGATATTTAAGTCCAGCTGTTTTCCGGTAAATCAAAAGTCGTAGAAAGCAGGTATTGACATGGATGTGGTGTTGTATGAGTTCCAATTTCAACGCCACATTGTTCATCTTTCATGTACCGGTCTGTCTGCTGTCTCCCGCTGGGGCTGAATGCATAATGGCACGAGTAGATATTCACAGGTACATGTATTCCAAGTACATGTATCGGTACACCGCGACCTGATGACAGTGGTGGCTTATATTTCGTGACTAGTTCTGGCAGCTGATCGAGTCTCAGGGCTAAGTGTTTGTTGGTGTGTGTTGGTCCCGTAAAACAAACGCTGAAGGTTCGGTTCAGGGAAGAATGGAAGGTCACAATGCAGCTGTTCTTTCCCACCTCGCAATTCTCTGTCATTAAAGTAGAAAATACACGAGAACATTGTCAAAAGTCATGTTAATTGGTTTGTTGCTGTCAGTTGTCGAGTTAAAACATTTAGGAAAAACTTGTATTACCTGGTGACTGCACAGAACAAACTTTCACTGACATGACTTGCTATATGTAATGAAGGACCGTTTTTTAGAACAATTATGTATTAAAATTTGTCATGGCTTAGTAAATGTAGACGTGCAATTCCTTTAAATCAGATTTCGTCATCATTGTCATCATACTCGTCTTCCAATTCCTCCTCCTCCTCCTCCTCCTCCTCCTCCTCCTCCTCCTCCTCCTCCTCCTCCTCTTCCTCCTCCTTCTGCCAGGGTAAATCATGCACAAGGACCTTCACCTCATCTTCACTCATTACTTCCCGCACTTTTGCATTTCATTGAACATTCTCAGTATTAAGTTTTAACTTTCGATGAAAATTGGATTTAAGACGTTTACAGTGCTGTGGTGCGCGCTGCCGTTGTTGGCGGCGTGCACTACCTTGGCCGACCCGCACCACAGCGTGCATAGTACCAAGAACAGGCAGCCGCTGCCGGCCTTCAGCCGCAGCGGTGCCCTGCAGGACGACGTCGCCCTCCAAGAGGGGGTGGCCGGCCTTGTGGACCTTGTCCGCATGGCTAAGGACGAGCTCCTCAAGGAGCGTCAAGCACACAAGGGCGTGCTCACCGAGCGCAACCTGGTGCTGGACGCCTTTGAGGAGTTGCATAAGGATTTCAAAATCCTTGCGGCTAACCACTTTACTGTGGTTGAAGACCTCAGGGTCTTGAAGAAAGACCACTACGGTCTGCTGATGAACCAAAAGGTTCTGAAGGAAAAATATGACTTTGTGGTTAATGACCACAAGGTCTTGAAGAAAGAATATGACTTTGTGGTTAATGACCACCAGGTCTTGCAGGAAGACCACTACGGTCTGTTAATGGACCATAAGGTTCTATTGTCAGACCACAGGGTCTTGAAGAACAGCCACAGTGCTGTGGTTAGGGACCACCAGGTCCTACTGGAGGAACACAATGCTGTGGATAACGGCTACAGGGTCCTTGCGACACACCACATTAGTGTGGTGAAGGACCATAAGGTTATATTGTCAGACCACCAGGTCTTGAAAGAAAAATATGACCTTTTGGATAGGGACCACCAGGTCCTACTGGAAGACCACTACGGTCTGCTGCAGGACTTTAATGTCTTGCTGTCAGACCGTAAGGTCTTGAAGGGAAATCATGACCTTGTGGTTAATGACCACAAGGTCTTGAAAGAAAAGTATGAACTTTTGGATAGGGACCACCAGGTCCTACTCGAAGACCAAAACGGTCTGATGCAGGACCTTAATGTCTTGTTGTCAGAACGTAAGGTCTTGAAGGCAAATCATGACCGTGTGGTTAAAGACCACACGAAGGTTGTGTCAGAGGTGAGCAGTGTGCGTCAACAGTACGCAGCACTGCAACGTCTGCTGGAGAACTCCAAGGACGACCTTCGGGTTGTGCTGAAGGAGAAAGAAGCTTTGGCAACACAGCTGAAGCAGGAGCAGGACCAAAGTGTCAACCTGAAAACACACTTGAACATGGTCCTGCGCCGCAAGGAAGGAGCTGAAAGTCAAGCCAAGAGTATCACAGATCTCTGTAAGGCGACTGTAGCGAAGCTGCGACTCGAGTACCACACACTCGAGACTCGCCAGCATGAATTGAAACTGCACTACGACCAGTGCGTTGATCAAGTACACACCAGTGTAACAAAAGAAGACCGTGCTGCCCGCGACCTGCAGGAGGCAGCACGGAACCTGACTCTCGTCCAGCTGGACAAAAACCAGATGGAACAATATTACGTCACACTGGCGAGAGCACAAAGACATGAATGGCTGCAACATGCAGAACATTCCCAGGGAATGAACAGTCACGAACAAAGTGATAATGGATTGAACCATGGATCCAGAGACCAAAACCAAAACTCGATTTGGAATGAACTCTGGAATTCCATGGACGAATTACAAGAACTTTTAGAAACAAAGAAAGAGTTATAAGAAGAAAACAAAGTCAACTTACTTACATGACTTTTCAATTACTTTCTTAAAAAAACATGTACTGTGTATCTTAGTATTGCATTATTTTGTTTATCTAATAATTTACTTATTGATTAATTGATTAGTACATTTACTTATATATTTAGTCAGTGTGTGTGTGTGTGAGTGTGAGTGAGTGTGTGTGTGTGTGTGTGTGTGTGTGGTGTGTGTGTGTGTGTGTGTGTGTGTGTTTTGTTAACGTCTGTCTGTCTGTCTGCCTATCTATCTATCTAATTATTCAACCTCCTCCTCTTCCTCCTGTTCCGGGGAGACGGACTACACTTGAACGGTATCGGTTCCGCACGCTTTGGCCGACTCCTCAATAATAAAGTTTCTCTTTTCAGGCAAAAAAACGAAACACAGCCTCCTGCAGACGTGTCGTCGTAAGTGATTCTCGCTGTCGTAAGCGGAACGTCATAAGTTGTTGCATGATCAATGCGCGCAGTATACGTAATAAATTCCTTGATCTCGAAGCCCTTGCAGCGTCGGACGAATATCACATTTTAGGCATTACTGAAACATGGCTCGATACGGAAAACAGAGACTTTTTAGCTGAATATAACTTACCCGGTTACTCGATGTTTAGCTGCGAAAGAAAAAATAAGTTAGGTGGAGGAGTTCTTCTCTACGTAAAAGCCAGTCTTCGACCAATTTTAACCGACAAGAGAAAAATAAACAACGTGGACACAGTATTTTTAAATTTAACTATTCGTTCAAGAAAAATTGTTATCGGACTTGTTTATAGACCTCCAGCCCAAAGCGCTAACACCGATAAAGATTTATACGACCAGATAACTGAGATAAGCGATTCAAGCGAAAGTGTCATATTCGGAGATTTTAACTTACCCGTAAATTCATGGGGAAATCCAATATCGTCCCACTCTGGTCAAAATTTATACGATAATTTACTAGAAAGCGCTCTAAGTCAACATGTTAACGAACCAACGAGAGGTGATAATATATTAGACCTTGTATTCTCAACAAACGAAACGCTAATAAGTAACGTCATTGTTGGCCCAGAATTCAGCAC
>JAPQNM010000013.1:24423561-24428561 GCA_029783475.1 Metacarcinus magister | reverse complement strand
AGAGAGAGAGAGTTGGTAGACTCGTGCATATCAAATGAGATAATGACTCTACTGAAATATAATTAAATGGATCTAATGTGTATAATAGACCACATTTGGTTATGTCATAATCTTACAGCATTTTCACTTTTTTATATACACTTATTCTTCATTTACTTTCTGCGTAATTAACTTTTGCAACGTTGTTTTATATTCTTGGTGTCCGAGTCTTAAGAAACTGAAAGAATAAATGTTGATGGGCAGGAGTGATGTGCTCTGATGTTTTGCTTCCTTGTCGTCTATAGTTATGAATGCAATAAAGCGTGGTAGCAAATAGAAGCACAGAGATGGTGTCAGGGAGGAGGACGTTAAGTAAAAGTCCCGCCGCTGATAATATTGCAACTACACGCATTCCCGGGTAGATTTGGTCCAAGTGGATACGCATGTCTGGTGTTGCTAAGTGTCGGTGATATAAAAACTTGCCTTCTAAATTCGTCATATTAACTCATTTACACACACACACACACACACACACACACACACACACACACACACACACACACACACACACACACACACACACACACACACACACACACACACACACACACATACATACACACACACACACACACACACACACACACACACACACACACACACACACACACACATTTTGTAACAATCATTATGTATCCCTTTCGTTATATTATAATGCACTGTTCTGGGATGTACTAAGGAGCATCGTCTTTATCGTAGATCCTCCAGAGTGAAGCAGCGAAGAAAGAAAAAGTTTTGCTTGGTACTGTACAAAATCAAGACAATATATAAAGACACCCGCCTGTCCATGGATGTGCAAGATTATACTTCTATAGTCTTTCTATAGTACACGGGGAAAGCCTCCTGCTCGTATATGCGTCTATCTGGAGAAATTTGCCTAGTCTCCTAAGAACTTCTTTTTTGAGCATGTCTGGCAAGTTAATGGAAGTGGAAAGCGTAAAACAATGTCATACAAATGTGGATTATCATTAGATTACTCGTAGTCTGCATTCCGTGGACCCAGAGTAACCTTGAAAGGGAGAACTGAATGTGCGGCGACAGCTTCCACAGCGAGGATGGTGATGAAGGGCGGACAGGAGCAGCATCACATGAAAGCATCGTTTTAGGCACTGCTGCTGCTTATGTTGATGGTGATGATGTTTTTTTTTTTTTTTATCCTTTACCCGTGGCGCCGGTAGGTTTATTGGAGGCCTTAGATAATCGGCCTCCGCCCGTTAGTAGCGCCTCGTTTCACATAAAGAGGCTCATACTGCCAGCGGAAGCTCCTCGAGCATATAGTTCTGCAGTCCCGTCGAGGATAGCGTTATGGCAGCATGTGGGTGATCTTAGGCCACTCGGCGGTATTAGCAAAGAAAAGTGGCCAGCACGTGCTGGGGATCGAACTCGAAACCCTGAGCTGGTATGTCCGACCGCTAGCCACTAGGCCACCGCCTAATGATGGTGATGATGGTGATGGTGATGATGGTAATGGTGATACGTTTAGAGAAAGTGTTGGGCAGGTGTGTGGGAGCTGAGACGGACTCCTTCCCTGCAAAACTATCACTGGGATCATGACTTCTGGGTAATGCTGACCACGAAGATACCTTTGAGGTCATGATGAAGTGGCGCTGGTTATCAGATTTATGTGTAGTTGGGGCAGCCAATACAAGATGTGTTAGGCAGACCATTAAGGAGACGAGAAGCTAGAAGTAGGGTGAAACACAGCATGTTGTTTGGTGTATCATACACAGACAAGTTCAAGTAAGAAAGAAAAAACAAAGACGATTATGTTTACGTCCGAACAACCAGTGTAGCGCTTTTTTTTATCCTGTCGAGAATTCAGTGCAAGGCTTCATTAAGGACGTCGAGCGTGGCGGCAGTGAGCAGGAAAGCCTCGCACCTGTGGGTCGTGCCTACCCCTCGGAATGTGCTGCAGCGCCGCCAGGAAGCCCAGGAAGGAGGTCGCGTCTAAGCAGAGAGAGGTGACGGGGAGTGACGAGAGGATGTTGTGGGTGAGTGAAGACCAAGGGGAATGGGCGAAAGTAGCTACTTTATATGGGCGGTGAAGGGTTCAGTGGGTGGAGGCGTAGAGGCCGGAGTCTGCCCTGGGTCAGGCGTGACAGACAAGCGCATTAGTTTTTTTTTAAAGTTAATTAACTGTCCTGTGAAAGTGTTGCTAGAAGAAGGCTCCTTAGGTGTAACTCAATGAAATGTAAGTGAATGGCTGCGTGTGAAGAATATCTGATTGGTATCGTGGCAATCACGGAACAGACATTAGTGTTCTTAATATTACCCATCAAGGCACCTGAATGCTGCCCTTCTCAGGATCTGTGGTACATTATAACATGCAGGAAAAAATATATGAAACATTGTGTGTTTTTATTTGGCATGTGGGTCAGCACGAAGGTCGAGTGTGGTGGGTGTGCGGCGCGGCCCACTGAACGATGACTTCCGAGGAACACTGTATTAGAAGTCTTGATCTGGAAACCATTAACCTCACACACACACACACACACACACACACACACACACACACACACACACACACACACACACACACACACACACACACACACACACACACACACACACACACACACACACACACACACACACACACACACACACACACACATACACACACACACATACACACACACACATACACACACACACACACACACACACACACACACACACACACACACACACACACACACACACACACACACACGCACATGCGCGCGCATAAGGATAGCGTACCAAGTGAACAAAAGGAGGTGGACGGTGATAAAACCAGGTACAGTTAGTAGACAGTAAAATGATAACGTGGAAAAATTCAGAAATTGCGAGAACTTTAGAGGAGCGTGTGAACAAGAGACAATCCAGGAAGTAGACACGTGCGGCCTAGGTGGTGAGAGTAGGTGTCAGGTGAGGGAAGTGCTGCTTTTACGTCACAGGGGATGACGAAAGGGGTTTTAGGGGGAGAACCTGCTAAAAAGTGGCACAAGAGAGGACAGGATATAGTAGGGAGGGTGGGGGGGGGGTCAAGGCCGTCGGGTGGTAGTGGGCTAACCGCTCAGCAGACGCCGCCGCGTTAACTTGTCACTATTCGAGGAATTATTTGTGCTCATCGATTCTACAAGTGTTAAAGAAAAAGGGTGAATATAATACTTAATTTGACGACAATAACCCTCTTGAGATCAGCATATTGTACACTAAAATTCTAATTTTCATGCTGCACGTGGCAAGATTTCTGCAACACACACACACACACACACACACACACACACACACACACACACACACACACACACACACACACACACACGCACACGCACTCACTCAAGTCACGTGGCGCTGCATGCGTTTTGTGATTATGTCGATTCTGCATTCCTCCACGTGAGGGATGGAGGAAGAATGTTAAGTATGTACAGTACGTAGGTCGGGGTTTGATGGGAAGGAGGAAGTGGGACGACCTGGACGGTGACCGAGTGACCCTCAATTCGCCCCGCTCACAAAATTCCACTTGTAACTAGTTCTAGGTACGTATACGTGCGCATCAGGGGATACACTTTCGGTTTATGATGTAAGTATTGTTTATGGTTTACTTATGCGTGTGAAGTTTTAGTTTTGTTTTACTATGCTACATCAAAGGGACAAATGGAAGCTATTGAATATGATGTTTGATTGTAGTAATAATAAAACTACTAGTAGTAGTAGTAGTAGTAGTAGTAGTAGTAGTAGTAGTAGTAGTAGTAGTAGTAGAAGTAGTAATAGTAATAGTAATAGTATGATCGCTTTCATTCATTATTGAATGACACAAGACCTCCATATGGTGTTTGTTTATTTATGTATTTCTAAATTGACTGTCGCGTTGGGAATCCCGATTTGATACATTTTCTAATCAAAGACATGTTCTTTGCCCTCACCCCGGTCCCACGAAAATAGAAAAACTCAGGTATGTGTGATACCCGTCAAATGGGTGTTGTAGTGAAGTTCAGTTGGCTTGTAACCTTGTTTCCAGACCGCGTCTGTGAAGGTTGTCTGTCGTACGTGTTGGGTAATAGGAGTACCTGGTATCGTGGTATGTTCGGCGTACACCCTGTGTGTCATCCAGGCGTCACGGAGCTGAAACCCAAGTGATGACGAAATTAATATGTTGAACAATGCATGTATGTTATATTATTTTGTGCGTGGAATCTTTGCACTATGATGCTGTATTTCGGCTTAACCTAAATGGAGATGGAATACATATACTGGATATGGTAAACATAATCTGTTAACACTTATTATACTTATTTTAGAAAATTCCTCCTCTAGACAATTACGTGTTATACTTTTTTCATACAATATAGACAACAGTAAGGTGATGCATACTTGCTGAGCGTTGAAAGTTACATAGACACACATCCCCTTACAGTAATGTTGCCTCAGTAAAATTCGTGTATTTGGATATGCATTTTATAGTCTAAATATTGTTGGATACAGTATCAATGACGCCTGACTTTTTAGTAAAATGTAAACGCAAACAATTGCAACCGATGCAAACATATATGTAATTTTGTATTTGCATATTTCTATAGTATTTGACCTTTCTTTTTCACCTGAATAATTTTACAACATTGGTAAATTGGGTATTATTTGCAGACAGTTCTCTTAATTTCTATGATGATATAATGGTGAAGTTTGTGATTACTTCTGATCTTTTCCCCGACATTTAGTTAGAGAAAGGCAGCGTGGTATCAAAATGAGGTTGTTTATAGCAGCATAGCTTGGTGAGCTGCTATCACGAGACTAAGAGTGATCCAAGTAAGCATGAAGCATCATTTCAAACTCAATAAAACGATAAGAATGACGCCATTTAGTATGACTCCACACAAGAGTTAAGTACTGAGGTTTGATAAATTAGACTCAGTGCTGTAGCTGTAGTTATTCAATCACGTTTCTCAGTCTGTTGCTTTCTATCATCTCTCGCCCAG
>JAPQNM010000013.1:24411061-24418561 GCA_029783475.1 Metacarcinus magister | reverse complement strand
CTCTCTCTCTCATAACTATCATAGTGAGTTAGAAAACAATGATATTTCCAGTCACGTCTAACTTCTTGTCTTGCTACATCCACTTCGTGCATTCAAACATATATAAGAACATATAATCCATGGAAGTGTCTGTGAATATGCCAAAATATACTAAAGAAATGACCTTCAAAACTTATTTTTTATTTGTAGTCTTCCTGTAAGGACTTTTAACATTTTCCTGTTTTCTATTTTTGATGTGCGCGAGAGGTGTGTCACTCATTACCTTTGTTGATATGCTGCCTCTACACAACGTAGCTACTCTACTATTCCGTCCAATCTGTCTGTCAACATTTCAAGGTTTATTGCTTGCAACAGTTAAAGGCTTATTACTCCTACACCTTTGATGTTGCACTTTTTTTCTTCCTACTACAACTGACTGTCACCTACAAATATATCTATTATGCTGCTCTCCGTGAAAAGTGTTCGCTGTCAGACTTTTTTATAAATAGTGTTTCCTTCTTGCTCCATGATTTATTTTGTGTATCTTATTTGCCTAGAAATGTGAGACACAAAAAAAAGTATTATAGGTACCAGTAACAAAAACAAAACAAAAAACTAATAAAAAAAAGAATATTAATTATATTATTTGTATGAAAATCATGCAACTCAACATGCTATCCTTCAAGAGTGACGTTCACTTGTCTGGTAGTCGGCGTGTATGCCGTGAGTGAGCCAGGGTGTGTTGCTCACCTCGGGCTTAGTTTGGCGTTTTGTGCGGGCCAGATTGATTCAGGGATTGATTTTTGCCTCACTGACGTAAATCCATACCCTCGAAGCATCATTACTCTGCTCACTGAGTTGGATGTTGTTATTTTTTTTGTTATCATTTGCGTTGTGGTCGCGCAGAAAATAATAAATAGTTCAATCCGTGAAATCAACTCATCATTCGTCGTTCAAAAAAACACTAAAAGTTTCTTAAGAACATGTTTTTGCTCTGAAATATCCATCACTGACATTGAAAGACATTATGATACGAATATGTCATGAGTGTTCCCTAGGGAAAGCTTATCATTGCTTCACGTTCATCAAGACTGTAGAGTATGTATTGCTCACGAAATAATATGACGGCACTGTAGTCACGGAGATATAAACAATAGTGGAGTCTTTTAAAAAAAACAGGAAGTCTACACACCACTTTGCGTCATTTATATATTTTTTTATTTATTCTGCTCAAGGCCGTCACAGTGATATGCCCCGAGAAAGACCTCTGTATGGGGAGTAATCACCACCTTCTGAGGCTATACTGTGACAATTTCTTTTGCCTTTTCCGTGTCTAATAGTTCGCCTTCTCTCCTGGTCTATTAATCTCGCATTCTAGGTGTTGTTGCATCCTAGGTGTCAATATATATGACCTTATCTGTTTGTTTACACTTACAGAAAAAAAACCTTATGTTTAGCTATAGAGAGGCGTGTGTACCGCTACATAAATGATAAAATGCTCAAAATATTCGTTAAATTTGCATTCGAGCTCTCTAGTTTCCTGTTGGGTATAAAAAAATATATGCGCAAAACTTCTCTCTCTCTCTCTCTCTCTCTCTCTCTCTCTCTCTCTCTCTCTCTCTCTCTCTCTCTCTCTCTCTCTCTCTCTCTCTCTCTCTCTCTCTCTCTCTCTCTCTCTCTCTTCTCTCTCTCTCTCTCTCTCTCTCTCTCTCTCTCTCTCTCTCTCTCTCTCTCTCTCTCTCTCTCTCTCTCTCTCTCTCTCTCTCTCTCGTCCAGCACCGACGTAAATACCTGAAAACATGGTCCCATTCTGCTCGTTGAGGCAGTGACGTCACGGAGTACTTACGTTCAGACACTGTTACGCCTTGAAGAAAAAGGAACCACAAAATGCGAAACTTTAAACCCTTTATTTTGTCCACATTCATTATGGATTATTTCTTTGTTATTTGCACTTTTTTTTTTTAGCAGCATCACGTATACCGTTGCCTTAGTTGGATTTATTTATTCCGACTTATATATTACTGGTTTGCTTATCATCATTTTTACGGCATTATGGATCAGTGACCACAGCGTGTCTCGTGTTACCTTGCGCACTTAATTAAAAGAAAGACTGGTATATAGTAACCCGACCTTCTCCTTCCACTTCCCTCGCGTACAAAAAAAAAAAGAAAACAGAAAAAGAAAGAATATAAAGAAAGAAACAGTGCCGCTGAACATGATGCCGTGGCTCACCAGGATCTGGTAAAACTAGACAAGCACGTGTGATTGGTGTTTGTGAATGGACACGTGAACTTACAGTGTAGTACATACATACGTCACCACCGCCCTTCAGCTCTTCCTTGAATGCAGAGTGTGGTGATGGGGAGAGATGGGATCACTTGGCATTACTGTTATTGTTGTTGTTGTTATTGGTATTATTATTACAAAAGAGATATTATTATCATTATTATAATTTATCACTAGCAATCGCCTCGTCGTATTGCATTCGTCAGCACATAAACAGGACAGTTCCGCAAGCAGCACGGTCACTTATGTACTGAAAGTGTTGTGATACTTCTGAATTGAAGGTGTTACCCTTAATTAAACCTGTTGAATTGTCAAAAGGAAACTAACAGGAAAGTTAAGTGTTCATTATCCATTCGTCTCCGTTTTCATTCCTTTAATATTACACATTAATGCGTATCGTTAGAAACAACCTTCATTTCGCTGATTCAAAATGAAACTCCGTACTGGATAGGATGAAATTAGTTTTAATGAATCAGTTCAATACGAAGATGATTATATAATCAGTGTTATAAAACTGAATGTAAGCATCATTAATACCTTTGTATGTAAGAATGTTATTCCTTTATTTCCTGTAGTATGATTTATTTATCATTATTTCAGGAAGTGTGCTCTTTCCTGCATCCTTTGATACACAATGAATAGGACTGTGATTGTTATCATCATGGTAATCATTGTTTTTCACTTGAGTTTAGTTTGAGTATACTTTTCTAACATGTATTTTCCAGTTATATCAATGCTTCTGCAAGTAGTAAGTTTGTTATTGTTAATTCAACAAGATAAGTTATTTTTTGTAACTTAACGAATTTGGACTCAGTGTTATGATTACTATAATATCAATCACCATTTCACCCTTGCTTACTTCACAAGAAGATTTTGAAAATTTCGCGAAAATTTCGACACTTCTTTACTACGCGGACAGAAAAACGTTGTTTATTATCCTTTGCTTATTTTATCGGCAGACAGGTCATACTTGTTACATGTATTTATATATTAAGTAAAATGGTAAATGCAATGTATTATATTGGTTTTCAATTAATTGTATTGTCTTTAGCATAATTTTATAACAGTTACCTGTTTGCAAAAAGAATGCACATATTGGGACAATTTGGGAGAGTGCTTCCTAACGACATTTTATTTTCTGAGATGGAACGCGCTATTATACTACTACTACTACTACTACTACTACTACTACTACTACTACTACTACTACTACTACTACTACTATACTACTACTACTACTACTACTACTTTTACTACTACTACTACTACTACTACTACTACTACTACTACTACTACTACTACTACTACTACTACTACTACTACTACTACTTTTACTACTACTACTACTACTACTACTACTACTACTACTACTACTACTACTACTACTACTACTACTACTACTACTACTATTTTTACTACTAATAATACTACTTTTACTACTACTACTACTACTACTACTACTACTACTACTACTACTACTACTACTACTACTACTACTACTACTACTACTACTACTACTACTACTACTTTTACTACTACTACTACTACTACTACTAATAATAATAATAATAATAATAATAATAATAATAATAATAATAATAATAATAATAATAACAATAATAATAATTCTACTACTACTACTACTACTACTACTACTTTTACTACTACCACTACTACTACTATTAGTACTACTACTACTACTACTACTACTACTACTACTACTACTACTACTACTACTACTACTACTACTACTACTACTACTGCTACTACTACTACAACTACTACTACTACTGCTACTACTACTGCTACTACTACTACTATCATTATAAATTATTATTACTGTACTATCATTATCAATTATTATAAGTGAGGCAGCGCTAGTCCGTTCCGTTGCTTCGTTCACTCTGTCTCATGTAGACCCAACAGCCCCTTCGTCTCAGAGGTGTCTGGCGTGGGCGTTAACTTGCGCCAGCCTCACTGGCGCCTCGTCCACCCAGCAGCGGTACTTTATCAAAGGTATCGCCTCCCTCTGGTTTTCACCAAAAGCCGCACAGGAGCTACTGTTTTTTTCCCTCCAGCCACAAGACTCGTGCCCTACCCCCCCCCTCCCTTGCCCTCAGTAGCTGCAGAGCTGCAGTATGTTTATCCGGTTGCCTGTCAAGGATTGTTGATATCTCATCATCAGGAAATTAGATATACAAAGGTGGCAACACCTCTCACGAGACAAAGATCTAAAACCCGTTAGGTGTGGGCGGCTGCTGCCCGAATGTCTGCACAAGAAGGGGCAAGTTTTTTGGCAGAAAATGGTCAGTATCCACGTGACACACCCTCATTATACCATAGACACTTGTTGAATTTATTCAGTAATAGGAGGTATAATTACAATTTGTTCATGAAATTGCTGTAATTTAAAATTTTATCATATTGAAATCACAATAATTGCATTGACTCGAAATAAGCAATGTGTCTTAACTTTTTGTGTGTGGGTCTTGCACGCTTACATCCACGTGACTGGGCCTTGCAGCGGTAAACATGCTGACGTTATCCTCATAAGAACACAAGAACAAGAGTAGACCACAGGTCCCTCCACGCCCGGCAACACCCCTTACACCCTCTCCACTTGCTGCTTTACCCTTTACTAGAACCTACGTAGGAAATTTCCAATGCGAGAACATCTTCAATAAGACTACCTTATATTTTCTACAGCTATTGCATTCATTATGTCTCCCAAGACTGATTTCCTGAGAATATGGCCATTGTTTCGGGTCTCAGCCTCTCGTAGTGTTCTGAGGATTAATAATGTCGTCTATATAGTAGATCACTCAGAAACTTGAGTCATGCCTCCTCGGGGTGACTCCATGGACTGATATCCTCGGAAACCGTCCTTAGTGTGTGTGTATGTGTGTGTGGGTGTGGGTGTGTGTGTGTGTGTGTGTGTGTGTGTGTGTGTGTGTGTGTGTGTGTGTGTGTGTGTGTGTGTGTGTGTGGTGTGTGTGTGTGTGTGTGTGTGTGTGTGTGCGTGTGTGTGTGTGTGGTGTGTGTGGTGTGTGTGTGTGTGTGTGTGTGTGTGTGTGTGTGTGTGTGCATGTGGGTGTGTGTGTGTGTGTGGTGTGTGTGTGTGTGTGTGTGTGTGTGTGTGTGTGTGTGTGTGTGTGTGTGTGTGTGTGTGTGCGTGTGTGTGTGTGTGTGTGTGTGTGTGTGTGTGTGTGTGTGTGTGTGTGTGTGTGTGTGTGTGTGTGTGTGTGTGTGTGTGTGTGTGTGTGTGTGTGTGTCCATTGTTGTTTTTGGATGACACACGTTTAGTATTCTTTCATATTGCTACAAGCGTTCTTCTTTTTTTTCTTATTCTTTTCTTCAGTATTATTGTTTTGATTATCATTATATTCATTATCATTATTTTTATATTATTGTTATGATTGTTATTGTTACTATTATGATTGTTATTAACATTGCTAATATTTTCATTATTATTATTATTATTGTTATTATTATTATTATTATCTTCATCATTATTATTATTATTGTTCTTATTCTTGGTCTTAATGTTCTTATTGTTATTCTTATTACCATTGTAGTTTTTGTTTTTGTTGTTGTTGTTATTGTTTTTGTTCTTGTTGTTGTTGACTATATGGGTATGGATATTACGATGGTCGAACGTCCAACGGCATTGGGATCCAAGGAGCATTCTTGAATCTGGGTCTTAGTTATTCGTGGTGGTGGTGGTGGTGGTGGTGGTTTTTATTATCGTCGTAATTATCATATTCGTATCGCTGTAACAGTAAAATAATATAAGAAACATAAGAAAATAAGGAGGCTGCAAAAGGCCAGTTGACAAGGCAGCTCCTGTGCACCTAACAATTACCATCTCTTTTCTTCATCCATAGATATGTCTAACCTCATCTTAAAAGTATCTATTGTCTCTGCACGTACGTCGTTGTTATTATATCTGATTTTATTGAATAATACGTAATAATAATGATGATAATGATAATAATAATAATAATAATAATAATAATAGTAGTAGTAGTAGTAGCAGTAATAGTAGTAATTGGAACAATGTATTTTTGGATCTGAAGAGAGAAAAAAAAGGAAGAAAAATGAAAAAGACCACCACCACTGGCGCCACATCTGTCCTCCTGCATTCCTAATACTCTACTGTAAGACCTCAGCAACAGAAACCAAGACCAAGACCACGTTACACTTGCAAAAACACGACACTGCCTTCACCCCGTTATTTAGCTTAAGACTTTTTTTAATCATCTCCTCCACGTATAGTCTACCTTCTCTCTGCACCACACTACCACCACACAGCAGAACAGCCAAGATCGTCACAACATTTGATACAGTAGTCGCTGATACCACTGTGGCTTAGGCTCCTGGACAGCCTTGTCACAGCTCATCTCAACAGGACGGCACCAATACACGCCACAGCCCAGAACAACAGCACCTCCACCCCACCGTTGATTGACAGCACACCTCACCACACACCACAGCATAGTAACACAGCATTGCTACATACGATCACAGCATCACCACACACCACAGCTCAGCATCACAACACCACAGAGCAACTTCACTCTCCACAGCTTCGCAACACAGCACCACCACACACCACATGCCACAAAAGCACAGTATCATCCTAAGAGAAGCCGTGTGGAGCCGTATCTGTGGTTATTAACAAAAACGTGGACAAACGGGACGGGTGTGTTGAGGGAAGTGTTACCTGGCTGCAAGGTGAGATGGGGTTCACTAGCCAGAGTTGAGCGACGCAACACCCATCTCGTGACCTTACTGACCAACATTTTCTATTCTCACATTGAACAATGACCTCAACAGTAAGACATCCTCACGGCCATGACCATGTCCGATAACTTCTATCCCGAAACAGCCAGGTAGTAAGTGAACGTGATCGAAAGCTTCGCTGGAAGAGCCTTGTATCAGAACTTGTAGACACAATACAAAAAGACGGTGTTCATAGGCGCGGCCGGCGGGTACAGACTGTCCTTGCGGCATGGCGCCTGGCCAGGGCCTTACTAATTACCGAGCACGGCAACGAGACACCAATGATCTTTTAGATAACAAGAATTATAAAGAAAAAAAACACGAAGGTTGCGAACATAGGCCACCGATCCAACATGTTCCTCTCTCGCGCCGCCTCACGCACATTTATGACGTTACAGCCTCCAACGAAATTCATGGATAACTTTACTTTTGATTAATAGACGGGAAAAGTAA
>JAPQNM010000013.1:24393561-24396061 GCA_029783475.1 Metacarcinus magister | reverse complement strand
AGGTGAAGACGTGGTTGTGGTTCGAGAAGCGATCCTTCTGTCCCGTGATGAAGGTTCGTCTTCACCTTAAACGTCGAGTAAAGGTTTCCGATTCGATATACGAATACCCGAATTGCCGTTTGAACGTCGACTTCGAAAAAATGCGAGAACTGGATAGCGATTGTTTTACAAGACTGAAAATGAAGTGGGGTAAGAAGACGATCCGTAAGAAGGCGGTGAACCTCAAGCCTCTGTTTGAGTGTTTCCAAAACGATAACGAAAGCCTCGGTAAGATTAACGTTGCGTTAGATGTGTCTTCTTTTTATCCGTTAACTTTTACGTTGAAAACCGAAACGAAGGAAGCCGAGGACAACACTAAGACGGCTTCTGAAAACAAGAATAAGGCTTCCGAAAACAAGGGAAACGCTTCCGAAAACAAGGGAAACAGTTCTGAAAACAAGGGAAACTCTTCTGAAAACAAGGGAAACGCTTCCGAAAACAAGGGAAACGCTATTGAAAACAAGAATATGTCTACCGAAAACAAGACAAAGGCTTCCGTAAACAAGTCAAAGGCTTCTGAAAACAAGACAAAGGCTTCTGAAAACAAGACAAAGGCTTCTGAAAACAAGGCAAAGGCTTCTGAAAACAAGACAAAAGGCTTCTGAAAACAAGGCAAAGGCTTCTGAAAACAAGGACAAAGGCTTCTGAAAACAAGGAAAAGGCTATTGAAAACAAGGACAAAGGCTTCTGAAAACAAGGACAAAGGCTATTGAAAACAAGGCAAAAGGCTATTGAAAACAAGAAAAGGCTACTGAAAACAAGGCAAAGGCTATTGAAAAACAAGGAAAAGGCTGCTGGAAAACAAAGAAAAGGCTATTGAAAACAAGGGAAAAGGCTGCTGGAAAACAAAGAAAAGGCTATTGAAAACAAGGAAAAGGCTATTGAAAACAAGGAAAAGGCTACTGAAAACAAGGAAAAAGGCTACTGAAAACAAGGCAAAAGGCTACTGAAAAAAAGGCAAAGGCTGCTGAAAACAAAGAAAAGGCTACTGAAAACAAGGAAAAGGCTACTGAAAACAAGAGAAAGGCTGCTGGAAACAAGAGTGAAAGGCTATTGAAAACAAGGAAAAGGCTCTGGAAAACAAGAGAAAAGGCTCTGAAAACAAGGAAAAGGCTGCTGGAAACAAGAAAAGGCTACTGAAAAAAGAAAAGGCTTCTGGAAAACAAGAAAAGGCTACTGAAAACAAGAAAAGGCTTCTGGAAACAAGAAGGCTCTGAAAAAGAAAGGCTTCTGGAAACAAGAGTGAAGGCTTCTGGAAACAAGAGAAAGGCTTCTGGAAAACAAGAGTGAGGCTTCTGGAAAACAAGAGTGAAGCTTCTGGAAACAAGAGTGAAGGCTTCTGGAAACAAGAGTGAGGCTTCTGGAAACAAGAGTGAGGCTTCTGGAAAGAAGAGTGAAGCTTCTGGAAACAAGAGTGAGGCTTCTGGAAAGAAGAGTGAGGCTTCTGGAAACAAGAGTGAGGCTTCTGGAAAGAAGAGTGAGGCTTCTGGAAAGAAGAGTGAAGCTTCTGGAAAGAAGAGTGAGGCTTCTGGAAAGAAGAGTGAAGCTTCTGGAAACAAGAGTGAGGCTTCTGGAAAGAAGAGTGAGGCTTCTGGAAAGAAGAGTGAGGCTTCTGGAAAGAAGAGTGAGGCTTCTGGAAAGAAGAGTGAGGCTTCTGGAAAGAAGAGTGAGGCTTCTGGAAAGAAGAGTGAGGCTTCTGGAAAGAAGAGTGAGGCTTCTGGAAAGAAGAGTGAGGCTTCTGGAAAGAAGAGTGAAGCTTCTGGAAAGAAGAGTGAGGCTTCTGGAAAGAAGAGTGAGGCTTCTGGAAAGAAGAGTGAGGCTTCTGGAAAGAAGAGTGAGGCTTCTGGAAAGAAGAGTGAGGCTTCTGGAAAGAAGAGTGAGGCTTCTGGAAAGAAGAGTGAGGCTTCTGGAAAGAAGAGTGAGGCTTCTGGAAAGAAGAGTGAAGCTTCTGGAAAGAAGAGTGAGGCTTCTGGAAAGAAGAGTGAGGCTTCTGGAAAGAAGAGTGAGGCTTCTGGAAAGAAGAGTGAGCTTCTGGAAAGAAGAGTGAGGCTTCTGGAAAGAAGAGTGAAGCTTCTGGAAAGAAGAGTGAGGCTTCTGGAAACAAGATGAGCTTTGGAAAGAAGAGTGAGCTTCTGGAAAGAAGAGTGAGGCTTCTGGAAAGAAGAGTGAAGCTTCTGGAAAGAAGAGTGAAGCTTCTGGAAAGAAGAGTGAAGCTTCTGGAAAGAAGAGTGAAGCTTCTGGAAAGAAGAGTGAGGCTACTGGAAAGAAGATGGAAGCTTATGGAAACAAGAGTGAGGCTTCTGGAAAGAAGAGTGAGGCTTCTGGAAAGAAGAGTGAAGCTTCTGGAAAGAAGAGTGAAGCTTCTGGAAAGAAGAGTGAAGCTTCTGGAAACAAGATGGCAGTTAATGGAAACAAGAGTGAAGCTTCTGGAAAGAAGAGTGAAGCTTCTGGAAAGAAGAGT
>JAPQNM010000013.1:24388561-24391061 GCA_029783475.1 Metacarcinus magister | reverse complement strand
CTCTCTCCTCTCGTCCTCTCTCTCTCTCTCTCTCTCTCTCTCTCTCCTCTCTCTCTCATCCTCTCTCGTCTTCTCTCTCTCTCTCTCTCTCTCTCTCTCGCTCTCTCTCCTCTCTCTCTCTCTCTCTCTCTCTCTCCTCTCCTCTCTCTCTCTCTCTCTCTCTCCTCTCTCTCTCCCTCTCTCTCTCTCTCCTCTCTCTCTCTCTCCTCTCTCTCTCTCTCTCTCTCTCTCTCTCTCTCTCTCTCTCTCTCTCCTCTCTCTCTCTCTCTCTCTCTCTCTCTCTCTCTCTCGCTCCTCTCTCTCTCTCTCTCTCTCTCTCTCCTCTCTCTCTCTCTCCCTCTCGTCTCTCTCTCTCTCTCTCTCTCTCTCTCTCTCTCTCTCTCCTCTCTCTCTCTCTCTCTCTCTTACAAAAAATTATAGCAGAAAAGAGAAAGGCTTACAAAAAATTCAAACTGTCACAGCTAATCTCAGATTTCAACAGTTACGTTGATCTTAAAAGAACGTGTGAAAAAGAGATAAGGAAAAAAAAGCGCGAGTATGAAGTAAGGATATCTCACGAAGCAAAGAAAAATCCCAAATTGTTCTATAGTTATATACGAAACAAAAAAACCGTAAAATATAATATAGGCCCACTAGTAGATAATGATAATAAACCTATCAGCGATGACAAAGATATGGCCTCTATACTTAATTCAACGTTCAGTAGCATCTTTACTGAGGAAGGTAAAGCAGATATCCCTACCTCGTCGAATATATTTCAAGGCCCCGATGAAGAAAAGCTCATCATAACCGAAATTCAAGCACATGAGGTTTGTAAATATTTACAAAAGATTGATCCAAATAAGTCCGTTGGTCCTGATGAAATTTCACACGGCTACTTAAAGAATGTTGTGTGCAGCTAGAAACTCCTTTAACAAGTTTATTCAATAAATCATTAACACAAGCTAGAGTACCTCGTGCATAGAAAAGAGCAAACATAACCCCCATCTTTAAGAAGGGAGAAAAGAAACAGCTGCTAACTATCGACCCATTAGTCTAACGTCAGTGTTAATTAAACTTTTTGAAATATCATCAGGGATAAAATAGTTGAGTTCCTCGAGAAAAATGAATTAATAACGGAAAACCAGCACGGATTTCGTAGTAATAAATCATGTCTGACTAATCTGTTACATTTCTTTAATGATGTTTACGCGAGTTGGGATGTCCGGAAGCCATATGATGTAATTTACTTGGATTTTCAAAAAGCATTTGATAAAGTTCCTCATAAACGGCTGATATCGAAATTGAGGGCACATGGAATAGGAGAGCATCTATGCGCGTGGATTGAAGACTGGCTCTCAGACCGGCAACAACGAGTTATTCTAAATGGCGAAGTGTCTGATTGGCAAAACGTAATTAGTGGTGTTCCTCAAGGGTCGGTCCTGGGACCCACGCTCTTCATCATATATGTAAATGATTTAGAAGGCAATCTTTTGTCAAAAGTAGCAAAATTCGCAGACGATACAAAACTTGGCGGTAAAGTAATATGCACTGAAGACTGTGATAAAATTCAGGATGATTTAAACAAACTAATCGATTGGAGTGAGAAATGGTTAATGTCCTTTATACAGACAAATGTAAGGTTATGCATATTGGCGATAAAAATCTAAATTTAAATACAAATGTGTGATCAGGAGCTCGATAAAGTCAAACAAGAAAAGGATCTTGGTGTAATCATTAACTGTAATCTAAAAGTGAGTGATCAGTGCATAGCTGCCAGTAAGAAAGCAAATATGATGTTAGGGCTAATTTCAAGAAATTTTGATCACAAAGCACCAGAAGTAATGAAAAAACTCTATACGGGCATTTGTAAGGCCACACCTTGAATATGCGATACAATTCTGGTCACCAAACTACATTAAAGACCAAAATTTGCTAGAAAGAGTACAGAGACGAGCAACAAAACTTATTCCTACATTGCATAATTTGTCATATGAGGAACGATTAAAACAGTTAGACATGTTCACTCTCCATAAGCGAAGAATTAGGGGGAGATATGATTGAAGTCTTTAAAATATTAAATAAATTTGACAAAATCAACCCAGAAGTACTTTTTGAAATGAATAACGCGTCAGTAACGAGAGGTAACGGTATGAAATTAAAAGTACAAAAATTTAACACAATTGCTCGTAAGTCATACTTCAATGTTAGAGTTGTTGACCATTGGAATAGACTCCCAGCATCAGTAGTTAGTTCTAAAACTATAGACATTTTCAAATCCAGATTAGACAAACATTTCCGAGAAACCGTTTTACTTTAAAAAAAGGTTGTTAAGGGATTCATGGTGTAAAGTAACTCAGACTGGTGGGTGGCTGCAGCTGTTGGTTATCGGGGTACTGGTGACTCCACCCGTGATCCGACGTAAACGAGAATCAAATCTCTACCTGGACAACAGTTGCAGTATAAGTCCTTCTGGTCTGTGTCTACTTCACTGGTTCCCATTTCATATGAGCATAAAATT
>JAPQNM010000013.1:24344215-24356715 GCA_029783475.1 Metacarcinus magister | reverse complement strand
CCTACCTGATGCCACAGGCGGAGAGGTCATTTGACAGTTTAGAAAGGTAAACTTCGGTTAACATTTTCAGTATGTCATTAAGGTTTTTTGGATATGTTTTGCCTGCATGATTTAGGTGTGTTATGCCCGCAGGTGAAAGAACAAAACCAGGATGAATGTGATATTTAAGTATGTGTACAATCGCGGCCACACAGTCAAGTATCGTTCTAAGAAGATGTTGACATGCAAATAAAAGATAATGTTAGGCTGTAAGGTCCCTTGATTTGCAGCATGTGGTGGTACTTGACAGGTTGACAAACAGTCGGTCCTCGTGGTGGTGTCGGGTATCCACACCACGCCAAAATCAACACCACCATTAACCCTGCAGACACTTCTCCTGGTGTATTGTCCAGGCTCTTTCTTTGCTTGGATTGCAACTTTGTGTTGTAATGTTACTGTTTTCATTTTTTCTCAATACGTAGAAAGTAAGTGTGTATGTTTCATGCTCTCCTTCTGATTACATATAGTTGACACCTGATCATTGATCTAACATACTTTTAATCCCAAGAGGTACGCTTCATTGGTGGTCGCCCCCGTGTGTGCGCTGCTCCTCCGTCATTGAGCTTGAAGCAACTTTTTTGGTATTACGTTCAAATCTACGCTGGTTCCACTTGTATTACTTATTTAACAGCGGATTGTTACTAGAAATAAACTGTTTATTTATGTTCAGATGTCAAGGCTACGTGAGTGGTACATGCTTAAGACAAGGTAAGTACTTGTTTTCTGGACTGGAATTTCTTGCCTAGCATGTCTGTCCTGTTTTGTCTTCCCTTTAGTCAAGGACACCAGGACTCGCATGCATATGTAATAACAACAAACAAGTTACAGGAGAGAGAGAGTTGAAGGATAATCAGTGTGACTCGACAGGTTTGCCCCGCGCGTCTCTGGAAAGGAAAAGAGTGAAAAATGAAGAGAATGGATTGAAGAACCAGAGGGGCAATACCATGAGAAAACATGTTTATGTTTTCACTGAGGGAGGAGCCCCTCTCTCGTAGAGAATATTATGTTTTACTAGATGAGAACCTTAGCGCATTTATGAAAGGCTGTGCAAGTCACACGTGCCATTACCACCAAATAATAATGGAAAGGAGTTCCAGCATGCAGTACCTCGAGGATGTCTTATCTCCTAGTGTAATGACTTGAATCACCAGCCCGCCACTCGAAACAGCGGCGATGATGTAGATGGAGCCTGTGGATTATGTATGTGTTTTAGTTATCGAGGTTCAGGCTACCGGCCGCGACATTAGTAAAGGTCATTAGAGGAGCGGACAGGGAAGTCTTGGATCTTGCTGCAGCTTGAACTGTGCTCTATATGATGCTTCGACCTTGGCACAGCCGTGTGCTTGGGTAGGGCGGGGCAGAGCGGGCTTGGCTCCATGGGTCATGTGCCAACACCTGGCGAGAACGGGTAGGCCAAGCAAGCTGATTCCCTTCTCGGAAGAGGACTTCCCGCATCATGACCCACCGTAGATTTGGGTCATCACATCTCGACGGCGGAGGGCGGAGTCTGGTGGTGAGGAGATGGTCAGGAAAAGAAGGAGGGGACTGGTAGGATGGGGATGATTGTTCGAATTGGTGTATTGAGAAAAGAATCTCTTTCAAGATGCATCTTGGTGTTTTGAAGAAAAAGAGTCCTGTTGTTTACTAAGCGTCAGGGTCGGTGGCCTGAGGTGAGCCTCGCCATGGGGGCTGCGGGGCGGTTCCAAGGTAAACAGCTCCGAACTAACCTTCGGTGCTTGATACATGGAATTCGAAAATTCGGATGGGAAACCCACAGATACGGTTAGTATATTCAGATGTAACTTCTACACACCTTCATATTTACTGAAAAAAACTTCAGTAATTTGATTCCGATTTCTTAATCAATGATAGGCAGCTACCACGCCCTAGAATTACTTATTACATGTTTCTTTAACAATGCCTGCTGACATGATTCCCACAAAAAAGTTTTAACCGTGTGGGAAGTTATGGTCTGTTATTCTCGTTCCTAAGGTTATTCTCTATCATAGTTTGGAGGCTCGTGTGCGGCACAGACTGGTCGAAAATTTACTCATTGATGCCTCTGTTAAACTTTTCCCTAAAGAAAGACACACGCAGGCTGGTGTGCCACGCCATGCTCGTCTTCTGCAGTGGTGTGTGATTAAGTTATTGGTAGATATGGAATCTCATCATACTCAACAATAACAACAACAACAACAACAATAACAAACCCTAATATGACAAAATACTGTATTTTTCTTAATAATGTGAGAGAGAGAGAGAGAGAGAGAGAGAGAGAGAGAGAGAGAGAGAGAGAGAGAGAGAGAGAGAGAGAGAGAGAGAGAGAGAGAGAGAGAGAGAGCTTGTGCATGCGCGCACCGTATACATGCAGGCGCGTGTATGTGCTCTAGTTTTACTCTTATTGGAAAGCAGATAGTTCATTATGTATAATTGAAAGTTTCATTAAGAGATTGTTGGAGCAAGATCCATGCATCTGTAAACATCTGTTGGTGACATTATTATTATTATTAGTTTTAATTATTATTTTGTGTGTATGTGCGCCTTGTCTCGGCTATCCCAATTTAGGTAAATAGATAGATTATCATAACCATTACTGGTAATAATGATTGGTATCGTAGTAGTGATTGTAGAAGTAGAAGTGGTAGTAACCAGAAGTCCAACTGTTGTAGGAACCATAATATCATATATGAACCATAATATCTTTAATGTCATGCAGAGTCTCAAGGTTAGTCGTGCGTCACCTTTAAGCCAGGTTTTAGGAAGGGCAGTGTGTCGTCGCCGCGGCTGCCTACCTCATTCCATGCTAGGACTTATGCTTTTGTTGTTGGAGTTAGGTAAGGCACCGCAAAAACTGTGCTCCATGCAGTCTTGACCCTGAGCACGAGCATAAATTAAACGCATTTGAATTATTTTTATTAAATCATCAAGCTCGGCTAAATGCGCTTCCAACTGGTTCAAGGCCGTTAATACCGAAAGGTTATTCTGGCCACCTAACCTTTGCCCGGCCGGCGGACAGTAGGAGACATAATGACGTTTGTACTTACACACCAGGAAAACGAGCGAGATGTGAGCGTTTTGTGCATCGAAATTCTTGTGATCTTGTCGCTGCTTCTAATTTACATGATTACACATATATGCATATTACCTAATTTATACGTGGCAATTAAGATACATGATAGACAGACCCTGACACAGCATCTCAGGACTCGCACTGCTTTAAAGGACACACACACACACACACACACACACACACACACACACACACACACACACACACACACTGAGGCTTTATCTATTTATCATCCCATGTGGCCTCTCCTTTATAACATTAATTATTAGTGTGTCCAGTTGTCACCAATGTATGATCATTCAATTAAGATGTACTACTTCACTTTATTTATTTTTTTCGCTATTCAATCACGTCTTCTTGCAATGGCGTGGTATGACTCTGAAGATTAAATGATCCGCCACGAATACTATTAACGAGCATCACCACGTCTCCTTGGAAGTAAGAAGCAGAGAAATTTACGTTTTATGGTTCCAATCAGATGTTGTTTGATTTCATTGAGATATATCGTGCAGTCAATTAACGAGATACTTTTATATTGCAGCCGTTCATTGGTATTATGTTATATTCATATATTAATCGTTTTTTATTTTAATGCAGGTTCATTCAGGATATGGTAGATACGACTAAGAATCGACTATATATACGATTATATATCATTCAAATACACAGTTTAAAGAAAATCCAAACAAGTTGCCTTGATCATATTATTCGAACTGGCGAAAATATGGTACAGATATCCCACCTCCATGTCATTAGATGAATAGAAAGCTGATAGAAGAAAAGACACATACCCACCACGGAAGTCTTTCTACCTTTCCACTGACTACCATCTAACCTCATTATGTTGTCCTTTCTCCGACCCTACATCACTATACTTTTTCATCTCCCTACAATCATGCACTACGAACCCACACTACAATCCCATTACTTCCTCTCTTCTGTCCACTCAAGAACACTGAAGGAACTCTATAACATCAGTCCACGTACTACCACACATACTGTCACTAAACTGCCAGTCCTAAAGTACCACCACCAACCACGAAAAAGCGACGAGGGGCAGTGCCAGGGTCAGAATATTAATACACAGCCGTGACTTTCTTAAGGTATTTGACATTAAACAACATCCTTTACTAACTGCATGAATGCCTTGCAACGGCTTAACTTATCTCTTAACCTCACAATATTCAGGATACGTGCGGTAATTGTTCGGGCGGTATAATTTTTATTCTTGAAGCATTGTTTTTATATGTCATCGATTTTTTACGTATAACATGTTTTGTGTTGAACCTGCTGTGCTCAGTGGCCTAGTGACCTTGAGTGTCGCGCGGCGCGTCACAAGGTGCGTCGCTCTTCAAAGCACTGCACACACACAACATTCTCAACGGTGAGTATATGTCTTTTCTTCTATCAGCTTTCTATTCATCTAATGACATGGAGGTGGGATATCTGTACCATATTTTCGCCAGTTTGGATTTTCTTTAAATTGTGTATTTGAATGATATATAATCGTATATATAGCTTGCTTTGTATATCCTCCAAATGTTACATTATAAAAATCACCATATGGCCAGTTTGGCGTTATTTTCGAAGTACAGGATGGTCTTCACTTCCAACATAATTTTTAAATGAAGTCTGAACTGTCCCAAATCAAACGAGAAGTCCATTCAGTGTGAAAGAACCTCTATAAGGATACAAGATAAATGATGCAGTATTCATATTATTATGTAATGGAAATAGGGTAGACGCTTTGCAGTCGTATTAGTTTCACACTCCACGTTTCAAAACCAACAACCTGATTTTGTACCGTGTGGTGCTGTATCACCGGCAAATTTTGAAGTAATACTATGCAGACAGCTATTGAGAAGAAAGTTCAGCGAGCTGCAGCCTGGGTGACATGCCTTGATTCCTACATTGTTTCATACGCCCTTCTGCACCCACGAAACACTTCCTGTGTACTTTCTACCTCCTATAAATTGTGAAATAGAAGTTACTTGAATGTCTTGGAATACACATCCTGATTATATTGTTAGAGAAGGGTTATACTTTGCAGTACTGCTAATATGTAATATGTATACCTTTGAAAGATTTACAACAGATATACATTTACATATTGGCGGAAGTGAGGAAGTTCCTCAAAATAATACGGCAATAGCAGCACTGCATACTAAGAAGGTTCGCGTGGGTTCAGAACCTGAGAGACATAAGGACTAAGGAGGCGTAATAGAAGGCTTACAGAAAGGGCAAGAGGGAGACTGAGGGCGGGGCCAGGTGCACTGAAGATATATAAGCGCAGCGGTGCTGAGCGGCTGTACATTGTTTCTCCAGGAGTTTAGCAGGAAACATGCGCGTCCTGGTGGGTAGTGAGAGGGTGTCTTGGCATCCTGTGTTGTTGTTATACTGAGTGTCTGAACAGTGTTTGCTCCGTGCAGTGTGACCCCATGGCTAGCTGGTACCCCTCAATAGTGGCAAATCCTTTGTTCCCCAGTAGTGATGCCTTGTTGATGGTATTACTGTAGTGGTTCCCCCTGGTGATACTTCTGATACCCAGCCCTTATCCCCCCCATGCCCGGTGGTAATGCCTTGATGGGAACAACATCCCGTGGTACCTCCTTGTGGCTCACACAGTCGTGCCCTCCCTTATGTAATGTCTCCTAGTCGTAGTGTTTGAAGGCTGTGCTCCCATACGGTGATCCCTCCCTTCCCCTACCCATGGTGATGGTACTTTCTAGTATTGTCTCTTAGTTGTGCTGCTCCTTGCAGTTGATGCCTTCTATTGGAGGTATTAACTTAATGGTGGCCGCAGTGCTAGAAGTATCCTGACAGTACCCATTAGCGATATTTTCTGGTAGTGGTTCTCCCCTTGTGGCTGTCATGGTGGTATTGACCTGCACCTGCTAGTATTTGGGATAAACTGCTCTTTTCACTCTTGCTTTCCTTTTTCATTCATAGTTGCTGATATCAACGCTGATGGCGGCTGCCATGTCAGCACCATTCGTGGAGGTTGAACCCAGCCCAGAGGCAGAAATCCCTGAGGTAACAGCACCCTTAGCTATGATGGACGCAGCAGAAACAGAGATGGTAACCACAGATGTCCGTGAGGAGGCTACCCCTGCCGAGGAAGTTGCAGTCCTCTCAGATTTAAAACACGCTCCCTTTATTGCCATCTTTTTGAGAACTGATCTGGCAGAGAATACTCCCACTGGAGAGATTTCTGGCCTTTTTGAAACTCCTATTGACGAAGCGGCACCTGTTTTGGTTGAAGAAATTCCTGCAGAAGAAACTGTGGTCCCTGTTGTTGAAGAAACGTTTGCTGTTGAGCCTCTAATCCTTTCAGAGGAAGCAACTGTCAATGTAGTAGAAGCTGATGCTTTTGTAGAAGATACTCCTGTTCTTCTTGTAAATACTAATTCCCTTACTGATGAAGTTGTGGCTGCAGTAGATGAAATCCCAGTCATCGCTCAAAACTCAATCATCGTTGAGACTGCAGTACTTCCTGAAGAAACTGTTATTACACACCAATTTTCTGCTCCTGTAGAAGAGACTCCTGCTCCTGTAGAAGAGACTCCTGCTCCTGTAGAAGAGACTCCTGCTCCTGTAGAAGAGACTCCTGCTCCTGTAGAAGAGACTCCTGCCCCTGTAGAAGAGACTCCTGCCCCTGTAGAAGAGACTCCTGCCCCTGTAGAAGAGACTCCTGCTCCTGTAGAAGAGACGCCTGCTCCTGTAGAAGAGACGCCTGCCCCTGTAGAAGAGACTCCTGCCCCTGTAGAAGAGACTCCTGCCCCTGTAGAAGAGACTCCTGCCCCTGTAGAAGAGACTCCTGCCCCTGTAGAAGAGACTCCTGCCCCTGTAGAAGAGACTCCTGCCCCTGTAGAAGAGATTCCTGCCCTTGTAGAAGAGACAGCAACCCCTGTAGAGGAACAAGCAACCCCTGTAGATGAAACGGTAGTCCTTGTTGAAGAGACAGCAGCCCCTGTGGAAAAGACAGCCGCCCCTGTAGAAGAGACAGTTGCCCCTGTAGAAGAAACAGTATCCCCTGTAGAAGAGACCGCAGCTCCTGTGGAAAAGACAGCAGTCCCTGCAGAAGAGACAGTTGCCCCTATTGAAGAGACGGTAGCCACTGTTGAAGAAACAGCAACTCCTGTAGAAGAGACAGCAGCCCCTGTAGAAGAGACGGTAGTCAATGTTGAAGAGACAGCAGCCCCTGCAGAAGAGACAGCCGCCCCTGTAGAAGAGACAGCTGCCCCTGTTGAAGAGACAGCAGTTCCTGTGGAAAAGACAGCAACCCCTGTAGAAGAGACAGCAGCCCCTGTAGAAGAGACAGCTGCCCCTGTTGAAGAGACAGCAGTTCCTGTGGAAAAGACAGTAGCCCCTGCAGAAGAGACAGCCGCCCCTGTAGAAGAGACAGCTGCCCCTGTTGAAGAGACAGCAGCCCCTGTAGAAAAGACAGCCGCCCCTGTAGAAGAGATAGCTGCTCCTGTTGAAGAGACAGCAGTTCCTGTGGAAAAGACAGTAGCCCCTGTAGAAGAGACAGCAGCCCCTGTAGAAGAGACAGCAGCCCCTGTAGAAGAGACAGCAGCCCCTGTAGAAGAGACAGCAGCCCCTGTAGAAGAGACAGCAGCCCCTGTAGAAGAGACAGCAGCCCCTGTAGAAGAGACAGCAGCCCCTGTAGAAGAGACAGCAGCCCCTGTAGAAGAGACAGCAGCCCCTGTAGAAGAGACAGCAGCCCCTGTAGAAGAGACAGCTGTCCCTGTGGAAAAGACAGCAGCCCCTGTAGAAGAGACAGCAACAACTGTAGAAGAGACAGCAACACTTGTAGAAGAGACAGCAGCACCTGTGGAAAAGACTGCAGCCCCTGTTGAAGAAACACCCATCCGTACAGAAGAGACATTTGTCCTTGCTGAATCAACTCCACGCTTTGTAAAAGAGACTGTGGTCCCTGCAGAAAAGAAACCTGCACCTGTAAGAGAGTCTTCTCTCCATATCGTGGCTGGTACTAATAGAAACCGGTTCCCACTGAGTAATGCCATCCAACCTAGTACTTCAGCCTCAGAAGTAAGACCGCGAGTGGCAGTGAGGCCCCCGGGGCTATCTATAGGCTCTCCTGCTTTTCACAGGAGTTTTCCTGCTCCTCAAAATCGGTTGCAACACTCAGTGCCATCGACCCATCACACTCATGGCGTGCATTTCACTCACTCAAGCCCATTCAGTCAACATTTTCAACAGGTTCAAGCTCCAGTGGTCCAACCTGACCCAATATCCCTAGTGCCACCACAGTTCAGGGCTTTTATTTACCCAAATGATGCCCCTGATGTATTGGCTGCTAAGATCAACTTCTTCCAGCATTTTTCATCTCGTGTGCCACAAAGGCATGTATTTGGTTAACTTGGCTCAATGAGAATGAGTGATGGTGGATAAGGACAAATTATATTTGTCGAGGCAAATCTATAGGTGCATATACTCATCCCAGGGACGATAGCACTTTTGTTAACATTCAGATGCATTGCATATACATAATGTATATGCAGGAACCATATAAAATCTGATAGACTGTAAAGTTGTTATTCTTTTTATAGATTCGTGGATGCATGAAAAATTCTAAATTGAAAGTCATGATTTTTTATATACAGACTGACCCTAATATATATATTGATTGTTACTCTTGGTATTGTTATAAAAACTAAATTTATTACTTTGCAGTAAGAAATTTGTGTACTCACAATGGTAATGACACTTTTTTTAATACAGTGATATCAAGACATACATTTCTCATTGTATTAGGGTCGCACTCTTTCTTAAAGTGTTTTGAAATGAGGCGCTGTGCATGTTGCTTGCTGTATATATGTTGCTTGTTTGTACATAGCAACAAGGAGGAGCAGCCACTCTAGTCGATGGGGCAAGGCAAGGCCTGTTGTCAAGCTTCTGGCTCACAATTGTGCATTATGCTGTTTATTTATTTATTAAAAGTTTACTTGGCTGAAGAAGATATATATAGCTTAGATATGTTAAAATATATATCCAATATAATCTAAGCTAGTGAATTGTTGGTGAGCCAGAAGGTGTCACAGCCCTGAGAGCGGTGGTGCAGTACAAAGACGTCTCATACATGTTCTAATTCACTGTAGTAGTGACATTGAAGTTTGGCTTCCCTCACAGGAGTCCCAGTTAATTCACTAGAAAGCTTGCAAAACACTCCCTCTTCAGTAATGCTCAATGTTTTTTCTAGTTTTGGCTGTTAGTGACAGCTATTGTGATGATTGCAGTCTTATGCCGTAATTCTGAATTCCCTCTTATACTAGAATTTTTTTAAAAGTTGGAAATAAATATTTGATCATTTTTACCACCCTGTCCACTCTTGGACAAAAATTTTTTTTTATTTAGTGAAATACGTATATGCATTTTAATTTTCACTAGCCATAGGGAAAAGCAGTTTGTGCATTCAGGATCTTCAGCCATCACACTGTTGTCTTCTTCCATAGTTGCTTGGTATCATACTCTTTTCTTGTACTATATGTATTTTTAAAATAAATCTCCCACATATACTGTATTTTCTTTAGCAAGTAGGAAATACCATAGGCAGTAACCACAATGGCAAGATGATCATCTATTTGATTTTTCAAAACAGTATTCCATAGAGATTTGTTGTTTTTAGCATATGAATGATATATCCATCTATCTATAGTTTGACACCTCGTCCTTTTTAGGAAAATCTCACAAGATAGTGGCCACGGCAGCAATCATTCCTTGCTTGTTGAAGCCTTCCCACTCTTTCAGCACCTCTTTCATCCATATAGTCTTTTACCCTATCCTTCCATCTTCCAAGTGGCCTTACTCTTTTACTAGGATCACTCATAAATTTGTGTTCACAAACTTTTCACTCAATTCTCTCTGTGACCAAACCACCTCAAAGTTTTTTTGTTTTTTTTCACCTATTACGTTTCTCTACACTACACTCCATTAGTATAAGTTCCCATGCCACATCTTCCATACATGCTTCCAATGCTCTCACCCTATCTTTTCATGCCACATAACCCTCTCGGATAACTAACTTCCATAGCAGACACTTTTGACTGTTAAGACCTATTCCACATCCAAGTCTTTGATCCTCATATCAATGTTGGCTGGAAAATACCATTTCTTGCACCTCTCTTTACCTCCATGGACATAATCCTCCCTCATTACACTTGCAAATGATTCTATGACATAGCTACCTTTAATAGTCCTCTCTCTTATTTCTCCTTGATTGCATAGCAATGTTCCAATATACTTAAACTTAACTTCCAGCATTCTTTCTTCCTGAAATCACCTCACACCTTCCTACTACTTTACTTCCTGGGGATTAAAAATTTGATTAAATAATCTGCCTGAACTAGGTGAACTAAATGATATAATTCTGCTATGGTTAATGAGTGCTATTCCTCTCACCAAGAAACTGCCATGAGCCAGGATCAGATTCGCAACCTATAGGTAAAGAGCCAAGCAAGCACTGTACCACAGAGCTACTATACTACTGTACTATATGTATTTTTAAAATAAATCCCCTACATAGACTGCATTTTCTTAAGTACATAAAGCAAGTAGGAAATACCATAGGCAGTAACCACACTGGCCAGATTATTATGGGGAGGCGGTGGTACAGTGGTCAGCGTTCAAGTATGACAACCTAGGGTCCCGGGTTTGATCACCCAATATCCGCTGGCCACTTTTCATTATTTGATATCACCGCCAAGTGGCCAAAGACTACCCAAATTGCTGCCATACTGTCCTCAGACGGGACTTACAATGTTATATGCATTTGAGGCTTTAGCAGTGATTAGCCTCTCTTCGTTCTCAACATATTCAAGCGAGAACGTAAACTTTTGAGGCGTCACTATAAAAAATCTAAAAACCTACGCCAAATAACAGGCAAAGGCAAGTCCATCTGTGCCTCCATAAAAGCCTACTGGCGCCAACGGTTTATGATATAGAAAAAAAAAAAATCATCTATTTGATTTTTCCATTGTATGTAAAACCGTATCCCAGAGATTTGTAGTTTTCAGCATTTGAATGTTATACTTATCCATCTATAGTCTGACACCTCGTCCTTTTTAGAAAAATCTCAAGATAATGGCCACGGCAGAAGAGCCTCCACCTCTCCATATCGAAACACTCATTCCTTGCTTGTTGAAGCCTTCCCACTCTTTCAGGACCTCTTAAATCCATAAAGTCTTTTACCCTATCCTTCCATCTTCCAAGTGGCCTTACTCTTTTACTAGGACCACTCACATCATTTTTTTTCCCAAACTTTTCACTCAATCCTCTCTATGTGACCAAACCACCTCAAAGTATTTTTTTTTCATCGATTACATTTCTCTACACTACACTCCATTAGTGTAAGTTCCCATGCCACATTTTCCATACATGCTTCCATTTCTTGTGGAGCAGTTGTGTATGAGTGTTGCTGGTCTCTGGGTTGTAGCCTCTGTCCTCTTGTTATAGCCCAGTCGTCCTTTTCTTAAGTGGATATTTACTATGAATCCCACATCAGGTATAAGCCCTTCCACACACAGATCACTATAAGATTATAGATGATAGATTATATATATAATTATAATAGATAGAAATGTGTCATGAAGATGATTGTTGGGTCAGTTTTTCTAAACATCCTGTGGTCATTTCATAATCTTAGGTGAGAGTACACGATAAGTAGACATGATTGGGTCATGTAGACAACTGAGTTGGCAAAGAACCTGTGCCCAGCTCAGCCACCACCAAATTGATAGACCTTGGTCCATTGGTTTTCCTCTACACTTTAATGCTGACACTGTGTGCACATTTATGCAAAATTTTTTTTAATATGGCGTTGGAAATTATTGAATTAATATTTTTCTTACCTAAAGTTTTCTTATTTAATTATCTATTTGATTTAATTATTGAAACAACTACACACACACAAAAAGCAAAACACAAACCTAATGGTAATAGATTATTACTTTGATCAGTACAGCCCATTCCTATGGAGATTCATAAAAATGTGAGAAAATTGTGTAAGGTTGTTGCTCTTACTTGCAATGCTATCCCTCGGTGAGATAGACAGACCAACTAGTTAATTATTATCATCATGGGCAACATACAATTAAAGGTATTTTAATTTCTAAAGCCTGACATAGAAGTAAAGGTCTTTTAACATAACCTAACAAAATTAGAGGTCTTTACATAGCATAACATTACTACCATCAGCTCCAAAGATTTTGAAAACTGACAAAACTTCATATTGCAATTATGTGAAAAATAGATGAAAAAAATGTAATATGATACAACAGAATGTGAAGACTTTATAATGGACAGAACATATATTTCATTTTAAGAAATGGAGATAATAAAAACACAGGAATGTGCAATTGAACCTTTAATT
>JAPQNM010000013.1:24316715-24336715 GCA_029783475.1 Metacarcinus magister | reverse complement strand
ATAGATTACAAAGAGCAGCTACAAAAATGGCTCCAAGCCTGAGAAATTTACCTTATGAAGAAAGACTTTCTAGGCTGAAACTACCAACTCTTGAGAAAAGAAGAGAAAGGGGAGACTTTATAGCAGTGTATAGAGCCTCAAAAGGTCTGGAAAAAATTTATAGAGATTATCTGTTTGTGTGGGACGACAGAACTACAAGAGGACACGAGAAGAAACTGAAAAGGACTACATGCAAGAGACAAAAAAATACAGCTTCCCATATAGAAGCCTGGAAGCCTTGATGCAGGAGTAATTAATACAAGAAATATTCATGATTTCAAAAGCAAACTGGATAATATTACATTTGGAGACACTCACTCACACTCTCTCTCTCTCTCTCTCTCTCTCTCTCTCTCTCTCTCTCTCTCTCTCTCTCTCACAGACACACAGGATGTGTCCCCCAGAGGATGTTTACGAACCACAGTCAAGACTCACCAGCCTCCCTTAAAAAAAAAAACCACACACACACAGAGGATGTTTACAAACCACAGTCAAGACTCACCAGCCACCCTTAAAACACACACACACACATACAGGATGTTTACGAACCACAGACTCCAATAACCTACTATTTTTTCTTCTCATGTATACTTTCCCTTTCGCCACTACAGATGACATAGCAGTGAAAATTGACCTGACCTGGGGTGATGGTTGCTGCAGTGACTTACAAGGTACAAGTCACTTCCACCAACACTCAAGGACACTTCTCTATCTAGAGTTTCTGACGCATCATTCCCTCCGGAAACGTCCCCCAAGGAGATGGCCACAGCAGAAGAGCCTCCACCTCTCCCTATCCAAACACTTCCTACTTGCTTGTTCAATCTTTCATGCATGTACTCTTTCACTCTATACTTCCATCTTACAACTGGCCTTCTTCTCCTAGGACCCACACTTTCTTTGTAAACTCTTCACTATTCTTCCTCTCAATATGACCAAACCACCTCAAAGTATTTATTTTTACCTATTCCACCACGATACCACACTTCACTCCATTTGCACAAGGTCCCATGCCACACCTTTCATACAAGATTTAATTGCCCTCAGCCTCCCATCTTGTCACGCCACATGCTCCTCTTAGATAACTCATTTCCATAGCACGTACTCTTGAATGCTATGCCCTATTCCATGTCACTTCTCACCTGTAATAAAAGTGTTGCACTGAAAATAAAGTGATATAATTGTAAACTTTTTGTTATTACCCGAGACAGAAAGAATGAGTGACAGTAAGATGATATACATTCACCTCCACCTGTCAAATTTAGAAAAGGGATGGAAAAGGGAATGTGTTAGAAGGATAGAAATATTACAATTAGGTAAACACACACACTCCCAAGGAATATACCCACAAATATCATGGATCAGTTTCTAAATCATTATAAATATTAATGTATTATAAATACATCTAACAGCTGCTCACAATAATATGGCACAATAATATGGCAATTAATGTAAACCTTTTGAGGTATATATATATATATATATATATATATATATAATATATATATATATATATATATATATATAATATATATATATATATATATATATATATATATATATATATATATATATAAAGTAGATACACACACACACTCGACCCTTGAATAACGGACTAAATGGGGAATTTACTTGTTCGTTATTTGAAAAAGTCTTGCTTGGTAATCAGCGGCTGTTTCAAGAGACTGGCTTCTCAAAGACATGCGTGACATGCATTCTCATGGTGTTCTAGGTTATCAAAAGCCCCGATGTGTTCTCTCACATTATTCACAGTCCCCCTCCACTTTCTGCATGCAAAAATGCAGTGTGGCGAGTTGGTGCGAGTGTTCAGGGATCCATCTGTATAGTTTCATGTAGCACCAGCCGTGTGGGACAGGGCACAACCAAGCGTTGTGGGATACAATGGTCTGCTGTGTTGAGGGGTCAGTTACAGTTTTAGCTGTATATGCAGCATCTCATTGAACCTATCTGGTCCCACACACATATATAGTCATAGTGAGTTAAGAAGTTTAATAAATGTCTTCACACTGCAGTTCCCTGTTGCCTTCATATATAATATACTTTCATAAGCATTTTTAGGTGGTATTTTATATTATTCATCCCTTATCCTCCGAATTTTCTACAAACTCTGGAAAATGTATAAATATGCATGCATTATCCCACTTTAGTTTGAATTGTTCACCAAGATATTTAGTTTCCAGTAACTCATGGCATCCTTACTGGTAGGCTTAGGCATGATGCCCAGTCACATGAGTTCTAGAGGTGAGAAGGGATGACGAGTAATTATACAGAAAAATGCCAGTACACAGTGAGAGCGTTTGGGAGCTAGGATGTTTACTATACCCAGAGTGTAAAGCTCTGTCCACACTGTGCCTCGTGCAGTGCTGCATGAGGCAGCTGGCAGTGGTGAACGCAGAGATTGCATCCAGACTGTGTGCCTCATGCTTGAGGCGAGCAAGGGAGTTTTGAAGGGATGCCAGTCTCCAATGAGCAGCGACGGGAGGATCATGTGTGCTGACGCGTGGAGAAAGCAAGAAATTGTATCATGGAGTATTGTAGCTATGTGCTGCCAAAAAGAAACTATTAACAAAGCTACAGGAAAAGATATTGTGCAAGCAACGGTTTTCTCTATGATCTCTTAAGAGGGAGTTTCAATCAATTATTTTTAGAACTACAAATGGAAAACCCATCAGACTTTGAAAATTACACTAGAATGCCAGTCATTGCATTCCATGAGCTGTTGGCAACTCATCTTCCAGTTCACAGTTCATAACATGACATTTCTGTTTTCATCGCTTCCAAACTTGCACTTCTTATATATATCCCTCATCTTGTAGTAGTTGCACTTGACATTCCAAATGCAAGGATGCTGCTTCAATAATTCTATACAGCTGAGCGTGTTGCTCCTCGTCCACTGTATCGGGCTAGGTGAGTGGGTCATGTTGGGGAGCAAAGAGAGCCATGCGTCCTCTCCCATCTTGACTCAAGATAAGCACTGATGCATGTCTATGAGATTGAGCGGGCCCATGGCTTACGCTGCACTAACATGCAGCGTTGCACGGGGCGCAGTGTGGACTTGCCTTAACTGTCTCTAGCAATTCTTCATGCCACACTTCCAATAAACTAGTCAGTCAGTCAAGGAATAGAACCAGTGTATGCAGCAACTGGAGAACTATTCAGCAGTGATCATGGGTCTTCATTTCAGCAGCTATGACGTATATATATCACTATTAAGGCCAGCTAATTTGGACACGCAACCTGTAATTCAACTAAGCAAAAATTTTTAGATTTTTACCTACAAATATAGGAGATGCTATCCTTTATGATAAGATATAAGAACTTTTTATATATGTAAATAGCCACTTATAACTATATATTCCACCAATCACTTTTATAATACAATTTTGAAACGATATCCAATTGGTCAACATGAGTGAAGCTAGTTGATACCACCAAAACAGAGGTACTTGAAATAGGTATACTCATCAATGCCAAGCTTGGAACCCTCTCTTCCGATGCCTGATTCCTTAATACCCCCAAAGGCAGCTTCAGCTGCAGAAATGAGGCCTTCATTGATGCCAACCATGCCTGCCTCTATACTCCGTGCCACCCGCCACACCTGGTGCAATGGAGAAGAAAGTTATTAAATATTGTATTGGCTATTTGTTCCTTATCTAGGCAAATCATCCACAAAAGATAAATAATCAAACTCAATAGATAATTAAAATCACTATAAATGTACAAATATTTACTGTCACATGTTAGGTACTAATGTGGGACCTTGAACCACTGGAACACATTATGAATAAATAATATGTAGATAAATAAGAGAAGGAGGAGGTGGCGGCATCAACTTTAAAGTTTACCCACCTTTAGAAACCATGTCAAAAGTACATTATTATAGCATCAGTAATAATGTAATGTATCTATTGTTACAGTTGTTGTACTATTCACGTGTTTGTTTTTTCACTATTTTTATGAATGAATGATAGGGTGCTTTGTGATCTGATATATGATAAATATACAAATAGTGTAAAGAGTTAATTCAACAAAAGCTATATTAATAAGGTTCCCATTGACATCGAACAAGTTAGAATGCATATAAATATAGATAAATTCATACTTAGAAGAGATACGCAAATATTTGTTTACAAATAGGGTAGTAGATGAGCAGGCCAAACTCACCAACACTGTTGCAAGTGTAAACATGATATAGCTTTAAGAGCATGTTAGATAAGTTTATGGATGATAGATGGTAAATTCTAGGTGTACAGGAACTGCCTTGAAAAGGTTGTTTAATCTTTTGCAGCTTCTTTATGTACCTTTTGCAGTTTTCCTATGTAGATCTATCTATATATCTATATACCTTGCCACAAGTACTATACCACTTCTCCTTCGCACCTCATTTCTCACTCGGTCCATACACATTACTCCACACATACTCCTCAGACACCTCATCTCCATTACATCTAATCTCCTACTACTGCCATACTCCATGTTTCAGCCCCATATAATGCAGTTGGCATAGCTACTCCTTCATACAACCTTCTCTTTACATTCTTTGGGGCAGGTTAGACACACATAATAAAAGATAGATATGGGAAGACATAAATCAGGTAGTGTGTCAATATGGAAGCAATTTTTAGGAACAATACAAGGGAGACTTGAGAGGGAGGCTGTAATCTCTCCAGGGATGAAGGACACAGAGAGCTTACAAAACAGCATTACAGGGAAAGAAAGACAATATCAAGTTAAAGGACAGAAGAAGGTAGCATAAAGCCTAAAATCATCCACAGAGAAAGTAAAAAAAAATCCCGCACTATTATCACAATCCAGTTATGTTCCAGTTACTTTCCATAGCCATGGCATCTAAACATCCACTGGTTCTACTTACTTGAGAAACATCTTGGCTGTAGAAATAGCTGGCCAATCCATGTTCAGTCGAGTTGGCAATCTTAATGACTTCCTCCTCTGTCTTGAATCTGGGATAAAAGAAACCATGTGAATAATTATGTTCAGCCTACTTTTAAAAGTTGATATATACACATTCACAAATAAATGTGAAAACTTGAAATTTTTAATGTAAAATTATATCTTAGTGAATTGAAATTTGCTTACTTTTTGTTTAGCCCATACTGTGAGTCTATCTATCCATATACCTGGCTAATATCCCTATTAAAAGGGGTAGTTAAGATAAGGCATTTAAAGTTCAAGGAGAATTTACTCTCCCCTCCCCTCCCCCACTGCACCCTGTCTTTATGTAGGAGAAAATACAGAGGAGGGACTCCTCCCAGCAGCTCCCACCACAGGGCTTACTATACTGTGAGTATATACAGGAAAAACAACACTTTGACGATCTGTGGCCCATGTCCCTCTGGTAAAGCAATGCATTAGCTTTGCTCACTGCCAGTGGCCCCATAGTGGGGAGGACAAAAATGGCTATGGGTGGAGAGGGTGCTCCATCTTGCCCCGAGAGGGAAAAAGCATGTTTGAGAGCGGAATCAATTAACGTAAATTGCCAGAGCACTTTAAAAAGAAGGGAATTTTTTTTTCTTATATTAAAAGGGCCAAGGGCAGACAAAAATAGGTTTAAAAAAAATCCCGCTTGTCACCAGACCCTGTACAGAGGACAGTAGGAGAAATAGAGGCAGGGGGTGGAGGTTCAGTTTAGTTATGAGAGATGTCTTGACACTCCTCTTATGAAAGAGTTCAAGTCATAGGCAGGTGGAAAAACAGGCAAAGGAAGAGAGTTCCAGAGTTTACCAGTGTAAGGGATGAAAGAGTGAAGATACTGGTTAACTCTTACATTAAAAAGATGAACTGAATAGGGATGAGAAGAAATAGAAAGCCTTGTGCAGCGAGGCCACGGAAGAGGTGGAGGCATGCAGTTAGTAAGTTCAGAAGAGCAGTCAGCATGAAAATAGCAGTAGAAGAGAGATAAAGATGTAACATTGCATCGGTGACTTAAAGAACCAAGACAGTTGGGTCTAGGACAACTGGCCGCGGCCACTTAGCTGCAGCCCAACTGCCCGCGGGAAACTGGTCGCCATATGGAACTTTTTGTTGACAAAATTGATAAAATTGTGATAAAAAAAACCTAACCTAACCTAACCTACAAAACCAACCTATGTTAGAAGTTCCTCCGGTGAAGGCTGACTGGGGACTGACTAACAGTGTGACAGTCTAGAAGATGAAGGTTCATATTTGAGAATCAATCATTCGCTGATGGGGGTTTAAGGAGCTGTCTTGAGTACGTAAACTTAGGCATTTGCAGTTTGCAGTTTCCAGTCCGCAGTGGTCAGCTGGCTGCGGCCAGTTGTCCCATTTTCAAGACAGTCAGTTAAAGGAGGAGAGTTGATGATATGAAAAGCTTTAGACTTCACCCTGTTTAGTAGAGCTGTGTGAGTTGAACCCCCCCAGACATGAGAGCCATACTCCCTACATGGATTGATAAGGTCCCTGTACAGAACAAGCAGCAAGGAGGAAGAGAAAAATGGACGCAGACACCATAGGACACCTAACTTCTTGGAAGCTGATTTAGCAAGAGTAGAGATATGAAATTGCCAGTTTAGATATTTAGTAAAGGATAGACCGAGTGTGTTTAATGTGGAGGAGAGGGGCAGTTGAGTGTCATTGAAGAAGAGGGGATAGTTATCTGGAAGGTTATGTCGAGTAGACAGTTGTAGAAGTTTTGAGGAAGGAAGGTTGGACATCATGGGGGTACACATAACCCATATGAAAGGTTGTAGAGTGATAGATTGTATAATGGGGAGTGAGATTGAAGTATGGGAGGGGATGGAAAGAAGATTGGTGTGATATATAGTGAATGGTAAAAGCAAGAGAAGGAGAAAGGAAGGGTGTGTATTCCTGATGTCTCCTAGGATATGGCAAAGCATAGAGGCACATGGATGGAAGGGGTCTAGGGTAGTGTAGGTAGTTGTTAAGGTAGGAATAGTGAAATATGCATGGGTCTGTGTGTATGCACCTGTCAATGCAAGAAGCAGTGAGGGGAGAGAGATGAGAAAGTTCTTAAATTATGTTAATGAGTGTATGATGAAGATTGGAAGAGGGAGTATAGAATAGTGTTAATTGGAGATAGAAATATAAAAATAAATGAAAATATAAAAAAACTTAGTTAGATTATGAACTCACTTTCTAATAGCAGCGACAGGGCCAAATATCTCTTCCTTGAAACAAGGCATGTCATCAGTCACCTCAGTCAAGATGGTGGGCTGGAAGAAAAGTTCCCCTGCTGGGTGCACTGAGCCACCCATCACCACCTCAGCTCCACAATCCACAGTTTCTTTCACTATTTTTTCAATCTGCAGTGCAAAATCAAGTCATTCCTTTAAAAAATATGATAATCATTATATATTAACTACGTGCATAATATTTTTTTTAAAGCATACCTATTCAAAAAAATTATTATATTTCTCATGATTCGGTAAATGATTAATAGTTTAGTGTACATCCTGACCCTTTTCAGCTGGGTAGCATTGATGAGTGGGCCTACGTTGACTCCTTCCTTCAAGCCATTCCCCACCACTTTCTGATCGACTGCTTCCTTCAGGGTAGCCAAAAACTCATCATACACTCCTTCTTGCACCAGCACTCTGTTGGCACTGATACAGGTCTGAAGAAGAATGTTATGGTTTAGCTTCTTGTACTGCCACTTTTTTTTCTTAGACAATTTGCACATTCCCATACATATGAATAGGTAAGTTGACACTATATATTTTCTTTCCCATATATTCAGGATGGCCTCTGAGATAAAAAGATAAATAAAAAAAATTTTAAATACTAATTATGCAATCTACCTATCTAGATTAGCCCAGTTGTAGGGGGTGCAAGAATACTACTACTATATTCATTGCAGCTCATAAAAGGATGGAGTGAAAGGTCTGGGAAGCCCCTCCTCTATATTCTCTCCTATGAAAAAACAATGTGCAGAAGGGGAGGGGAGAGTAAGGTCCCCCTATACCCTAAATACCTTGTATTAGGGGATATAAGCCAGGTATATAAATAGATAGATAGAACTATATAGTACCAGACTGACATCCCACAAATGGGGCTATCTGAGACAAGACATCAACATACATAAATACATCCACATGCACTCCCATGCATCTTTACCTCAGCCCCTAGAAGAGAAGGGACTGATCCTCACTAAGCTACACTGTATAAGGGTAGTCTTACAGCACAAGCTGCGATTTCCACGCAAGGTTTGACAGCAAGGCTGGTTGACCCCTGCCACACCTTAATAGACCCACCCTTTCTCTGCAGCCGACCCAATTATCTGAAACCATCAAAGCTGTGTCTCCCTTCATGCTTTAACAACTGCTCTCCATTCATTTCTATCATGCATAATCCCATTCTTCCTTGCTACACAGGTATCCCTCTTGCATCAAATACTCTCTTCATATGTCCATCCATCACATTTATGATTTTCCTTTCAACTTCACACCTCTCACATTATATCGTTATCTATTTTACTAATATTTCCTCCTCCACTTTCTCCACATGCCCAAACAACCTTAACATATTCTGTTCTGCCATCATTCTATGCATCTGCACACAATGCAAAATCACAGTTATGTGACTAACCTATTTCTACCAATGTCTCCCTACATGTATCCAATACTCATTATGCGAGATTTGCCTGACTAGACACAACACACCAGTTTTACATTCATAACAGCAGCGTGTGGGCATGGAATCTTGTGCTCTCCACCTACTGTAGAGTAGTGATTTTATGCTTGAAATGTTCAACTAGCCTCCTAAGAATCCTATGTTAAGTCCTGGGCCTGCATTTCTCATATGCCTCTCACTGGTTCACAAGCATTTATTCATGGCCTCGAAGGCTGTTAACTGCTGTGAGCTATGCAGGAGGCTGATGATGATGATGATGATGAACTATATATCAATGATAGCCTATTACTGGTATTTGAAAACGATGTATTTATTATAGCCTATTACTGGTATTTGAAGACAGGATATTAATTATAACTTAGTTACCAGTATGTGAAGATGATATATGAATTATAGCCTTTAAAGATAATACGTATATTAATTATTGCTTATTTCCTGTATTTGAAGACGATATATCTAATAGCTTAAATGTTGTGAAAGGGTTTGCATTTGCTATCTGAATGACAAGGAGATTCACATCTAAAATTTTCAAGGCTTTCTGTCTCTAGATATCTTTTGATGTTAAGTATTTGCAATATCTCCCATGGTGGAATATTGGCCAAAACCAAAACCAAAACCAAAGCGTCGCAACAGCGACGCAGATAGATGAAATTTTTTTGGAATAAAACAAGCTGTAGATCTTCTAATTTGCATTCAGATTTGTGAGAGCTGCCAAAAACAATCCTGAATAATGGGTGCTTTAATTTTGATAGAGTAACGGTCAAGAATTGGGAAACCAGATGACACTACTGTTTTCCCATATCATTATAGGAGGGGGTGTCATCTCTAAACTTATTTAACATAGGATGTTATCTTTAGCCTGAAGGGGGAAAAATTATGATAAGGCCAAGGCAGGGGGTATACATTGCATGCGAACAGTAACTTTAGCTTATAGATATGATGATGGTCATAGAGACCAAAGTTACTACTGTAATGTGTTGGAATTATTCCAATTCGACCAACAGTTTTGGCACTAGATGGTAAAAAACAGTATAATTATACATGATCAAAATGACATTGAAAAAGTAGCATTTAAGTTAGAGATATATAGTTATTCAAATATCCTATTAGATCTCGCAATTTAAAGCCTAGAATGTGGGGGAATTTGTCAAATCTGACAAGCGGTTTTGGTTCTAGAGAGTAACCATTATCTTTCCCTTGTGTGAAGGGTATTTTTTGCAGAAATGGCCATTTTCTGTAACTCAATAATGATTGTAAGTACATTGTTTGAAAAGCTGTTAAAGTTCTGCAGGCTCCAAAATTGGGGGTGTCATCCTCTATGGTGTTTGAACATGGGAACCACATTTGTGGAGAAGGGACAAAAGTTAAGTCTAAATTCAGCTCACTATTCAGCTAGGTCTGGTATTTAAAGAAATATGACAGTGGGAAGAAGATCAATCTTTTCTTAAACCCTGCCCTGAGACAACGAATGATTCTCGCCAACTCACTTGTAACTAAAGGGTTAATACTGGAGCCTCTGTTCACCTAGCAGAAGATAGGTATGGATGTCAAATCGAGGAGATACTGTGGATGTCCAAGAAGCTTATGACTGATGAAGTCCTATTGAACAGTTCAGAATGGAGGGAGTGCATGCATAGAGGGCCAGATAGGAAGATCCTAGGGAATGACTCAGCAGATGGGTAAAGCCAAACAACCTACAGCATATAACCCTTTATGACTTAATTTTCAGCAAATCTACAAGCACTTGCAGTATCTGCAAGATCCTCACCTGCCCTGCATTCCTGAATTTAGCCACCATGAGACCTGCGACTGCATCCTTGACATTTGCAGCATTAAAGACAATGAATGGTGCATTGCCCCCAAGCTCCAGACCAATACGCTTCACTCCCTTTGCACACTGATGATATAGTAGTTTTCCAACAGCAGTTGAACCTTAGAAGGAAATTGTTCATGGAAAAAGTCAAATGGAGACGGTTATGAACAATGAAAGTAATGGGTAAGCGATAACTGTTGGAGTCATCTATGCTCTTTTTTTCTTTATATAAAGCCACAATAATCTTTATAATGACATTATAAACCACAATTTTTTAGCTAAGTGTTATTTACATACAGTAAATGCTTACCAGGATATTAAAGCACATCATTAATTGCCTTTTCTGGCATTTTATAACAATGGCACTTATGGATTTCTGGTCATAAATGCTTCATATGTTACAGTCATTACTTACTAAAATACATAAACAAATACAATAAATAATATGTACATAAAACATACAGGAATATGTAACTGCACAAGGTAGGTACACAAGAATCTTTACTTTACCTGTGAAGGAGACACCCGCCACCTTAGGACTGGTGCACATCAGGTTCCCCACAGCAGGAGTGTTGGCACGAGAAGCTGTTACCACATTCACCACACCTGACACATCACACAACTTGATTACAATACATATCTCTTCCTGATTATCATAATTCTGTTGCATGCTTCATGTGGAATCTCTTCCTGCATAAAAAATTAACATATTGCTATTTTTTAATTTGTCAATGATATGGACTACATTAGCAGTAAACCAGTTCCACAACCTCTGCATTTTACTGTTACTGTACAACTTTTCAGAAAACTGAAAGCACAAGACCCTCAAGTATATTTTAAACATCTATCTATATAACTTTCCTAAATCTCCATTAAAAGGGGGTATCCAAGACAAGGCATTTAAGGTTCAGGGAAACTTTACCCTCCCCTCCCCTTCTGTGCCTTGTCTTTTTGTATAAGAGAATACAGAGGAGGGGCTTCTCAGACCCCTTGCTCCGTCCCTTTTTGTCGCCTTTTATGATCCACAAAAATTATAGTGAGTATTCTTGTATCCTACAACACAGGAAATAAGTCTAGTTTATTTGAAAATGAATTAAATATCATTTCAGTGCATTTGAACGAAAAGATTACCGTTTTATGGTGTCAAAAGTTTTGGATGTATTTCATTCACGTTGTACAACATAAAAACAACTGTCCATCTAAAAAGTTGTCTATAGTCACTCGTTTCATATCTATAATGTCCTCAAATTGTACTAGAAAGAAAATACTATAACTGAAAGTGTCATGAAAAAATAGTAAAAAATTGTGTAACACCCTTTGTTTCCATAACCATTGTTCTTCACCTCCACATAAATGAGCCACAAAAATATGTGTCCAAATGACAAGTAGTGAGCAGCACCGTCCTACTTCAGATGGCCGGCTCTATACAGATTATACAAACTGTTTCATTGTCCAACTAGAACTTTGTGACGCCCTGTGCTTACCTCTGGTGGCAACACTAATTCTCACTTTGACCGGACTAGCCCATATAATATAGTTCAGAGAAGAACAAAATTCATCAAACCTAAATCAATTTTAGCCTGAAAACAAAGCTCACCTGGAGGGATTCCAGCTTTATCAGCAAGTTCAGCAACAGCTAAAGCAGACAATGGGGTGTCCTCAGCTGGCTTGATGACACAGGTGCAGCCAGCGGCCAGAGCTGCTGCTGCCTTGCGTGCAATCATGGCCATTGGGAAGTTCCACTGACAAAAGAAAAGTGAAAAATCAGTACTTCGTTTTTTCTCAAAATTTGTTTTATAATTTTAATCTTTTCCTGTCCATAAATGACATAAAACCAAAAGCAGCAACTAGCATTTTTCAAAAAAGAATATTAAGCAAAGAGTTGGATGATTGTATTATTGTATTAGTGTATATATGTTATGTGACTGTCTAAAATTCAAGCGGTAACTCTAGCTTTACATATATACATGCAAGTAAATAATTGTTGCATTCCATTTTATCTATATTCAATAATATGTTTGGTTTTCTAGTTTTTGTCTAGTATTATTTCAATACAAAATCGATATAGGATCATTCATTTTAGCTTATTTGGCAGCTGACCAGTGCCTCACCTCTAGTCACAGAAGCCAACTCACACAAAAACTTGTTTGTCATTCAGATAAGGTATAAACTCTAACTATATAAAAAAGATTATTTATATATTAACCTGTAAGCCCAAGGACATTGACTTTATGCATGCTTGCTGATGTGGCCAGAGCTGGGCAGTATTTAAATAGTACAGTAAACTTTCACTATGTCAGAATTTGTTTAGTCTTAATTACGGATAAATCATAATGATTAGCAAATATATAACAACAATTAAAAATTTTTTTTAAATAATTAAGAAATTAAGTCAGTCATAATCACGTGACCTTACTGCATCTTGTTTTGAATGGGCAGCCAGCAGTCAGCTGTAAAATATCAGATAAGTGTGTGTATTTACCTAGTTGTAATATACAGGGCCTGAGCTACACTGGTGTGGTCCTGTCTCTGTATCTATATTTGTCCAGTCTTTCATTTAGTTGTACATTCTTTGCCATTATCACCTCTCCTTTTGGTCCATTCCAAGTATCTATACTTCTCTGGGGAAAACTTTACTTTTTTTGCGTGTTGTTAAAGCAAAATTCCTTTTTGTATTTTTTTCTTGTGTCTCCTCAAATATCCAGCCTCTCCTTTTCTTCTCAATATTAGATATTTTCTATCTGGTTCCTCCAAGTTGCTCATCAAATTATATATTGTAATCAATTCTCCTCTTTCTCTTCTCTCTAAGTTTTGTCAGTTGCATTTCTTCTAAACTTTCCGGTGGTGGGAGCTGCAAGAATACCATCACTGTATTCCTTGATACTCCTAAAAGGCAACAAAATGTGATGGAGCGAGAGATCTGTAGTCTCTCCTATGAAAAGACAAGATGCAGAGGGGGAGGAGAAAGTAAAATTTCCCCGAAGCCTGAATGCCTTATCTTGGCTACCCACTTCTAATGAAGATATAAGCCAGGTATATAGATAGATAGATACATAGTTTCTTTTCACATACAGAGGATGGGATATCCAGACCCTCATTCTGTCTACTTTTGTTACCTTTTAAGAGCCGCAGGGAATGTGGTGGTAGTATTCTTGTCCCTCCCACCACAGGACGATTTATTCACATACCCAGCCAATATCCCCCTTATAAAGGAGTAGCCAAAATAAGGGGGATATTTCCTTCCCCTCAACATTCTTTTGCAATAATCCCATAAATTTGTGGGCTCAAACCTGTTTACTTCATCACATTTCCTAATAAGTCCCACTTACACATCACATGTTCACCTTAAAAGACCTTCCAAGGACCCCTAAAATCTACTATTCACATGCACAACACTTACCGGAGTGATCAATGAAGCCACACCAATGGGTTGGCGGATTAAGACAAGTTCCTTACTGGTTGCAGGACTTGGAACCACCTCCCCCTGTAGCAGTTCAAACACACACACACACTTAATGTTTAGTATTTGTCTTATACAGAATATCACCTAAAAATGTTACTAAGATGAAGACATTCATGTCTATTAAGTCTTTTGGATTATAAAATATGGAATTCCATTATACATACTTATCAAAACTGTGAGTCTACAGTAAATAACAAAGAGGAATCCGTAAAAGTACAAGACCTACATTTGGCCATACTCACATATATTCTCCTGGTTTCTTCAGAGTACCACTCAAAGAAAGAACTACTATATGCTATCTCTCCAAGTGCCTCAGCCAGGGGTTTGCCAGACTCCAAAACCATGAGGTGTGCTAGGTCTGCCTTGTGTTCCTCCACCAGGTTGTACCACCTGCGCAGGAGTACTGATCGCTCCTGCCCAAAGAGATTAATCATGAGGACAAGTGCTCTCCATATATATTCCTTACTCCTTAGGACTACAATAATTCCCCACAGTTTCTACTTATTAAAGGGGAGAAGCCACATAGATTAGAAACAACAGTGAAATTGCTGGTTGAAATTTTTTTTTCTAAATACTAAATTATACCTTGTATTTAAGGTTTAAAAATACTAAATTGTACCTTGCATTTATGAAGCTGGAAAAGGTTTCAGACTCATAATCGAAATACAATTAAATTACTTTACAATGGAACAGTAGCAGTACATAGTTAGAGAGGAAGGGTATGAGGTATACAGCCATATGTTATGACAAATATATGGTTTATATTCTAGGCCCTATAGTCAATTCATTATCTAAAAATTCCAATACTATTTTTCAGTCTGCTATTGTGTGGATTTTGCGATCCCTATATGTCATTATTATTTATTGAGATAATGAATTGACTATAGGGCCTAGAATATAGACCCTTATATATGTCATAACATATGGCCGATAGTTCTAAAATGGAAGTAGAAGTGAGGTAAGGTTATGTACTCTTTCACTTGTTGAATATTTAGATAAATGTAGTGTTATTCAAAGAGCCAAGAGCAAGGATGGTGGGACCTGGACATGTACTGATGTTAGATGTAGCAAATTAAGTCTGAACATACTTGTATGCTGATGATATCACATTTGCAACAGTAAAGAAGGGTTATTAAAAATCTGAGACTGGGTTTATAAGTGAGTATAAAAGAAAAAAATTTTAATTGGTGTCATATCAATCAATCATTGGGGGCATACACAGAGTGGCACGTCACCTCACCCAATCTTCAACGCCAGCTCTAGCAATCACCCCGCATGAGTCTCCATGCAGGCCCCTTCCCATACCAAGTAATTCCCTACAGGAAGCATCGACTTACCCCAGCCACGAACTTTGTGGGCACCCCCCTGGCCTCTTCTGGTTATCTCCTCCGGGTTATCCCTTTCAGAAACAACTAGACAAGCAGGATCAGCTTCTGGGTAACATGCCACATGCCCATATAGCCGGAGTTGATGTTGGCAGACTGTGCTGGTAATAGGCCTTGATTCAGTCTCATGGAGCAGTCGCTGATTTGACACAAAGTCATTTCAGCGATACCCCATGATTCTGCAAAGGCACTTATTACCAAAGACATTAATTCGCCTCTTCAGGTCTGTGTTCAGTGTCCATGTCTCACTGCCATACAGTAAAGACAGGGATCACCAGCGACTTGAAGATCCGAATCTTTTTCCGTCTGTACACACACAATTAAGTGGAGAAAAAATGCTCAAGCACTAAAATAGCTTGCACATACATTCACATACAACATTTACCTTGGCTGTAGTCTTCTGCCAAGTCTGGAAGGCAGTGTGGGCAGCATCAATGGCTGCTTGGGTGTCCTGCTCTCCCATGTCTGCTACATTCCCCACCAACTGTAAGGAAGCAGTGTTCAATTGGTATTGTCCATTATGCACTAATATATTAAAAAAAACATAATTACAGTAATTAGCTAAATTTCCTTAGCTCCTTTATGAAAAAAATATATTACATTTTTTCTTTCTTTGGTCCCATGGTGTTTTCCTGTTATAATTTGAATTTTTTTGTTAATGGCCTCCATGGTAGACTGTGTCAATGTAAAATACTATGAAGCTTCGGAAAAAAAATAATAAATCATGGTCAATCAAATCACGGAGGTTTTTTTTTATGAGCAAAAAACTAAATCATCAATGACAACAGATAACAGTTTTTGGTCAGTTTCCAGCCCTACTACATCCTTTTTGCTTCCATCTTCTGAGCTTCCTGGGCATCAAGTCAGTTTTCATCATTACCATCACACCTCTCTAAACACAGGCTGTTACAAGAGACTGAAAATAAATAGTCTATGTATTGTATTCTATAGTCTTTGACACCTTGTTCCTTCCACTTCTGCTGTGGATAAATGGCAATGCGTTGACATCAACTACCTAGACCGTGAAAAAGCCTTTGACTTACCAAAGGCTGCACATCAAGCTAGAGGCAATGGCCATATGAGGAAAAGTAATGCAGTGGATTACAAGCTTTCTCACCAATAGATATCACCATGTCAACATCAAGACGTCCGCCTCAGATTGGTTACCCGTTATGAGCAGAGTTCCCCAGAGGTCAGTGCTCGGACCTGTACTTTTCCTCATCTACATCAACGTTATAGACAACAACCTCAAGTTAGCAGCCAGCTTATTTGCAAACAATGCAAAGATTTATAAGATCATTAAGACCAAAGAGATTGTTGAAACCCTGCAGCATGACTTGAAGCGGCTTGACAACTGGAGTGACAAGTGGCTGTTGTCCTTCAACATGGATAAGTGTAACACCATGCATGTTAGACACAACAATCTGCAAGCTAAGTACCATTTAAAAGGGCAACACTGAACAAGTCCACACAGGATAAAGAATTGGGCATTACAGTGTATAATAACCTAAACCTAAAGTCCTCAGCTCATGTTGCGATGATCACTGCAAAAGCCAACAGTAGAGTATGGATAATTAAAAGGAATTTTTCTGTACTCAGCAAGGAAATACTGGTACCTCTATACCTCTTGCTGGTCCACCCAATTCTGGATTATGGTGCTCAGTTCTGGTCTCCAAACCTGATACGTGATATCCAGCCACTCGAGCGATTACAGAGGAGAGCAACCAAATTAGTCCCTTAGTTAGCCCAGCTGCCCTACGAGGAGAGTGTCGATGTCTCCATTACATTACAGGACAGAAGGATTAGAGGTGACATGATCGAGACTTACAAGTTGCTACACCATTTCGAGGACATCCCCTACACTCATTTCTTCCAGCTGAACACCATCAGATTAAGAGGACACTCTCAAGCTGCTGAAGCCTGATCACTGGAGGACAACATTAAAAGGCAACTGGTTCTCCATCAGAGTCATGAACCACTGGAATGCACTCCCTGAGAGTGTAGTTACCGCGCCAACAATAGCCACATTCAAAACCCGGTACGATAGACATATTAAAACCGCTTAAACATACTGGCTGACTAGTCTTTAGAGATGGGGGACACCACAAGAAGCCTGCTTCTTAATTCCCCACTATATATTCATAGGTAAGCATTCCTATCCCCACCACACTTGTTCAAGCCCTCCCCCTCTACATTTCTTACCATTAAACAGCTTCATACATGTAATGTTTTATCAGACTATGCAATACAATTTTCCATTGCCTTACTCCCACAGCAGGAAAATGCCTTAATATCAATATTCTGAAATATATTACAATAACCAAATGGGGAAAAGAAACCCACCTCACCAGTGGCCGGGTTAGTGACAGGGAACAGCTTGCCACTTGCTGCAGGCACCCATCGGCCCCCTATATAACCCTCCTGATGGATGAAGGAGGCATAACGCACCCCATGGCCCCTAGACACTGCTCTCATCATCTGCAAAAATAATACCCGATTAAACACAACCATATAAAAAAGAAAATATAGCTAACCTGCTGGTAAATTTGCAGTTTCAACCAATATTCCCAATCTCTACTCACACCCCCCAACCCCTGAAGCAAGCTTGGGGGCTGTGGGGAATCGGGTTTTTTCTGGGGGGAGGCATATATGAGTGATATATGAACTTTGAAAATCTAGGGAAATTTCCCTAAAAATTCCCTAAATGTAGCAAACACGGCAAACATAGTCCCCCGCTAGGACACTATTCACACACAACCAGAAACCTGGTTCAATATCCTAACCTAACCTTCATAACTGCAATAATACTTCATAATAATTACAATAATATAACAAAACATTCACCAATATGGACTAAAAAATCTAAGGAAATTTCCCTAGAAGTCAAAGAAATTTCCTATTATTAATTATTAATTTCCGACAGTGTAATATGGGCTAGAAATGCTCCTAACAGTGTCATCTAGACCCTGAGATAGTTTATAGTTACGTGTGGTGTATTGGTTGAAACTGCAATAATACCAAACTGCCTACAAATATACCACAGCTTGATTTCCCTGCTGATAACTTTGTAGCCAATCTAGTGGTTTAAGCCTGTGAAAACATGTTAGTATTCATTTATCAGACTTGGATTCAAGATTGGTGTATGGTGAAAATAAGTAAAAGAAAAACCATGTTGTCCATGTCTCCGGCCAAAAAAAAAAATCACTATTATTGGTTTATATTCCACAGGAGTTTGCGGTCTGTACAGGCAGAATATTTACCCATGTTTTGATATTGTTAAGTACATATTTGACAGGAATGACTAGGATGGGAAGGCCGGATGACTAGGGACAAACTATTCAGGTCGGATCGACTCTCTGTGACAGGACATGGTACATCAGAGCCACTTAACCACCACCACACCACCATCACCACCGTCTGCACAATTTGAGTTACAACCACATAAAACCATACACAAGCCATTACATACCAATATTTGCTTCAGAGATTCTATAAATCCACTATACACTTTACATTAAGCAACAATAGCAACAAAAACTACAACTAAAAATATTTACTTCAGAGTGACATGAGGCTACGTAACACTGTCTATCCAATGGGTACAAGAGCCTCCTATTCTACCTATCTAATTCCTATTCAAATAAGTCAATAAGACATACGGTTTTATTTACCATATAGTTGTGATGTTTAAGTATTGTCCCGAATAAGGAAGAGGTTGTCATGGCTTTTCAGTGAAGAATTGGATGAGGTGAAGGCGTGATGTCCTACCCCGTTAGCGGCTCAATATATACTGATTAAAGAATGGTTCTGCTCACGGATGACATACAGTGGTACCTATATATTCATCTATTTGTCTACTTTATATTATAATCCGCTTGTTAATATTTCTCTATCAATAACTGTTTTTCTAAAGATTAAATTCAACTTCCCACCGAAATGTGCCAAATTTTATTATATATTACCGCTATGTCTATTTTACAAACACAAGAACATAAGAAATGAGGAGACTGCAACAGGCCAGTTGATCACCTACACGAGGCATCTCCTTGTCTCCCACCCTTGGAATAATCCAATGTTTAGCCATCCCACCTGTTATCCCTATCCATACTCTGATCCAACCGTCTTTTAAAGCTACCTATACAAACTTGCTAAATTTGGGTGCTTTCACGCCAAACATTTATTGTATATTAATAACCATTTTTTTAAGATAATGTACTTTACATTTGTTTGGTTTATTATGATTAAATACAATACATCCTGCTAGGTGGCTTTAATCCCGCTATATTAAAAACAGATCAAGATCTAGTGGGAAAGCCACTAACCCTTTTTTTCTTAAGTTTTCCTGAAGACATTTATTAAATTTGAGTGTTGTAATTTGCTATCTAACAAATCGATCACAAAATCCATACTTACAAATCAGCATATATCATGTTGCGCTCCACTAATTACTGAGCTGTATTCTTAAAACCAATATTTAGCACAAAATATGCTTGAGGAAAAGATATAGCATATATATATATATATATATATATATATATATATATATATATATATATATATATATATATATATTGTTGCGGCGACGCATTTAGCATGTAAATACCTCCCTAGGGATGTAAGGGTCCGTGTGAGCGTTGATAGGTGTCAAGATACG
>JAPQNM010000013.1:24274215-24314215 GCA_029783475.1 Metacarcinus magister | reverse complement strand
TCAGGTTTTTTGATGGCTCGGTAGTAGGTATAGGGTAAGAACACTACATTTCAAGGCTCTGAACAACTCCACACTCACATCACAGTATCTTTAGATAAATCAACTATTCAAGTGTTTGTCTTATCTCTGCATGCATATGCTTCTTAAAACACTTGAAAAGATAAAGTATAACAAAAGTGCATTCTAAATCAATGACATGATTATGAAAAAAACTTTGACTACTGCGTACAGCACTACATCTGTAGCAACATGCAATACAGTATCATTCTTCACTCAATAGTGCCAACTTTTTTTCTTATGCACTTAATTATGTTCATGATATGCTATGTATACTACTAATATACTAGGACACACAAAGTTATTCAGGACATGAGAATGTTTTGTAATATATTGTGAAGAGCAGAAGGTCAGGGAGGCAGAGGGCGCTAGGCTCCTCACTCCGATAGAATCAGTCCTCACCACTTCCATTTTCAAAAAGCAAGGATAAATTTATCAGGTACCTCTCCTCACCACTTCGAAATCACTTCATATAATTGCACTTAAACTGTACTAAGGAGCAGCTACTTGAAATTATATATACTTTTATCCATGAGAATCTACGTAGGCTATTTATAGATTCAAGGACAGGATTTGTAACCATTTTTTCTTAAGTATCCCATTGCCGTAGCAGACAGGCTAGATGAATAAGAACTTCAGGATTTCGGATGTATGAACACAAAATGGGTTTAGAATAGAATTGGCAGATCTTTCATTACTTCTAGTGTATCTTCAATAAAAGATTACTCTATGGGTAGAGATTATCAAATTCAGATTTCGCAAAATAAAATACATAAAAAAAGATAATCAAAAATAATGTTTTGTTTTGTATGCTTCATCAGAACTTTGATCAAATCATTTGGAGTCATTTGTTTTAACTTCTGTCTAGCCAATTAGTACCCTTTTTTCGATTTACGATACTTGATTCGCAGTTACGATATTAAAAAACGGCGCCAAAATCGGCGTGGCGAGTTGGGCGTGGCCAAATCAGCGTGGTGACGCATGCAGCGCCACCACGCCCCTACGCTACATGCGGCCAACTCCGACAACTAGTCATTCCCGCGCCACCATTACAAACACAGTGAAACCTTGTGCCAAACAGTCCACGATCTCGACGTTCTTCAAACATGCCAGCCCATCAACATCAGTTGGACCATCCACTTCAACAGAGCAATCAACTTCAGGTTTTGAATCGCCCGCCTCACCCTCGACCTCCGCCTCACCGCTTACGTCGCCCGCATCAGCTGATCAGATGATTGCATAATTATATTCTTTTCTTTATTCTTTTCCTTATTTTCTTTATTATTTACATTCAATTTGTTTATTTTTACACTAAGGTATGTCTTTATGTATGTATCTGAACCTGAAGGAGTGACTTTGGCAATGTACTGAAACGCATCCCTCTCTAATACATGTAAACATGGGTTCGGTATACGCTATTTCGGTTTACGATAGGGTTTCAAGGAACGCATTGCTATCGTAAAATGAGTACTTCCTGTATATATATATATATATATATATATATATATATATATATATATATATATATATATATATAGGGGAGAGCGGGGTAAGTTGAGCCGGTTGTAGGACCAAAGTACGTATGGAAATAGTTCGTATGCATAAAGCTTGTATGCAATTGTTCGTAAGCAAATGTTTGTAAGGGATAAAGTTCGTTCGAAAAAAGTACGTACGAAAAAGTTCGTACGTTAAAGTTCGTACGCAGATTTTCGTATGGTACGTATCTACGTATGTAAAATATTCGTAACGACCTATCCTAACCTAACCTAACCTAACGCGTACGAACATTTTTCTAACGAACATTGGCACGACGAACATTTAACCTTACGATTTTCTTTCCATTACGAACTTTTGACATGACGTGCTTTATACCATACGTACTTTATCCTGACGTACTTTAGGCAAACGAACTTTATCCTACGAATTATTGCCATACGAAGTTTTTCTATACGAACTTTTGTCCGGAACCCAGATGAGCCATGGGGCAAGTTGAGCCACAGGCTTTTACTCATATTTGTAAAGTTGGACCAGAGAACTAACGCCATATATGGGGAAGCAATAACACTACTCCAACCCTCCCCAGATTGTTTCAAGCCTAGCAGCAGACGCTGATGAGCTGCCCGCAAAAAAACATTTTTTCAGCTCTAAAAGTGAAAAACTATGAAACAGGAATGTGCTAAGTTTATTCATATATTATTTAGATATTGCTTAACCTCTTAACTTGCATGTATAGCATAACTTTAAGCGCATTTGCAGAGAATAAGTAATAAACCAAGGCATTCTGTTATTAGGTGATACGAGAACATATATTAGAAAATCAAGGATGGGGTAAGTTGAGCCACAACAACTGGGGCAAGTTGAGCCACCATACTACTGATAAAATTGTGTATCTATTAGCCATGCAAAGATTATTTTCAAAGCCTAGATGAGTATTAAATTTTAGAGTAACCCCCAATATACGTAATTGTTAAGCGTATTGAAAATGTTTTAAGTATATATAGGCTATTGAAAACAAAAAAAAACCGACTGGCTATACAGGATTGTCCCTAAAACAAAGAGTATTTCCTCCTGATATGAAGAAGGATCTAGTAAATCATGTCAAATTACTGCCAGATATGTTCCATGGATTGTTAGTAGAAAGGTGTCGTTTATTAGCTTATGAGTTTGCCAAATTATATACAATAAATACTTGTTGTCATAATAGGTTTCTTTTATGTATTTCACAGCATGTAATTAATCTCTTTTATGCAACTAAACATGTTTCTTTTGTTGTTTCATCATTTTCATAACTTTAAAAAAAATAACTAAGCATGGAACAACTTGCCCCATGGGGTGGCTTAACTTATCCCATGTAGGCAGTAAATTGAGCCATTTGAGATATTATTTTTGAGTGACCGGCATGACATTAGTGTATCATTCTATCTATAAATAGTAGTCATAATCCTCTGTATTAGAAGCCGCGAGAGAGAAAGTTGATACATCCCTGCACCTGGCCTAGTCTTAATCCCAGGAGATGGCGACCCTTCCAATTATCGGATTAACAGGTTCATGTTTTCTCAAAACTCCCTAGAGTCCTATATCACCTTTCCCGCAGGTGTTCACGAGCTGTGACCATCACTCCTTATCCGCTCTTGACTCCTAAGGAATCTCTCAAGTCGGGATAGAGTTCCTTATCCTTCATCCCTCGACCCAGCCAGGGTGCTATCAGATCAAAATCAGATCACCTTCAGACTCTGGCGAGATCAGTCATTCGGTCCTCTCAGTCACGACTTCAACTCAAACCTCTCTCGGCACATCATATCAATCAGTCTGTATCAACAAATAAGACATAAGAAAACTCAATCTTGTCTTACAATTCCTACCTTGTATTAGAGAAACAATCATCAAAGAAGACTCTAATATACTGCTGGCAGCGGTGTTTCGTCCTTCCAAGCGACGAAAAAAGAATCCAGGTTCTTCCGAGATCAAAAGCTCGCCTTCACCGCCCATCACCAACCGCCCGCCCACCCGCCCACCCACACCGGACCACCTCGCGCGCCCACACCCAGCGCCCACCCAGAGCCACACAGTCGCCCACCTCGCCCCTGGCATTCCTCGTCTGCGTCTCTGAAATTACGACCCTTCGCCGCCCCTTCTGCAGTAGTCTCCGTTCAAGTGAGTCTACCAGCACAAGGTTCCTCGCCGTACATGGTGCCTGCTCTACCGTTTCCTGCCCTTCGTCCACCCTTCCATTCGACTCTGCTGCCCGGTTGCCTTCGCCCGGAGTTTTCCACATCATCCCAGCTCGCCATCCTCCACCATCCAGCGCCCGCCCATCTTCACCGCCCATCTCACCGCATGGCCTGTCCAGCCGCCACGTGTTATATCATCCCGGCCTCCGCCCTACAGATTTAGTTAAGTACCATTATCATTATTTCCATTATATGTCTTTCTTCATTGTACTTTAACTTCTGTCAATTTGCGTTCGTTTCCCTAGTGTTCAGTGAATTTCAAGTTAGTGCATTTCCTCCACGATGTCTGTCGGCCAACCAACTCCCGTTCATACCCCTCAGGTCACTCTCATATCAGACAACGTCTCTATTCCTCCATTTTCCGGTACAGACTCTGAGTCGGTCCACACCTTTATTCGTCGTGTCGCTGACGAATGTACACGTCGCTCTGCTCACTTAGACGTTGAGAAACTGGCCATTCTAAAATCACGCATCTGTCATGACCCTTCTAGCCTTGCTGGTAAATTAATAAAAACAGATAAATTCCTAAGCTTCTCAACGTATGATGAGTTTACTGCTGCTTTAACTTCTCATTTCTCTGGTCACTCTAAATTAGGTGCAACTCATTCCTTCCTCAAAATTGCTCAAACTCTCACTCATGTCGCCCGTTCTACGCATGATGTATATAAAGCAGAGAATATTGCATCCTCTCTAAGCGCAGAATTAACAGACCAGATGAAAACTTCACAGTGGATAGACGAGAACGGAAAAATATCTTCTGAGGATTTCAAACGGCTCATGTCATATTTCCTGTTCCTTGTTCAGCTCGACTCACCAACATTCACAGTAGCAAGCGATATTAAATTCAGCAAAGAAGATTTTCTGTACGATCTATGTAAGAAAATTTCGGAGAAATCACCACCACCAGTAATTCAACCAGTCAGTTTAATTCAGACACCTCGCAGTCCAGCTTCTCGGTACCACGATTCTCCCAGTCGCACACCATCTCCACGTTCTCGCCCCTTCTCACGCTATAGATCACAATCTCGTTATCGCTCAAAGTCAAGTAACGTAACTTGTCATCGATGTGAACTCAAAGGGCATGTATCAGCTGACTGTCGCGTCTTGCTCAACGACCAAGGTCGCTCTCAATACAACCCAAATGCTTTCTGCTCCCTTCACAACAGACGTGGTCACTCGCTAGCGGAATGCCGATTATATAAATCGGAGATGCAAGTTTCTTCTCAGCATTCGGGAAACGACTCGCGCCAAAGCCTCAAAACACCCCCGTAATCCTTAAACCAATTCTCAAAACTTCACCTTCTACCTCCAACAAGTTTTCTAAAACACGTGTTCACTTTGAAATTCAGCAAGCGCCTCTTCCTTGTATTCCTGTAAAATCCTCCGGATTCTTTCAAGGCCTTACTACTGCTGTCAACTCAGCTTCTCAGACATGCCGCGCGTTTTTTGATTCTGGCGCTGCGGTAAACATTATCAAATCTCATGCTTTTGACAAACTCTCTGTCGCCTCAAGGCATAAAAATTCAGAGTTATCCTCCGGATATCACCGTTAGTGGAATATCTGGTAACATTGTCATGCCTCATAGCAAGGTCCTCCTCGATGTCTCCTTGTCTCCACTTGAACCTTGCATATCAGATTATTTCTATGTCATTGATGATGTATGTTTCTCAGCTGACATGTTAATAGGCTACCATACTATGGCACATTTCAACATCTCACTTTTCCCTTCCATTCATCAAATTGCCCAGAATGGTACCTTCATCTCCGCCTCTCCCTCCCATGAGTCTCTGTCTTCACCTGATGTCTATATCGCCACGTCTACGTCTGGCCATGACTCACCTCCCGTCTCTACCTCCCTGCCCAAGTCACCCTCAGTAATACCTGCCCCTCCCTTGTCATCCTCCACGCCAGCCGACTCGCTTAGCGAAGCGCTGCCCAGCGACAACAAAAACCTCCCCCCCACAACACTCTCTGACGTCCTCTCGACCGCCAGACTCAGGAAAGCCGTGTTGACCTCACCTGTGGTAGTCACACAGACTGACCTTTGTTTGGTGCGAGTTGCCGTCAAAGGTGTGCTCCCCGGGACAGACCTATTATGTTTGCCCGACTCTACTCGAGTGAAAGGTATTGCTTTAGAGTCAGTTCTTACGACTCTCGAGGATGATGGTTCTTGCCGTATTGCAATTCAAAATCTAACTAATCATCCTATATTCCTTAAATCCGGCGTGACTCTAGGGGAAATTCTGCCCTATCCTGCCCCTGTCACCCCTGTCGACTCATCACCTTGTCATATTTCATTGTCTACACCACCTGTCACAGACTCTCCATCACAGCCTTCCCCTCTACTTGCTCAGCATCTTGGTGATGTAGATTTCCCTGAGTCAAGACCAGATTTACTCGCCCTATTATCGGCTTACAGGTCCTGTGTCTCCCTTCCTGGTGAACCCCTGGGAAAGACCGATGCGGTCTACCATTCCATCTACCTCACTCCAGGCTCGACTCCTACATACGTCCCGGCTTATCGCATCCCGCATAGCCGCAGGACGTTGATAGACGACGCTGTCAGAGCCATGCTGGACGAGGACATTATAGAACCAGCGGCCTCGCCATTCAATGCCCCGCTGTTCCTCGTGCCCAAGTCAAATGGTGAGTGGAGAGTCGTCGTCGATTTCCGTGGTTTAAACGCCGCGACGATTCCCGATCGATTTCCAATGCCAGTGTTATCTGATCTCCTCCAGTCAATAGGTGATTCAAATAGTGTATTTTCTACCCTCGACCTTCAGTCTGGATTTTTCCAGGTCGAACTGGAAGAAAGTTCACGGAAATACACAGCGTTCACCACATCATCTGGCCAATACGCTTTCAAGCGTATGGCCATGGGTCTCAGAAATTCACCCTTAACCTTCATGCGCCTAATGAACTCAACTCTCTCTGGCCTCTTAGGTAATTCGGTGTTTTGCTACTTGGACGACGTAATAGTCGCGTCAAAAGACCTTCCTGAGCACCTCGATACCTTATCAGACGTTCTGTCACGTTTCGCGAAAGCCGGTTTAACGCTAAAACTCAGTAAATGCCAGTTCCTCAAACGCGAAATCAAATTCTTAGGACATAAAGTCGACAAAGATGGTATCCACACCCTTGATGACAAAATTCATGCAATATCACAGTTTCCGACTCCTAATTCTGCTGACGACGTTCGTAGCTTCATTGGTCTCGCAGGATTTTATCGCCAATTCATCAAGGATTTCAGTAAAATCGCTCAACCTCTCACATCACTGTTTAAAAGAAACATAGAATTCGAATGGACAGACGAGCGCGAGAATGCATTCACTACCCTCAAACAAGCCTTATGCAACGCTCCCGTCCTCGCTTTTCCCGACTTCAACAAGGACTTCACCCTTTGCACTGACGCGTCAAACATAGGTATCGGCTCTGTCCTCATGCAACATGACGACAACGGTAAATCACGCGCCGTTGCTTTCGCCAGTCGTTTGCTCAATGCTGCTGAACGCAATTACAGCGTCACACACCGCGAAGCTCTCGCAGTGGTTTGGTCTCTTCGTCATTTCAAAGACATAATACTCGGATATCGCATCCACGTTCTGACCGATCATTTCGCTGTCACAGAATTATTCAAAGGAACCAGCTTAACTGGAAAATTTGCCCGTTGGCAACTCACCGTTCAAGAATATAATCCTTCATTCGCGTACATCCCAGGTAAAGCTAATTCTGTCGCTGACGCTCTGTCCCGTCATGTCGCTCCTGTTGCGCTGCTCACAGCATCACAGTCACTTCCTACTATTGAAGAAGTCAGATCCTCTCAACGCTCTGACCATTTCTGCTCACGTCTCATTTACTACCTTGAATCAGGTGATGCCAGTAACCTTCCAAGCTTGCCATTCTCTCCAGACTCCCTTCTGCTTCGAGATGACGTCCTCTATAAATCTAGTACTGTCATATCTGAGGACGATGATTTACATCATGCCTCTCAGCTTGTCATTCCAGAAGCCCTAGTGCCAACTATCTTGTATCACATTCATGACTCACCTCTTGCTGGTCACCCAGGCAAAGATAGATCATTCAAACAAGCTCAAAGGTCGTATTTCTGGCCTTCCATGAGGAAAGACATCACTCGTCACTGCCTCTTATGCGCCTCTTGCGCTGAGCATCGCCCCTCTCTCCATCATGAATCTCCAAATCTCGCTTATCCTATACCTCATGCGCCATGGGACAGTCTGTCAGTCGACGTGTTGAAACTTCCTTTGACTGAAAACGGTTTCAACTACTTGCTCGTTTGCATTGATAGTTTTTCACGTTTCAGTATCTTGGTTCCTCTCAAGGACAAATCTGCACGATCAATTGCACGAGCAATAATAGACGAAGTTATCTGCAGATATGCGTCCCCTAAGGTGCTACTGTCGGATAATGGCACAGAATTCAACAATGCCATGCTGAAGGCTGTCTGCGAGTCATTTCATATCAAAAAGTGTAACATCATTCCATATTCTCCTCAGGCGAACGGAAAAGTTGAAAGAGCAAACCGTCGGATCCTCGACATATTACGTTTCATTGCCGGTTCAAGCTCCTCATGGGACGAACACATTCCATTTGTCGCGTGTTCTCTCAACACTGCGATTCATTCAGCTATCAACGAGTCACCGCATTTCATATTATATGGCTCGGACAAGAAACTTCCATATGAGTTCCTCTCTTCTGAGCCTCGTCCGCTCTACAACATTGACGATTATATAAGAAATCGCGTCTCAGCTTTTCAGCGAATTCATATTTCCGTCCGTGACAATCTTGCCGATTCTCAAGAATCTATGCTAAATAAACAGCACCAGCGTGCCAAAACGCACGAAATCGAAATCGGTGATATCGTGTTCACAAGGATCCAAGACCGCCACTCTAAGCTCGATCCACTATTCGAAGGACCTCACCGTGTGTCCGATATCATGAATGGACATAAGGTAAAACTCCGCAACCTTAAGTCAGGCAGAGAGAGTTTAATACACAAAGACCACCTCAAAAGAGTCGATCGTGGTTTCGAAATCGAGTCTGTCTCTCCACTTCCAAGCCATGCGCCTGACAGCGTTGTAAGTCAGCCACCTTCACCCCCTCTTCCATTAGTTCCCAGATACAATCTGAGATCTCGCCTAGTCTAGTAGTCTTTCATTTCATGTGTCATTTTTTTTTATATATATGTATGTATATATTTCCTGTGTCATTTCCTACATATATATATATGTATATAAATTCCTGTGTCATTTTGTATATATATATGTATGTTCCTGTGTCATTTTCTGTATATATATATATTCTGTATATTCATATTCAATTCTATGTACTCGTATTCATGTGTTGTTTGTTGCATTGTATAATTTCCAAACAACTTCATTTTCAACATTCCCCCTCTGTCTTTTCTTAACATACGAGGACGTATGTTTCCAAGGGGAGAAGCATTGTATCATTCTATCTATAAATAGTAGTCATAATCCTCTGTATTAGAAGCCGCGAGAGAGAAAGTTGATACATCCCTGCACCTGGCCTAGTCTTAATCCCAGGAGATGGCGACCCTTCCAATTATCGGATTAACAGGTTCATGTTTTCTCAAAACTCCCTAGAGTCCTATATCACCTTTCCCGCAGGTGTTCACGAGCTGTGACCATCACTCCTTATCCGCTCTTGACTCCTAAGGAATCTCTCAAGTCGGGATAGAGTTCCTTATCCTTCATCCCTCGACCCAGCCAGGGTGCTATCAGATCAAAATCAGATCACCTTCAGACTCTGGCGAGATCAGTCATTCGGTCCTCTCAGTCACGACTTCAACTCAAACCTCTCTCGGCACATCATATCAATCAGTCTGTATCAACAAATAAGACATAAGAAAACTCAATCTTGTCTTACAATTCCTACCTTGTATTAGAGAAACAATCATCAAAGAAGACTCTAATATATTAGGAAAAGAGAAATAAAGCTGAAAGTGGCCTCAAGTATGCTTGAAAGATAGAATTTTCAGATGACATTTTAATTTGTATTCATTACGCTTGTGTTTTAGAGATAACTTGCACAAAGCGAAAAATGGCTCATCTTACCCCGCTCTCCCCTATATATTGTTACGGCACACCCCCCTTTTTCACTTCCCTCCAAGGCAGGGTGTCGCAAAACACGTTACCTCTCCTGAGCTGAGGAAACGCCCTCCTGGGAATCGTGTAGCGGGGGTTGGCGGGACGGGAAAAAGGGTTTTTTAAACAATCACACACTGACAACAACACTTCTCCTTTCCTGGTATATTTACAAACAGCACGCTTACAGGGTACAGCACAATAGTACAGCCTTAGGGCACAGAGTTCCCCACAAGAGGTTCACCCAGAACACAGAGCCTCCACAAGTCCACACACAGCAGCCTCCACACAGCCATGCACTCCCTTAGTGAGGGCAGGGACCTAAGGAAGCCAGAGCGCCATTTCTCCGGCTACCCTTTCCGCTTCCCTCTAAGGTCCTGCCCTTCACTCGCCCAGGATCGGTCTTGCACCGCTGTGTCCCTCTGTCTCTGTTGTCTCTCTCACTCCTCGCCTCCTTCTCTTCCAACAACCAGCCACATCTCCCAAACACACCCCACTATGAGTGCGTATCGCCGAAAACACAGATACGTAGGTTACCGTATCTTGACACCTGTCAACCCTCACAAGGCCCCTACATCCCCATGGAGGCCTGAGTGACCCACCGCTCCCTGCCTCCACACAACTACACTTACAATAACACTATTTACACAACACTATTTACATGCTAAATGCGTCACCGCAACAATATATATATATATATATATATATATATATATATATATATATATATATATATATATATATATATATATATACATATATATATATATATATATATATATATATATATATATATATATATATATATATATAAGTCACGTGCAAATGTTTATACACTTTTATTTTCCTTCAATAATCTTAATATATGCGTAGTTTTATTGTAATCAATGAATTTTCATGATTTGCAGCAAAGTAACATCAACACTTTGGTAGGCTCAGTCTTCCTGAATATCATTTGATGGCTCGGTAGTAGGTATAGGGTAAGAACACTACATTTCAAGGCTCTGAACAACTCCACACTCACATCACAGTATCTTTAGATAAATCAACTATTCAAGTGTTTGTCTTATCTCTGCATGCATATGCTTCTTAAAACACTTGAAAAGATAAAGTATAACAAAAGTGCATTCCAAATCAATGACATGATTATGAAAAAAACTTTGACTACTGCGTACAGCACTACATCTGTAGCAACATGCAATACAGTATCATTCTTCACTCAATAGTGCCAACTTTTTTTCTTATGCACTTAATTATGTTCATGATATGCTATGTATACTACTAATATACTAGGACACACAAAGTTATTCAGGACATGAGAATGTTTTGTAATATATTGTGAAGAGCAGAAGGTCAGGGAGGCAGAGGGCGCTAGGCTCCTCACTCCGATAGAATCAGTCCTCACCACTTCCATTTTCAAAAAGCAAGGATAAATTTATCAGGTACCTCTCCTCACCACTTCGAAATCACTTCATATAATTGCACTTAAACTGTACTAAGGAGCAGCTACTTGAAATTATATATACTTTTATCCATGAGAATCTACGTAGGCTATTTATAGATTCAAGGACAGGATTTGTAACCATTTTTTCTTAAGTATCCCATTGCCGTAGCAGACAGGCTAGATGAATAAGAACTTCAGGATTTCGGATGTATGAACACAAAATGGGTTTAGAATAGAATTGGCAGATCTTTCATTACTTCTAGTGTATCTTCAATAAAAGATTACTCTATGGGTAGAGATTATCAAATTCAGATTTCGCAAAATAAAATACATAAAAAAAGATAATCAAAAATAATGTTTTGTTTTGTATGCTTCATCAGAACTTTGATCAAATCATTTGGAGTCATTTGTTTTAACTTCTGTCTTGAAGTATGGTGTTTGATACTGTTACGGCAGGGTGTCGCAACACAGGTTACCTCTCCTTACGCCCTCCTGGGAGGGATCCGTGTAGCGGGGGTTGGCGGGACGCATATTTCCGAAATCTACATCACATTTTCATCCGCCCCGCCCTCGCCAGTGACGTCGCATGACTCAGCCTCGTGATTGGCTGGCTACGGTCGGCTCTTGCGCCATCACCCTGCCCCACCCCCGCTCGTCTCCATCTTCCCTATCCCCGCTTTCTCTCCGGCTCTCTCTCTCTCTCCCACTGCCTTCCTCTCCCCCATAGATTAGGTTAGGTAACGATACCTAACCTAACCTCCCACCCACAGGTTAGGTTAAGTAACCTAACCTAACCTAACCTCCCCCAATAGGTTAGGTTAGGTAACCTAAGGCCTCTTCTATTTGTTCCCAATAATCTACTCCGGATTCTGCTCTGAATCCGAATCCGTTTTGGATTCGGTGGGTACAAATAGAACATCAGAATCTGTTTTGGATTCGCTGGATCAAAACAATAACAATGAGAGGCCAGTCGCTGCCCAGCCGTCACACTCCGAGGAAGTGTTGAGAGTTACAGCTTTCATTACCTGATGCATTTAGGGCGACAACGACACCCATAATTATCAGCAACCTGCTTATTGTACAATAAAAAAAATTATATAACTAAATGTGTTATTGAAAATCCCATTAGATTCTTGAAAAGTAGATTCAGGTCTAATGAGCCGCGAGGTTAATACAAAGTGTCTTGGGTTAAAATAGTGCACATGCTGATTCTTTCATTATATTTCTGATATTGTTTGATAGTCTATAATTAAGACATTTTATTCCTGCCTTTATTAAGTGCCTGATTACCTGGTTATGACTTGAATTCTTTTAAAAGAGGAGTGTCAAGACACCTTTGTTAACTAGACCTCCACCCCTTGCTTCTATTTCTCCTACTGTCGTCTTTACAGGATGGCGACAAGAGGGATTTTTTTAACGTATTTTTGTTGTCCCTTAGCCAGTACCTTTTCAATGTATAAAAAATATATACTATATATAAACTTTTTTGTATTTCTTTACAAATACTGCTCCACCTCTACTATAAATATGAAGTCGTACATACTATACATAGTGTACTCAACATATCTGTGAAGGTTTCAGGCGGTGCTCACCATTATTTACCTCGCAAAACGTCTTTGAAGTTAGGTTATGTTATGTTAAGTTATGGTTAGGTTAAGTTTTGGTTATGTTAAGGTTGTTAGGTTAGGTTACGGTTATGTTATGGTTAGGTTAAGTTTGGTTAGGTTCGGTTCAGTTAAGTTCGATTATATAAGATTTTTACATTTTATTACCTAAAAGTTAGGGTTCGCAACTTAGATTTATTCTGGGTTTGGGTAATAAAATGTAAAAATGCTATATAACCGAACCTAACCTAACTTAACATAACCGCAATCTAACCTAACAACCTTAACCTAACCATAACTTAACATAACCTAACCAACATAACCTAACTAACTTCAAAGACGTTTTGCGAGGTAAATAATGGTGAGCACCGCCTGAAACTTTCACAGATGTGTTGAGTACACTATGTATAGTATGTAAGACTTTATATTTATAATAAAGAGGTGGAGCAGTAGTTGTATAGAAATACCCCTTATTTTTATATATGTCTAACCTGTGGCGCCAATAAGCTTACCCTGGTTAGGTTAGATTTGGGTAAATCTTCACTTTCACACCCGCCCAAAAAACCTTACATTCCCACATGTCCTCATGTTTATTGGGAGATGGGGAATGTGGATATCTTATTAACTATTTATTTGCGACGGTAATGAGTGTCAGAATCGTTTGTGTATATCAATGTAAAACTCCCGAGTAGAGCTTCCCCTTAACCAAAAAAAACGTTGGGGATATCTTATTTAACTGTTTATTTGCTACGGTTATACATATTTTTGTACCTACACTAGCATTTACGCAACATTTTTTTTACCATTTAATCTCTTCCACGCACATGAAAGTTGTTTTCTTGGGAGTATATATATCAAAATTCAAAGAAAACAAATAATCCGGTTAGAGGCTGCCGTTATATTTCCTTTCTTTCTGGTATTCATCACCATTATTATACAATTTTAAGCCTACAGTAGTATTTCTGCACCTTTTCTTTACCACTTAAAATCTTTCTCGTATATATACACTGTTTTATTGGAAGTATAAATTAATAATTGATTCCGAGAACACTTGCTCTCCAGCTCTCGCCGAGGCAACACCTACCCAGCTCCGCTCCTGCTCTCGCTGGACCACGTGGTCGAGTTTCTCCCGCCATTCTCGAGTTTCTCCCGCCATTGAACTCCCAGCAAAGTAGGAATACTTACCCGGTGTCATAGGAAATCAGACTCCCAGAAAGAAATGTATCCCCTTCAGCTGCCAGACGTAGCGTAGCTCATCCCGCGCTGCTCACTGGACTCGCTACTCAGTAGTGCTCTAAACTTGTAGTAGTGAGCGTCGCGCACTATTGCTCTTGAAAGGCACTTTTATAAAGATTGAAATGGAGAGAGAGAGAGAACCATCCTTTTATATATATATATATATATATATATATATATATATATATATATATATATATATATATATGCACAGAGAGAGAGAACCATCCTTATGCGCTATATATATATATATATATATATATATATATATATATATATATATATATATATATATATATACGCTCTCACAGCAGAACGAGAGAGAGAGAGAGAGAGAGAGAGAGAGAGAGAGAGGGGCGGGCACACCCACCCCCCTCAATCAGTTGGTGCATACTGAGCCTCAGCTGCGGAGACTGAGAGACGAGTGAGTGAGATGCGGTATGAGAGTTTTGACGCTGCCGGTGTCATAGGAAATTCAGACTCCCAGAAAGAAATGTATCCCCTTCAGCTGCCAGACGTAGCGTAGCTCATCCCGCGCTGCTCACTGGACTCGCTACTCAGTAGGGCTCTAAACTTGTAGTAGTGAACGTCGCGCACTATTGCTCTTGAAAGGCACTTTTATAAAGATTGAAATAGAGAGAGAGAGAGAACCATCCTTATATATATATATATATATATATATATATATATATATATATATATATATATATATATATTCACAGAGAGAGAGAGAGAGAGAGAGAACCATCCTTATGCGCTATATATATATATATATATATATATATATATATATATATATATATATACGCTCTCACAGCAGAACGAGAGAGAGAGAGAGAGAGAGAGAGAGAGAGAGAGAGAAAGAGAGAGAGAGAGGGGCGGGCACACCAACCCCCCTCAATCAGTTGGTGCATACTGAGCCTCAGCTGCGGAGACTGAGAGACGAGTGAGTGAGATGCGGTATGAGAGTTTTGACGCTGCCGGAGTGCGTTTTTTCTGGGGGCCGTATTTTCTACGACACCGGTGTCATAGGAATTTCAGGGCCCGTATTCTACAAACCGTCATAGCCCATTTCGTCGTTCATAGCGAAAGAAAATGGCGCATTTCAGTCATAATACTGTCAGAAACTCTCATGATCGTCCATAAACGCTTATGATCGACCATAAAATGGTGTCGGATGCTAAGACAGGGTTCCCCCTGTCCTAGCGCCGCCTATGACCGTCACTAGTGTGTCAACATGGCTGCACCACAACAACAAGATCCCCAGCCGAGGAATATTTTCCGAAGAAGGGACGTGCTTAACGAGCTCAGTGATGCTGAGCTTATCAAGAGATACCGTCTAGACAGGGACGGTATTTTGTTTGTCACTAATCTTGTGAGGGAAGCCTTATCAAGTGACACCAAGAGGAGGAACCCACTCACCCCAGAGCTTAAGGTCATCGTAACACTACGTTATCTTGCCACCGGCAAAATGCAAATGTGCAGCAGCGACGACCTCGGTCCATCACAACCCGCCATCAGCAGAGCCATCACTCAGACCATTGACGCCCTTTCAGACATCAACATTATCAAGCAGTTCATCTCTTTTCCCACCACCCAACAAGTTACTGAGACGAACAAGGCAGATTTCCTCAGCATTGCTAATTTTCCCGGTGTTATTGGTGTCATTGATGGGACACACATAAGGATTGTGGCACCAAAGGAGCAGGAGGACGTGTTTGTCAACCGCAAGGGATATCACAGTATAAATGTACAGGTTGTATTCGATGCCAACTATCGAATACTGGATATCCTTGCGAAATGGCCTGGCTCAGTGCATGATGCACGTATTTTGAATGGCAGTGGAGTGACATCATTGTTCGAGACAGGACATGTGCCACCAGGTAGTCACTTGTTGGGAGACAGTGGATATCCCAGCAAGCCATGGCTCCTCACACCATACCTGCGACCTCTGCCTGGACCTCAATCACGCTATAATGGGTAAGTTAGAGTTTCATTTATCTGTAGTTTTTTTTAAGTGCAGTTTTGTAGAATAAACATATTTGCTCCCCTGTGAAGATCATGTCGAACGCGAGCTGAGGTAATAATTTTGTAGTTAAGTTAGGTTTAGCAGGCATTATACATGTTGCAATTAGCAAACTGAACCAATCACATCATTTACCTATTATATACAGAGCTTGGGCTCCACAGGGCTTGTGAGGCTAGCCCCAGAAGGTTAGGTTATGCTAACCAAAAAAATTAGTAAGGTGTGCTAACTTTTTGTTGTCCCAGTGACGCCCATCCGGATATAAAATTACTTTAGTCGCACAGGGTTTGTGGGGTTAGCACCAGCATGTTACTTTAAGTTTAGACATAAACAAATTTTTTGGTTACGTTCAGAATAATTTTTATAACAAATAGAAAAACAAACCTAAATAAACGGGTGATTGTACCATTGAATTCCATAGTAAGATACATTCCTTTTAATTAATTGTCCACCTCGAAATCTATAAAATTAGTTTATCCGATATCATCACATCTTGCATTTCCTCTATGGAAAGGAAAACTAACTGAAGCTTACATAACATTACTAAACCTAATTAAAACTAACCAAACCTAAACAAAATAAACATAAAAAAATCCAAGCTAAGTTCACCGAAAATTATCCTCACAATCTAACTCATAACCTAAGTTTGGTTATTTCAGTTCACCATCAGCAATGCAATGCTGTCATAATCTATAAAAAAAAAAATCCTTTTATGATTCTGCAAATGTAATGCCTCAAGACGGATAAAAGGACCACTTTGTACTAGTCCAGGGGGAAGTTCCCTTATAAACTAGTGGGTTAAGATGCTAAGCCCGAGTGGCGAGGCAAAGAGTGGTCCTGCTGGTTCCAATTCCACCGAAGGTGATTTATTTCATGAATTTTTCAGAGAAGTACCAGTCTGCGTCATAAGACAAAGATCTAAAGTACTCCAGGTACTGAATAACAGTATGAAATTATAGCCATTTCCTACATACACTCCTAGGTGCTACATACAGCTTTGGTATGGCAAGTAGTGAATTTACCAGTGTTTTATGCTTCATAAATGCTTATCAGTGACTCATTATCATTTGTTTTTTTCTTTTTAAGGCCCACAAAAGGACGCGGAGTGTTGTGGAACGGGGAATAGGACAGCTTAAACGCCGCTTTCATGTCCTACACAGCGAGGTCCGCATAAGTCCCCCTGTCAAGATTGGCAAGATGATCCATGTATGCGGCATGCTTCACAACATCTGCAAAGACAGGAATATTCTCATTCCTCTCGATATGGATCAACCTAATGCTGAAGGTGATCTTGCCATACCACAACTTGAAGATGTGCAAGTAGAACCACCACGTCCAGCTGGTCAGCGGAATGAAGGTTGGCTGTATCGAGATGCATTCTGCAACTTGCATTTCAAGTACGTTGGATATTTTGTATATGTACAGTTTTCTAGTTGAATCTGGGAAACGTGCATTTCTCAAGAACTTGCATTAATCTATCATTATTTTGAAACTACTTACTAATTCATTTGTTTTTCTTTCCAGCAACGAAGATTGAAATCGGTTCATCTGCACAACTGGTCAAGTACATGTCAAAGTACTGTTCTACTTGCATTTATAAAGCAATCAATCAATCACTTGTCCACCATGCAGTCCCTTTCTTATTTATAATTGTCACTCCACAAACATCCTTAATTTCATTCACTATTACTCCCTTAAACTCATTCCACATCTTTTATACACCTATTTCCTCCTGTACCTGCCCCAAGGCTACACTTACTCTCTCCATATATCTCTCACTCCCACATTACATCACATTCTATGGTCTATATGCCGCAATCATACACAGATTTATACCATGTAAACTAAGCTTTACAACAGCTATTATTGAAATCTCACATTCTTACATAACCATTCTGCCACATTTATATGAAATATATGAAATAAACACATGCATAATTTAACTACAACCAAGGTTTCACAATCATAAAACTATGTGCATCCTCTTCCAACTTTACTTATTTCACAATTTCTTATTTTTTTGCTTTTTCAATATTTATTTTAAACAACACTTGTTGTAGCCGCATGGCTTCTGCCTTTTCTTTGGCAGCTGCTTCCCGGGCCTTTTCTGATGCTTCTTTTGCCCACGCAGCTCTTGCCACGGCCCGGACACATGCAGTTATCTCTTCGGCAGCTGCCTTCATGCTACGTGCAGCCTCCTCTCCTGCCCGTGCAGCTCTTGCTGTTGCCCTTGCAGCTGCAATCTCCTCTTCAGCAGCTGCTGCCTTCGCCCTTGCAGCTGTTGCCTCTTCTTTAGCAGCTGCCACCCTCTCCTGACCAGCTGCTGCATCCTCCTTAGCTGCTGTTTCAGGTGGCTGCAGGGGGTGCTCAGGCATTTGTTGCATGTTCCCAACAACAAGTATTTTGGTCGCCTCGGCACCCTCCTGAGTGATGGAGAGGGCAATTGATGGTTTGTTGTCCTCCCTGCAAGTAATGTACGAGGTCATGAAATGGGTGCACAAATGAGAGTTTATTAAATTATGCAGATCTGACAGATGTTATCTTTTTCCTTTCATAGAATAGGCAATAAATATGGCACACAATATGGAAGACATACCTCATACTAAATTAACAATTCTAAAGGCTTAGAAGTTTAGAATAGTTGCATACCTTTGAGTGAATTGACATTGATGGATCAGTACTATGAACCAAGGTAGGATTGTATCAATTGCCATAAGTTAATGTTGCTTAGACATTTCATTCCGGTATAGTTAACCCAAAGCCTTTAAACAATCTATTCCACCAGTAAAGTATTATCCCTCATACATTCTTTCCAAGTGGTGAGTTATGTTTTTAATCACATCCTTCTATTAGTTGTGCTAATTAAAACTGAACATGATTAAGACAATAAATGGCAAGCATAGAACTAAAGAGTGTACTTCACAGATTAAACAAATAGATACATACAGGGCGGTAGCCTTTTGGAGTCCAATGTCATCTATCCCCTCGATTCCCATGATGGTTGGGTTATCCTGGCCCAAAATATCTTCCACAATTTCATCCATGGGGTCAAGTGGTTGGGGTGGAGGGCCACCACCTAGAAATAAATGGACAAATAAGGAAACTCATATTTTTTGTTTTACCTTTTTTCACTGCATTTGGCAAAACACTACATTAATGTCTTACCAGAATGTAATGCAAAAACTGGTTCTGAAAGCTATTTACTTTACTGTGACGTAATAATATACTTCTTTTTCTATCAATAACACAACATTGTTGCACTCCTACCACTATATTCAAGGTTGTGTGGGTTAGAAAGAGGGGAGCATTTCTTCCTCTTTTATACTTATATATATATATATGTGTGTGTGTGTGTGTGTGTGTGAATAAAAACAACATTTGTGATGAGTAATTTGAACCCCATATATACCCAACACAAATTATTTATAATACATACAGCAACCTTTATATATTTATTTGCTAGTTTAGTTTTGTTTAGGTTGGTTAGGTTAGATTACTTTGATTATGTTAGTTATATTAGTTATGTCAGATTAGGTTAGATGTTCGCAAGTGAGACTGGTGGAAGAGTGAAAATTTACCAAAACTAATGCAATGAAAGTTACTTACCAGTTCCATTACGATGCTCTCGGAATTTCTGCAGCTTCGTCCTAGCCTTGGAGCTGATGGTGAACCACCTTTTCTTCACCTCTAAGGCTGTCCTCCCATGGTGGAACTGGGTATTCAGTTCGGCTGTGATGCTTGCCCAAATGTTGTGTTTCTTTTTATTAGAAACACCAACATGCTTGAAGCTGCTTCTTAGTACATGGACTTCGTCCCTGTACATTATTGCCAGCTGGAAAGACTCATCCTCTCCCCAGTTCGCTTTCCTTTGCCGCTTGCCTTCGGATTCCATGGTGTGTTTGTTGCTTCTTCCAGCAGGTGTGTGGGAGCACGTTGGAGCACATTTTCTCAAACTAATTCCTATTTTACTGTTTCTAACTCCTCCAAAAGTCGTAGTATGAAGTCAAAACAATTTAAATCCAAGAAAATAATGCCAAGAACCTATTTCATTCCATATATTTAAAGTTGACAAATTGTGAGCGTGCGTTCTAGCGGCAGAGGGTGAATGAGATATGACCCACGACTTCTGGACGACCATAAGACTGACTGTCATAAATTCTGTCGGCTATGTGCGTTAGTTATGGTCGTCCATACAACTATGTAGAATACGGGCCCAGACTCCCAGAAAGAAATGTATCCCCTTCAGCTGCCAGACGTAGCGTAGCTCATCCCGCGCTGCTCACTGGACTCGCTACTCAGTAGTGCTCTAAACTTGTAGTAGTGAGTGTCGCGCACTATTGCTCTTGAAAGGCACTTTTATAAAGATTGAAATGGAGAGAGAGAGAGAGAACCATCCTTTTATATATATATATATATATATATATATATATATATATATATATATATATGCACAGAGAGAGAGAGAGAGAGAGAGAGAGAACCATCCTTATGCGCTATATATATATATATATATATATATATATTATATATATATATATACGCTCTCACAGCAGAACGCGAGAGAGAGAGAGAGAGAGAGAGAGAGAGAGAGAGAGAGAGAGAGAGAGAGAGAGAGAGAGAGAGAGAGAGAGAGAGAGAGGGGCGGGCTCACCCACCCCCCTCAATCAGTTGGTGCATACTGAGCCTCGGCTGCGGAGACTGAGAGACGAGTGAGTGAGATGCGGTATGAGAGTTTTGACGCTGCCGGAGTGCGTTTTTTCTGGGGGCCGTATTTTCTACGACACCGGAGTGCGTTTTTTCTGGGGGCCGTATTTTCTACGACACCGGCACAGGAGCGAGACAGCCTGCCCTTGTACCGAGCCCCCTCCCTTTCCGGTGAGGGAGCTGCCAGGACAGGCCAAAAACCCTACCCCTTCCCTTCCTTGCCCCCCCTACTGAGAATACTTTATACACCTTCTAAGACCCTACGGGCGCTGAGAGTGACCCTCAGCTGCCTGCTGGTCTTGCTGGTGAGGACGAGCTCACAGTAAGGGATTTTTTCTGGGCCTCCCTCTGTTCCTCATTCTTAAATTTTTCCATTTTTATTCCTGCCGGGGGCCCTCCCCCTCCAGGATAACCTGCGATACCCCAGTGACACCACCGGTGGTGGCTCTGTCAGCTGGGGTGGGGTCAGGTGTGTAACCTGTTTTTTTTAGGGGGCTCTTCTATAGCCCCCCTGCTTTTCTCCTGTCGCTTCGGCGGAAATAAAGTTAGCTGTTCTTCCCCTTGGGGCCAGTCCCGGTCCCCAGTGCGACGCCTCCGGGTGGCTGGGGCCTACAATCGAGGCTGTAGGTAGGATTGTGTGTGTGTTTGTTTGTTGTTGGTTTGTGTGGTTTGTTTTCTCGTCGTTGTATTGTCGTCGCTGTTGTGTTGTCATTGTCATTGTTGTTGTTAAAAGAAAGAAGCTGCACCCAGAATGGTGCGTAACAAGCAGCAAGACACTTCCCGGAAAGCGTCCTGCAACAAGAGCGTCGTCCCGCGGCAGGTACGATGCATGAGCCTGGACAGAAACAAGCGTCTGAGGAAGGACGAGGACTCCGAGGACGAAACCGATACCCCTCCCAAACGCAAGGCCAGGGCGCTAGAACAGGAATCTGTCTCCAAAGCTCCAGAGAATGCGCAAGCGTCATCAGCTCCTACCACGGACTCTCCCTCACCAGCCAACTCACTCCTCACAAACAACGCCATGTCGACACCACTAGATCCAGAAGATCAGACCCAGCCTCCACCAGCAGCAGGTCCCATGGACCCTCAAGAAGATGGATTCACCCTAGTAGGAAAGAAGAGGCAGCCCAAAAAGACCGCGCCACCCTCTCCCCCGACGGACATGACCGCATCTCCCCAATCCAGCACCAGGCAATTACCTCGGACACGCATGGGTGTCACTCTGGCCCCACGCCCACCCAACGCACCTCGACTTGCGTTCAAGGTGATGGCATCCACGGACTTCACCAACCCATACGAGGTAGTAGTACTACTGCAAAAGGACGAAACACTCTCCTTCACAGCCAGACCCGGGAGGAACAACAGCTTCATAATATACCCGGAGAACGAAAACACGGAGATAACACTAAGGAACACCAAGGCCCTGCAAGGAAGGGAAGTAAGCCTCAAAACACTAGACCCCAATACCACAGTCACCAAGGGAGTCTTGATAGGCTTCCCTCTAAGTCTCCCTTTAGATCTAGTCAAGGACCTAGAGAACATAATCTCGGCAACTCGCTGCACCTTCAATGGACACAGCACCCGACAAGTCGTGGTCGAACACGAGGGTCCCCTTCCTGGAAACCTGGACATCGGCGTATGGGGAAGGTTTTACCTCCGTCCGTTCACCCAGGAGCCCTTGAGGTGTTACAAATGCCAAGCTTTCGGCCACACACGAGCGCATTGCCGGAACCACCCTCGATGCGGAATATGCAGTGCTCCTCACGAAACGGACCAGTGCCTCCAGCGCTACAAGGCGAAGGAGACAGTATCACACAAGTGCCCCAACTGCGGCGGAACTCACCACGCATGGAACAAAAGCTGTCCGGAGAGGCGCCGCAGAGTACAACAAGACATTCAGACGCAGAAGCAGTGGATGGAAACACACTGCGACGCTCCCTCGGGAACATTTATCTGGGGCTCCCAAAACAACAGAAAGTCGCCACAACAAAATCAGCAACCCCCTGCACTCGCGGCAGAATTTCCCCCTCTGCTACCCCAGGCTGCCTCTCTGTCACCCCAGGCTGCTTCTCTGCCACCCCAGGCTGCCTCTCTGCCACCCCAGGCTGCTTCACTGTCACCCCAGGCTGCTCCTCTGCTATCCCAGGATGCTCCCATGACACTACACAACACCGTCATCCCCACCCCGACATCTCAGGAGCCGACCATAACCCTTACACAGAGCTCACTGAAAAGTCTACTGAGCGACTTTGCCCTAACCCTCTCCCTGATCCTCAAGCAGGATCTAGATCAGACGAAGCTCGCCACCGCTGTCGACCATGTAGTAAACAGCCATGTATCAGCGGCAACTCCTCCCTCGCAGGCTGCGGTTCACCAGCCCCGCCCATCGACAACCATCAGCGACAAGACGCCCAAGCCCCCCAACGGGATCGTTGCTTGCAGCACCAATCACAACGCCAGCCAAACCACCAGCATCACGACCAAACCTCACCCGCAAAGCAACACCATGACAACACCCCCAACTCCCGCCGACTGCGCATCCTGCAGTGGAACGTACAGGGTGCCAAAGCCAGACACCTCCTCCTCCAAGAGGCAGCCAGAAGGGACCTTGTAGACGTCTTCCTACTGCAGGAAACCCTCGCCAAACAACAACTCAGCTTACGAGGTTACCGCGGCTTCAACACACTGCGAGAAACCGGCCGCTCACAGGGATGCTCGATCCTAGTGAAGGACACCATCCCCTGCGCCCCTGTGCTAGACACGGCCTTCTGTGGAGACGGAGTTGACACCATGGCGGTAGAAATAACACTCCATAACACCACACTGCGGATATATAACGTTTACAAGCCTGCAAACAAAAAACTGGACCTTGAAGAAGTCTTTGAGCAAGCGTCCACCACCCCCACCTTCATCGGAGGGGACTTCAACTGTCACCATCCCGCCCTACGATCCCGACAGACCGCCAACAGAGATGGTCGACACCTAGCCATAGCTCTAGACCAAGCGCCAGAAGTCTGTCTTCTCAACAATGGGGAGGCAACTCATTTGCTTGGGGGAGTGCTCGACCTCTCCTTCATTTCCACGACCCTCCGTCAGGAAGTCTCGTGGTCCTTGCACCCAGAACTAACAAGCGACCACTTCGCGATAATCTGCGACATAGGAGTAGAAAAACTCCCACCACCGCCGTTACCGCCACCCAAGTGGAATACAAGGAAGGCAGACTGGGAGAGCTTCGCCAAGCATCTGCAAGCAAACCCCATCCTCCACACTGCACCGCCACTAACACTCGATCTGCACGAAGAGGCCCTGACAACGGCCATACAAGCCGCCGCACAAGACGCAATTCCTCGGACAAGACGCCCGAAGAAAACTTTCAAGGAGCACTGGTTCCGAGACAGCAGGGTAGAGGAAATGAATAGCCGACTAAATGCTACCAGGAAACTATTCAAAAGATTCCCCACAGCTGAAAACAGAGTGCTTCTCACTGCTGTCCAGCGACACGCCACGGAAATTAAGGCAGAAATTAAAGAAGAAAAATGGATGGAGTGGTGCCAGTCCCTTGACTCGCACACCTCCCTGTCAGTGATGTGGAAAAAGCTCCGCTCCATACGCAACCTGGGGCCACCTCCACCGACATCGCACCCAGACCCGCAGAGCGAGGCAGAACGCCTGGCGGAGCAGTTTGCTAGCCGCACCAAGACCACCAATCTTCCCCAGGTGACCAGAGATGAGCTAGAAAAACTTCATGTCGAGAGAAAGACCACAATTGACAATGCGTGTATGGAAAAAGCGGCCGCAGACACCCCCTTCACGCTTGACGAACTGAAAACCGTCCTCAAGACAAGCAAGGACACGTCCCCGGGTGCTGACGACATAACACACTCCATGATTCGTCATGCGGGACCGGACGGACATGCTGCTCTCCTTGCCCTATTCAACGCCTCCCTCCGTGAGGGCAAACTGCCGTTTAAATGGAAAAAAGCCACCATCACACCAATCCCAAAGCCAAAGGACCCGGGCACTTATCGCCCGATCTCTCTCCTATCTTGCATCAGCAAGACTATGGAGAGGATGATACGAAACCGCCTGCAGTGGGTCACCGGTCCCCTACACCCATCGATATACGCCTATACAAAAGGCACTGGTACCGCGGAATGCCTTGCGAGCTTACTCACTTCCGCAGGAAGTGAAAAATGCACGGCGATCTTCCTCGACCTCGAGAAGGCATTTGAGCTCGCAAATGAAACAGTCATCCTCGCCCGACTGGCTAATAAGGGAGTCAAAGGCCTGCTACTTCGCTGGACAAGAGACTTCCTCACCGACAGAAAAGCCAGCGTGCGTTTCCAAGGGCGCACCTCCACAGAACACCACCATGAACACGGTACGCCACAGGGAAGTGTGATTAGCCCCTACCTCTTCAACATCTTGGTAGAGGCACTCCTCGAGCTCCCCTTACCCAGAGGTTGCGAGCTAATCACTTACGCGGATGACATCACCCTGGTCGCCACTGGATCAAACCATCGCAAAAGCAGTCAAAAAAGCCTCACTCTCCTCGACAAAAAATGCAATGAACTCGGCCTCAAGCTAAACCTTGACAAATCCAAGGCAATGGCATTTGGAATACCAACACCAAACACCCCCCTAACCACGGCTGGGGCGAACGTGCAATGGGTCAAGAAACACATGTACCTAGGCGTGTGGATTGACAAGCAGCTGACCCTGAAACCACAAGTCAATTACCTCAAGGGCAGGATGGCCTCTAGGACCAATGTGCTCAAAGCCATCTCCAGGTATGACTGTGGGGCCAGCTACAAAATCAAACGGACCTTCTTTACACACGCCATAAGGTCTCTAGTGGATTACTCGGCCCCATACCTCGCTGCAGCAACCCCACAGCTCATTAAACAACTAGAAACCATGCAGAACAAATCCCTCAGATTGATGGTGTCTGCCCCCCCCTGGACCAAAGTCCTCAATCTGAGGTCCGAGACTCAAATAATATCGCTCCAACACCGTATCGAGCAACTAGCAGCCACCCTTGTTGCAAAGATGGCTGCCTCCTCAAGACCATACACCACCCCCCGGAAGAGTTCTTACAGTACTTGAGAGAGACCCACAGCTCTTCAACAAAGCAACGTGGGCACGCAGCGTGGCTACTGCACTAACCACAACGGGCAGTGCAGACATGATAAGAGCCAAAGGGCAAGATTCCCCGCCTCCAGACTACCAGCCTTCTCCCCCCTGGCGACCCCCATTTACCATTCAAGCAGACTGGCTCCACCTCCCTAAGGCCAGCCTCCACCCAGCGGCCCTCAGGGCGGAGGCGCTTAGTCACTTACTGCCCCTCACAGAACATCATACCACCACGATATACACAGACGGTTCCATAGACCAGGCCACGGGCGCTGCCGGGGCGGCACTCGTCACTGAGGGCGCCACAAACCAGTGGCGTCTCTCGGACGGGGCCTCATCGACCCAGGCAGAACTAGTGGCCATCAAGGGAGCACTACAACACCTTGAAACCACTAAACCCACTAGTGCTCTCATCGCTACCGACTCCAAGTCGGCACTGCAGGCCCTCCAAGAACCATGGCCCTCAGATAATATAAGGCTGCTCACCACAATCCGGTTGTTGGCCTCACAACTTCAAGGCAACGGAACAGAAACAACACTAACGTGGATATCAGGACATTCAAGCATACGGGGAAATGATCGGGCAGACGAGGAAGCAAAAGCCGCCACCACTCGTCCTAACCCGGACATGGTCGTACCCCCTAGCATGGCACAGGTTAAAAATACAATCAGGCAAAACATATCGCACCTGCACAAAGAGAAGCATAAAAATGAGACCGAACGTGGCTCACCATCAACCACATGGTACTCACGGGCCACAAGGGGTGAGCCTGCTCAACTACACCCAAGCACACACCCACGTGTCCGGGCCGACGTCCACAGGCTCAGACTCGGCTACCCCTGCCTACAGGAGCTCAGCGAAGATCTCCCAGTGATCTTCTGCAAACACTGCGACTATCCAACAACCAAACCGCTGCTACACTACATACTCGAATGCCCAAGCACAAGGTACCTAAGAAAAACAAACAGGATGTATCCTGACCCAGAAAACGCACACGCAAGGGAGGCTGCGGCAACTATCATTGCCACAACCCCAGCCAAACTCCTGGCAGAAGCCGTCACTATGGCGCCGCCACCCAGGTGAAATAATTATATATATATATATATATATATATATATATATATATATATATATATGTATATATATATGTATATATGTGTGTATGTGTGTGTATATGTATATATATATATGTATGTGTGTGTGTGTATGTGTATATATGTATATATGTATATGTGTATGTATATATGTGTGTATGTATGTATATATGTGTATGTGTGTGTATGTATATGTATATATGTATATATAAACTCTGTCATGAAACTTTGCCCATACCGGCTCAGGGGTGTATCCAGCCCTTGACTCCATCAAGGAAGCTGGACTCCCCTAAGCTGTTTGGGGCATAAATTTCAAACAAGTTGCACCAATAGCGTGCTCCAAAAGCCATAAAAACCTCTAGAGGGCTCTGTACAGCCCTGCTGGCTTATGCTAGCACAAATTAAACAACGATTCCGAGAAGAGGCTGCTGTTATATATCTCCTTTGTTTCTGGTATTCATCACCACTATTATTCAATTTTGTGTCTACAGCAACATTTCTACAACGTTTCTCTACCGCTTACTATCTTCCTCGTATATATACACTGTTTTATTGGAGGTATATATCAATATTAAATTCTGAGAAGAGGCTGGCTCAGGCTGGTGCAAAAAACCCGCGAACGAGTGTCGTCTGCTATAACCCACCTCCGGAAACAGATTCGACGGATTCATGAATCTGTTACAGATCACGGGTTAAGATTGTAAATAGAACACGATTTTGCGGCTATGCCCCGCCCAGAGGGGCCAAGCCCCGCCCAGATTCAGTGATCTGAAACGGATTCACGCCAATAGAAGAGGCCTCTATAGTCAGACCGACCTTAGGCTGTGGTCGGGGTGTGACCATCGTGGGGAATACCCGTGTTACAGCGGTGCCACGTGTCGAGATTTGCGCGCAAATTCAAATCAATTTCGTATTTAAAAAAAAAATTTACAAGAGGCATCTGGCAACATCCGGGTGCGGACTCACACACACACACACACACTCACTCTCACTCTCACTCTCACTCTCTCTCCTAGCTCGTCTCTAGAGGGGCTCCTACAAGCCCATCCAGTCACCGTGCTGGAGAACATTAAACAACAACAACAACATCTCACTCTCTCTCTCTCTCTCTCTCTCTCTCTCTCTCTCTCTCTCTCTCTCTCTCTCTCTCTCTCTCTCTCTCTCTCTTATTGAATGTGATTTATTATGTTGTAATATAGAAATCGTGTTATTTTATTATGAGATGAATTTGGTTTTATATGTACATATTATATATAGCTGACTTTATTTCCACACCACCATAGAGGTAAAAGATTTGGCACGATTAACCCTTGATAACTTCTCAAGAGGGCTTCCATTCTGCTTCTCTTGCTCAAAGTACTGGCACATATTAAAGATAACTTCTTTTGTTTGGCTGTGTAGATGCTGGGAGAGTCTTGGTGTATATAATGGTGTATATAGCAGCCATTTCGAAGTGTGTCTGCTTTGGTCAGGTCAAGGCCGCGAGCGTGTCTGGGAGTATTTCCACAACTAGGATTTCAATGTATTTTTTTTCTTACTTATTTCAGCTTATTTTATCGTACTTTCCTTCACGATATCACCTAAATACAATTGTTAAACTGCTTATCCATCCCAAAACGAAAGGGAAGTTCATTAATAGGTACTGCTTTTTATTAGCAACACTGTTAAATATGTATGCCACGTTTCTTTATATGTTTATATATATCTTATCCATTATAAGTTTACTGGTTCTTCACTATGAATAAACGTGTATGCATATTTCCTGACCATGTCTGCCATGGTTTTACTTATATTGAAACATTTCTACAATGCGAATTAAAAGACACGTGGCAGACCTGTAAAAGGGTATTTCCCCACTGTTTCCGCTCGCCACCCGCAGTCTAAGGCTAGCCAGACTATAACCTATAAGGGGAGGTTAGGTTAGGTTAGGTTACCTAACCTAACCTGTGGGGGGAGGTTAGGTTAGGTTTCGTTACCTAACCTATGGGGGGAGGTTAGGTTAGGTTAGGTAACCTAACCTAACCTAACCTCCCCCCATAGGTTAGGTTAGGTAACCTAACCTATGGGGGGAGGTTAGGTTAGGTTAGGTTACCTAACCTAACCTGTGGGGGGAGGTTAGGTTAGGTTTCGTTACCTAACCTATGGGAGGAGGTTAGGTTAGGTTAGGTAACCTAACCTAACCTAACTGGGGGGGAGGCAGTGTGAGCGAGAGAGAGAGAGAGAGAGAGAGAGAGAGAGAGAGAGAGAGAGAGAGAGAGAGAGAGAGAGAGAGAACAGGAGAGAAAAGAGGGGTGGGGGAGATGGAGGTGAGATCATCATTGGGAGGGAAGCAGAGACGGAGGGATGGAGAGGGAGAGAAAAGAGAGGTGGGGGTGAGAGGAAGGCAGCGAGGGAGAAAATAGGCGGGGTGGGTGGGTGGGGCAGTGGGCAGTGAGAGTGGGAGAGAAAAGCGGGGGTGGGTAGGGGGAGCATGGAGGCCAGCGGGAGAGGAGCAGCGAGCGTAGCCAGCCAATCACGAGGCAGAGTCACGCCTACGTCATTGGCGAGGGCGGGGCGGATGAAAATGTGATGTAGATTTCGGAAATATGCTGGCGGGACGGGAAAAGGGGTTTTAAAAATCACACACAGACAACAACACTTCTCCTTTCCTTGTATATTTACAAACAGCACGCTTACAGGGTACAGCACAATGGTACAGCCTCAGGGCACAGAGTTCCCCACAAGATGTTCACCCAGAACACACAGCCTCCACAAGTTCACACACCTCCACACAGCCATGCACTCCCTTAGCGAAGGCAGGGCCTAAGGAAGCCAGGATGCCATTTCTCCGGCCACCCTGTCCACTTCCCTCCAAGGTCCTGCCTCTCACGCGCCCAGGATGCACACCACAACCTCCACACAGCCGGTCAGCCACTCCCTTAGCGAGGGCAGGGCCTAAGGAAGCCAGGATGCCATTACTCCGGCCACCCTGTCCACTTCCCTCCAAGGTCCTGCCCTTCACGCGCCCAGGATCGGCCTTGCACCGCTGTGTCCCTCTGTCTGCTGTCTCTCTCACTCCTGGCCTCCTTCTGACCACCAACCACATCTCCCAAACACACCCCACCACAACTGCGTATCGCCGACAACACAGATACGTAGGTCACCTTATCTCTGATCTGTCAACGCTCGCACAGGCTCGCCAAACTACCCCCTCTTACACTACCAACAAGTCTAACACATTTACATGCTAAATGCGTCGCCGCAACAATACAGTTTTTTCCAATTTTTTCGTGTTCCTTTCGTTTATTCTTTTTACAGTATGTATTTTACTAATTCTGCAAAACTATAAATTGTATTCAATGTTAGATTTGAAAATAGAGCCAGACAACCAGCATGTTCTTCTATCTTGTCTGTCTTGACCATTAATAAGTCTGACTGTAGCTCTCTCCTCGGGACAGAGTTTAAGGTGAGGTTTTGTGATTGACTTTAGATTTGTTTGCGTACGTACCTCATTTTTTTTTAATCCCAGTGATGAGCATGTAGGTTCCCGAAGTCTTCATAAAGGGAGGCGAATTGCCGAAATTTGTGGATTATCCTAAGATAATAACCTACACCGTAATGTACCTACCAAGTTTATATTTTACACGGATTAAATATGACTATAACACCAGTCAAATAATGTGAAGTACAAAGAAGAAACTGATAATTCAGAAAATATATATATATATATATATATATATATATATATATATATATATATATATATATATATATATATATGTGTGTGTGTGTATATTTGCAGTGATGTGGACTGACTTTACGTCGGTGTCCAGTTTACGGTTCACAGTGCAGAATAAGTCACTCCATGTGGCTGACGGTGGTATGCAGGCACCGAGGCTACCCTTGCGTGACAGGGTGCTTACGGGGGCCTGAGTGCCAGTTGGGTCCTCGCGCCTGCTCCCTGCTCACCCTGTTTTCCATGACGCCTCGCACACTACACACCACAGTTGTTTGTCACCGAAAGACGCCATATTCGGCTCCTGTTAACACTTACTCGAGGTGGAAGAAAGGTCCTGCTATAGTACGAATCTTTATTTCCTGGTTCAATAATATTATCACAGTGTGGCCAGCGTCACAATAATACAGATGTGCTCTATGTATCATAATGTATACATGAAGGGAGCGTCAAAAACTCACCTTAATAAGAGGGCTGCAGGACAAACAAATCACTTGAATTGCAGTAAAGTACAGCGGAAAGAGGAACTATTGATTTATTCACCACAACACTCACATCTAAAAGAAAACGATGGACGTATCTTCACCTCTAATACGTGTTTGAGGCCTTCGACCATCCCTTAGTTGTGAGGACGGGAACGTAACTTAAGTGTACACTGTCACCTCGTTGCCGTGGTTCACCCTTGTTTATTGACGCGCTGGAATTCATTCATCCATTTCGAAACACAGATTGAAGTGATAAATGAGCTCGTGTCTTAAATGTTTCATGATATAAAGGAGAAGAAGAAAGGAAATATGGTCTGTTGACATACATTTGCTTGCTTTATAATTTGATATGTTGAAGCTTAAAAAAAAAATCCATTAAAATCTTGAGTATATTGAGTCATCGTTTCCAGAACACAGAGAAAAAGAAAGAGAGAGAGAGAGAGAGAGAGAGAGAGAGAGAGAGAGAGAGAGAGAGAGAGAGAGAGAGAGAGAGAGAGAGAGAGAGAGAGAGAGAGCAGTATGGTAGCAGCAGCAGCAATATATATATATATATATATATATATATATATATATATATATATATATATATATATATATATATATATATATATATATATATTCTCCTTTTTTTTCTTTTTTTTTTTTACATTAAAAGGGTACTGACTAAAGGAAAACTAAAATAAGTTAAAAAAAATCCCGCTTGTCGCCAGACCCTGTACAGAGGACAGTAGGAGAAATATAGACATGGGGGGGAAGTCCAATTTAGTGTGATAGATGTCTTGACACTCCTCTTTTGAAAGAGTTTAAGTCATAGGCAGGTGGAAAAACAGACAAAGGAAGAGAGTTCAGAGTTTACCAGTGTAAGGGATGAAAGAGTGAAGATACTGGTTAACTCTTGCATTAGGAAGATAGACAGAATAGGGATGAGAAGAAGTAGAAAGTCTTGTGCAGCGAGGCCGAATGTTGGCCACGAATGTTACAAATATCGAGAGTAAAAGTATTAGAGGAAGTGTCAAGACACCCGAGGTCGTCAGCAGAGGGGCAGTCCGACCTGGGGACATTTGTGATCCCTTCACCAGATGGGATGAAACCATTTATATATATATATATATATATATATATATATATATATATATATATATATATATATATATATATATAATGTTGATAATAGTTTGCGATGGGGAGTAATGATTGAAGATGAATTGTGATGCTATTAAAGGGTGGTGATGAGGTCATCATTGATGGAAATGATTGGTGATGATGATGATGATGATGATGAGGAGGAGGAGGAGGAGGAGGAGGAGGAGGAGGGTTAGTGATGGCGGTGAAGAGTAGTGATGGGGTGGTGGTTGCAGGTAATGAAGAAATGGGTGATGGGAAATGATAATGATAATAATATGTTGGTGGTGAGGAGCAATTATTTTTACTCATCATCCCTCACCACACTAACTAAATCTTGGTCATCCTCTCTTAGGGAAATCGGTGAAACCTTTGCTGTCGGCTTTGACATATGGAAAGCCTTCGATAGAGTCTGGCACAAATCTTTAATTTCTAAACTACCCTCCTACGGATTCTATCCTTCTCTCTGTACCTTCATCTCCAGTTTCCTTTCCGATCGGTCTATTGCTGTTGTAGTGTGTAGCAAAAGAGATTGCTACATAAGAATTGGAACAACACCCAGCCTTGGCTTTGGTAGTTTATTGCTGCACGAGTTGGTAGACACACAAGTAGCTTGTACAGTGGACAGAGAGCCTGGAGATGGTGAGTGATGTGTGAGGGGAGCCCCCAGGCTTGACTCCCTAGGTGTGAGCTAGTGGTGTTGGAGATGTAGACTAGCGGTAGACTGAAGGTACACTGACCTTGGTAGTGTGTGTGTGGCTGCTTATATTGGCCTCAGCAGACCTGGTGGTCACGTGAGGTGAAGTGACAGGTGAGGTGAGGTCAAGTTAATCTCGACCTCAACCGCGATCCCGAGGGAAGTAATTATAGGCTCAGGCTGTGGGTGTGTGTGCATGTGGGTGTGTCGTGTATGTGTCGGCGCGCATTCTTAAGGGGACACTGCTACATCACCCCACACCCCCTAGTGACGAGGAAGGAGGAACGTTACGTCTTTCTTGATGCGAGACTGTGGCAAGTCAGGCGTGTCTTGAGTCGTCGCGGGTGTGGCCGTAATACAGTGAAGGATATAGGCCGGCTTGACCCGGTCGATGTCTATGACGTGGGAGGTGCCATTCTTGTCAATGGTGATGTTCTTCCTGGTCCGGCGCAGGACCTCGAAGGGGCCTTCGTAGGGTTGTTGTAGAGGCCGCTTGACGGCATCTACCCTGACGAAGACGTGGGAGCAGTCGTCGAGGTCTTGGCTGACGAACGTCTTGGTGGGATGAGTGCGAGGTTGCACTGGTTGCAGGCTCCGCATGGACTCTTTGAGGCTGCTGGCGAAGTCTTGAGTGTTGGAAGAAGGGGAGTCGGGTGACAGCGGCAACACTGCGGGTTGCGAGAACTGTGGGCTGTTAGCGCTGCGAGTCTGTAGAAGTCCCGGGGGTGCAAGGGATGCGAGGCTCCGTGGGCTACAACGGTGCAGGGGTGGGCGACGGCGGCAACACTGTGGGTTGCGAGCGCTGGCCGGGGCTGCAGAAGTCCCTGGGCCTGCAGGGATGCGAGGCTCCGTGAAGGATGCGTGAGGAGCAGGGACAACGCAGGTACAGCTATATACCACGTACGAGGGTTTGAGGATGGCTCCGTGCTGGCAGCGTGGGCGTGTGTGTTGACGTCGGTCGGCAACTGCAGGGCTGTGGGCTGCGGTCGCGGCAGGGCTCCGGGCGGGCCGCGTGGGCGAGGGGCAGCGGGAGGAGCAGAGTGAAGGCGGTGAAGACTAGCCGTGGCGGCACGTTGAGGAGCGTGGGAGAGTGCCTCGTAGCTGCGGTGCTGAAGGACTACTGGGCTGCAGAAGGCCGCGGTGCAGGGCTGCAGAAGGCCGCGGTGCAGGGCTGCAGGAGGCCGTGGTGCAAGGCTGCAGGAGGCCGCGGTGCAAGACTACAGGATAGGCGTGAGGGTTGGCGGCTCGTAGCAGCGGTAGGGCTGCAGGAGGCAGGGCTCCGGGCGGACAGCGTGGGCTAGGGCGTTGAAGACAAACCGTGGCGTGGGGCTGCAGGGCTGCGGCAGCGATCTTGTAGTGAGGCGTGAGGGCGGCAGGAGAGGCATGGAGGTTGTCGACGCGTAGCAGTGATAGTGCTACAGGAGGCAGCAGCGGTGTTGTTCCATTGTTCAGTTTTGTCACTCCGGGGTCACCAAATGTAGCGTACGGGAGTGCTACATAAGGATTAGAACAACATCCAGGCTTGGCTTTGGTAGTTTATTGCTGCACGAGTTGGTAGATACACAAATAGCTTGTACAGTGGACAGAAAGCCTGGAGATGGTGAGTGATGTGTGAGGGGAGCCCCGAGGTTTGACTCCCTAGGCGTGAGCTAGTGGTGTTGGAGATGTAGACTAGCGGTAGACTGAAGGTACACTGACCTTGGTAGTGTTGTTGTTGTTATATTTTTATTGATACCATATATAATAGATACAAGAAAAATAAACATGAAAATTTACAATAAAAAATAAACAAACATAAAAACAATAATTAAAAAGGTATACAAAGCGGCTATACAGAGAGCCGCCCGTGGTTATTGGTGTTTTGTTAGCAGGTTGGGAGGGCGTTGTCCAACGCGTCGTCGTCTTCCTCCTTGTCATAGTCAATCCATTCAGTGATTCCATCATAACCAGGGAATCGAGGCATGTTCTGCAGTGGCCTGACAACAGGGAGGAACATGGGAAGATGGTCGTGGGCTCGCAGCACTCGCCGCGCTACACTCAGGGCTCGCTCGTGGGAACTCCGCTCTTCCTTGGCCCACTGCTCCTGTTCGTACAGGTATTCGTATTCAGTCAGGAAGCGGACCAAGTCCGCCTCACTGAGGGTGTAGCTGCCGGTTTTCTGTGTGACGGCCGTGCGGGTGGGAGCCACCAGGGGGGGCGGCACATCAGCAGCAGGCGTCATCTTCACGGGGACTCGGCTGGACTCCCCCTCCTGGGGGAGTGGTGGTTCCTGCCGGGTTGTCTTCCTCCTCATCCGTCGTCTGCGGTGCCGCCTCTTCCCAGGCGTCGGCTGACCCCTGGAAGAGGGGGGCGGTGCTGGTGGCGGTGCTGGTTGCGCTGGTGGTGGCAGGCGGGGCCTCGCGGCCTCGCGTTGCCGTGGTGGTTCACCAGTGACCCGTTGAAGCCGCGGTGGTTCGCCGGTGATCCTTTGGAGTCGTACAGGACAGCGGCGATTCCAGGCGTGATGCCTGTCACCACAGTTGGGACAGCACTGGGAGGGCCTTTCACCGTCACCGCGAAGGCGCCGGATACAGTCCCTCGAAGCGTGGTCCCCACTGCATACTCCACACAGGTCCTTCTCCCGGCTGCACTGGCGTTGGTAGTGACCGAACGCCTGGCACCGGAAGCAGCAGACGGGCTCAGGAATGAACTTCCTGCAGTCAAACCTCCCGAAGCAGCCAAGGTCGAGCGAGACGGGAACAGGTCCCCGCAGCATCAGCAGAACTTGGCGGGTGGGGAGGCGACGGCCGTGACCGGCGTTGTGGGTGCACCGCTCAGCTGTGAGAACAGCTGGGTGCTCCTTCACCGGGTCCAGGGTGGAGTAACCCTGGAGGACACACACACTTGCGAGTGATCTCTTTCGGCAGCAGGACGATGCCTCGCGGCTGTCCAGCTGCGACCTCCTGCAGTGTGGCGGCGTGGCCCCAGTCCGCTCCACGGATGAAAAAGTCTCCCGTGCGGGAAACTTCCACCCGGAGAAGGACCTTAAGCTCGCTCTCCAGCCACTTGACAACCAAGTACGGGTTATCCTCTTGGTGCTCGGCGATCCTCCAAAACATTGGAGTGCCGTGAGCAGCAGGGGTTTCAGAGGCATCCTGCTTCCTCGGACGTTTCCTGTGGACAGGGAGGAAGCCGTCGTCGTCCGCGGATGACTCAGGGGGCCTCTTAGGAGTGGCCATGGCGGGAGCAAACTCGACCGCGTGTGGTCCAGCGAGAGAGCGGGGAGGAGGTCTGCTCTCTGCGGAGGCCGGCTAAACACTGCTTGGTAGTGTGTGTGTGGCTGCTTATGTTGGCCTCAGCAGACCTGGTGGTCACGTGAGGGTGAAGTGACAGGTGAGGTGAGGTCAAGTTAATCTCGACCTCAACCGCGATCCCGAGGGAAGTAATTATAGGCTCAGGCTGTGGGTGTATGTGCATGTGGGTGTGTCGTGTATGTGTCGGCGCGCATTCTTAAGGGGACACTGCTACAAGTGGACGGTCATTGTTCTTCTCCTAAAACTATCAACAGTGGTGTTCCTCAGGGTTCTGTCCTATCACCTACTCTCTTTCTATTATTCATCAATGATCTCCTAAATCTGACTCAATGCCTTATCAACTCCTATGCTGATGACATCACCTTGCATTTTTCAACGTCGTACAACAGACGCCCAACCCAACAAGAATTAAATGACTCAAGGCGAGATGCTATAGGACGCTTAACTTCTGATCTTTCACTAGTTTTTGATTGGGGCAGAGCAAATCTGCTTTTGTTCAATGCATCAAAAACTTAATTTCTACAACTATCTACTCGACATGACCTTCCAGATAACTATCCCCTATTCTTCAATGACACTCAACTTCCCCTCTTTTCCACATTAAACACACTCGGTCTATCTTTTATAAAAAATCTAAACTGGCAATTTCATATCTCTACTCTTGCTAAATCAGCTTCCAAGAAGTTAGGTGTCCTATGGCGTCTGCGTCCATTTTTCTCTCCCTCTCAGCTGCTTGCTCTGTACAAGAACCTTATCTGCCTATGTATGGAGTATGACTCTCATGTCTGGGGGGGCTCAATTCATACAGCATTGTTAAACAGGGTGGAATCTAAAGCTTTTGGCCTAATCAACTCTCCTCCTTTAACTGACTGTCTTGATTCTTTAAGTCACCGCCGCAACGTTGCATCTTTATCTATCTTCTACCGCTGACTGCTCTTCTGAACTTGCTAACTGTATGCCTTCCTCCCTTCCGCGGCCTCGCTGCACAAGACTTTCTACTTCTTCTCATCCCTATTCTGTCTATCTTCCTAATGCAAGAGTTAACCAGTATCTTCACTCTTTCATCCCTTACACTGGTAAACTCTGGAACTCTCTTCCTTTGTCTGTTTTTCCACCTGCCTATGACTTAAAACTCTTTCAAAAGAGGAGTGTCAAGACACTTCTCACACAAAATTGGACTTCCCCCCATGTTTTATCCTACTGTCCTCTGTACAGGGTCTGGTGACAAGCGGGATTTTTTTTTACTTATTTTTGTTTCCCCTTAGCCAGTACCCTTTTAATGTAAAAAAATAAATAAATAAATAAAAAATAAATAAAATAAAATAAAATAAAATAAAATAAAATAAAATAAAATAAAATAAAATAAAATAAAATAAAATAAAATAAAATAAAATAAAATAAAATAAAATAAAATAAAATAAAATAAAATAAAATAAAATAAAATAAAATAAAATAAAATAAAATAAAATAAAATAAAATAAAATAAAATAAAATAAAATAAAATAAAATAAATAAATAAATAAATAAATAAATAAATAAATAAATAAATAAATAAATAAATAAATAAATAAATAAATAAATAAATATATATATATATATATATATATATATATATATATATATATATATATATATATATATATATATATATGTATATATTGCTGCTACTGCTACCATACTGCTCTCTCTCTCTCTCTCTCTCTCTCTCTCTCTCTCTCTCTCTCTCTCTCTCTCTCTCTCTCTCTCTCTCTCTCTCTCTCTCTCGTGCTCGCTCGCTCGCTCCCCCCCCCCTCTCTCTCTCTCTCTCTCTCTCTCTCTCTCTCTCTCTCTCTCTCTCTCTCTCTCTCTCTCTCTCTCTCTCTCTCTCTCTCTCTCTCACTCTCTCTCTCTCTCTCTCTCAAGATTTTAGTGGAATATTTTTTTAAGCTTCAACATATCAAATTATAAAGCAAGCAAATGTATGTCAACAGACCATATTTCCTTTCTTCTTCTCCTTTATATCATGAAACATTTAAGACACGAGCTCATTTATCACTTCAATCTGTGTTTCGAAATGGATGAATGAATTCCAGCGCGTCAATAAACAAGGGTGAACCACGGCAACGAGGTGACAGTGTACACTTAAATTACGTTCCCGTCCTCACAACTAAGGGATGGTCGAAGGCCTCAAACACGTATTAGAGGTGAAGCTACGTCCATCGTTTTCTTTTAGATGTGAGTGTGTTGTGGTGAATAAATCAATAGTTCCTCTTTCCGCTGTACTTTACTGCAATTCAAGTGATTTGTTTGTCCTGCAGCCCTCTTATTAAGGTGAGTTTTTGACGCTCCCTTCATGTATACATTATGATACATAGAGCATATCTGTATTATTGTGACGCTGGCCACACTGTGATAATATTATTGAACCAGGAAATAAAGATTCGTACCATAGCAGGACCTTTCTTCCACCTCGAGTAAGTGTTAACAGGAGCCGAATATGACGTCTTTCGGTGACAAACAACAGGAGTGTATAGTGTGCGAGGTGTCATGGAAAACAGGGTAAGCAGGGAGCAGGCGCGAGGACCCAACTGGCACTCAGGCCCCCGTAAGCATACAGTCACGCAAGGGTAGCTTCGGTGCCTGCACACCACAGTCAGCCACACTGGTCTTCATGGAGTGACTTGTTCTGCACTGTGAACCGTAAACAGGACACCGACGTAAAGTCAGTCCACATCATTGCAAATATATATACACACACACACACACACACATATATATATATATATATATATATATATATATATATATATATATATATATATATATATATATATTTTATTTATTTATTTTTTTCTTCTTCTGAATTATCAGTTTCTTCTTTGTACTTCACATTATTTGACTGGTGTTATAGTCATATTTAATCCATGTAAAATATAAACTTGGTAGGCACATTACGGTGTAGGTTATTATCTTAGGATAATCCACAAATTTCGGCAATTCGCCTCCCTTTATGAAGACTTCGGGAACCTACATGCTCATCACTGGGACTAAAAAAAAATGAGGTACGTACGCAAACAAATCTAAAATCAATCACAAAACTTCACCTTAAACTCTGTCCCGAGGAGAGAGGTACAGTCAGACTTATTAATGGTCAAGACAGACAAGATAGAACATGCTGGTTGTCTGGCTCTATTTTCAAATCTAACAATGAATACAATTTATAGTTTTGCAGAATTAGTGAAATACATACTGTAAAAAGAATAAACGAAAGGAACACGAAAAAATTGGAAAAAAAAACTGTATCAAGCACCATACTTCACGACAGAAGTTAAAACAAATGACTCCAAATGATTTGATCAAAGTTCTGATGAAGCATACAAAGCAAAACATTATTTTTAATTATCTTTTTTTATATATTTTATTTTGCGAAATCTGAATTTGATAATCTCTACCCATCGAGTAATTTTTTATTGAAGATACACTAGAAGTAATGAAAGATCTGCCAATTCTATTCTAAACCCATTTTGTGTTCATACATCCGAAATCCTGAAGT
>JAPQNM010000013.1:24241715-24269215 GCA_029783475.1 Metacarcinus magister | reverse complement strand
TATCCTTCTTGCTGGAAGTTTGCTCACATTCAACCTGTCCCTAAAAAAGGTGACCGCTCCAATCCTTCTAACTACCGTCCTATAGCTTTGATTTCCTGCCTTTCTAAAGCCTTTGAGTCTGTCCTTAACAAGAAGATAATGAGGCATCTATCAGCTCACAACCTTCTCTCTGATTGCCAGTATGGTTTCCGTAAAGGCCGATTTACTGGTGATCTTCTTGCTTTCCTAACTGAATCTTGGTCATCTTCTTTTAGGGACTTTGGTGAAACCTTTGCTGTCGGCCTTGACATATCGAAAGCCTTCGATAGAGTCTGGCATAAATCTTTAATTTCTAAACTACCCTCCTACGGATTCTATCCTTCTCTCTGTACCTTCATCTCCAGTTTTCTTTCCGACCGGTCTATTGCTGCTGTAGTGGACGGTCATTGTTCTTCCCCTAAAACTATCAACAGTGGTGTTCCTCAGGGTTCTGTCCTATCACCTACTCTCTTTCTATTATTCATCAATGATCTCCTAAATCTGACTCAATGCCCTATCCACTCCTATGCTGATGACACCACCTTGCATTTTTCAACGTCGTACAACAGACGCCCAACCCAACAAAAATTAAATGACTCAAGGCGAGATGCTATAGGATGCTTAACTTCTGATCTTTCACTAGTTTCTGATTGGGGCAGAGCAAACCTTGGTTTGTTCAATGCCTCAAAAACTTAATTTCTACAACTATCTACTCGACATAATCTTCCAGATAACTATACCCTCTTCTTCAATGACACTCAACTTCCCCTCTCCTCCACATTAAACACACTCGGTCTATCCTTTACTAAAAATCTAAACTGGCAATTTCATATCTCTACTCTTGCTAAATCAGCTTCCAAGAAGTTAGGTGTCCTATGGCGTCTGCGTCCATTTTTCTCTCCCTCTCAGCTGCTTGCTCTGTGCAGGGGCCTTATCCGCCCATATATGGAGTATGGCTTTCATGTCTGCTGTATACAGCTCTTTTAAACAGGGTGGAGTCTAAAGCTTTTCGCCTAATCAACTCTCCTCCTCTAACTGACTGTCTTCACTCTTTAAGTCACCGCCGCAATGTTGCATCTTTATCTATCTTCTACCGCTATTTTCATGCTGACTGCTCTTCTGAACTTGGTAACTGCATGCCTCCCCCCTCCCGCGGCCTCGCTGCACAAGACTTTCTACTTCTTCTCATCCTTATTCTGTCCATCTACCTAATGCAAGAGTAAACCTTTCATCCCTTACACTGGTAAACTCTGGAACTCTCTTCCTTTGTCTGTTTTTCCACCTGCCTATGACTTAAACTCTTTCAAAAGAGGAGTGTCAAGACACTTCTCACACTAAATTGGACTTCCCCCATGTTTTCTCCTATTGTGCTCTTTACAGGGTCTGGCGACAAGCGGGATTTTTTTTTTATACTTAATTTATTTTTCCCTTGGCCAGTACCCTTTTAATGTAAAAAAACACACACACACACACACACACACACACACACACACACACACACACACACACACACACACACACACACACACACACACACACACACACACACACACACACACACACACACACACACACACACTGAACTATTTAGTTAATTCTTTTGGGATTGCAAATACATATCTGTTTACTTTTTCAGATTTGGTACAGATTCTTGACTGCAAATCCAAAAAACAAGAAAACATTAATCAAGACAGAAAAAGCAAAACACAATGACGGTTCATTTAGTGACCATATGTGTTGTGTGTTTGGTTGGAGGAGTGTTATTTATCAAAGCAAACAGTCAAAGTCACACCAGTAATGAAATTTCTGCCGCCGAAACTTCTGAATGCGTGCGTGACTTGGAGAAATCATCTGATATCAAGACCTCAGAAGCGAGACAAGGGAGAACAACGGAAGACAGTGACTGGTGGGTGAAATACGCTTCACTATTTCACCTCAATCGCTCTAGAAGTCCTGAATCAAGGGAACGTCGGGACATCCGGGACTCTTTAAGAAGCACTAGTCTCTACGATCACCTGGATGCTCTGATTCTTGATCTACTTAGCGCTCTGAAACTCACTTTCCTCCGAGTGTACACCAACGGCAGCCCCAACGGTAGGTGTATCATAGTTGTCACGTTCTGTTAGCTCAGTGAAACATGGAAGATGCCACACCAATGGATGACACTAGGAATAAGAGCACACTACAACATTATATAAGCTAGGGAAGGCGAACTTGTGGTAGGCAAAGAAAAATTACATATTGGTACGCTGCTGTTTTTGTTTTTCTTGGGTACAGTATCTCGCCCACAGTAAATGAATGTTCTATGTTTTATTGGCAGTCATCTCGTTCTTGTAATACTTGTAAATATTAAGACCAAAACAACCACACAAGGTGCTTGTAATAGTGTAATACCTACCAGCATTAACACAAAAACAAAGAAAAAAAAATAGGGTTCGGTATCACTTTCCTTGCGTCGTTTAGGGGGTAGGGTGTTCAGGATAATAATATTTGTAGTGGAAGTATCAAAACAATAGTATTTATTGAGTGCTGAAGTATGTAGTACTTATTTGGACACTTACATATCACTTATATATCACTTGTATATCACTTGGCCATATGAAATTAATTAAGGGTTAACTGATATAAAAATATAACCACTGCTTAGTTAACTAAACGGCCCAAGTTACCCCTGATCCCTTATCTAACGTCTTAGAGTGAATATTCCTTCGAGTCTAAGAACGAAGACAAGGTGACATACAGGATAACTTGTGCAAAACAAAAACACAGAAAGAAACACACGATATGGACACTTCAGATGCGTGAACACTTCAGATGGGTGGACACTTGACCACTTCAAATCGACTTCCTTATCTTACGTCTCGGATGGAATATTCCTACGAATCCGAGAAACGAAAATAACGATAGGAACGCGAGGAACTATTCACTGGACACTTTACAACATAAGCAAATGGCACCACTTCACTCGTTCTGACATCACATGTTATTCATCCTACCTAATTTCCCTAACAAGCTAGACTCCCTTGATACTTTGATTTGGCATTGACCTAGATTCACTTGCCATATGACGAATTTGTAACACCAGGCTGAGATGACGGAGAGTAGCAGGCGAGTGGGACAGAGCCTTCGCTTCAACCCTCGAACAAAACTATACCTGGATTGCCAGACGCCTCTAGGAACATAGGTTCTGAATAATTATAACTATCATCTGACTTTGCCTGATACATCATTCATTTCCCTAATTCTTATTTTTAATTAGAATTATTATAATATTATTTTTCGGTTTCAACTCTCCTTCCTTTATGAAATAAGTTTACAAGGAGGTCCCCCCCCCCCATTATTGGAACTATTCATATTTTCCACTACGTGAGAATAATATCTTTCCTCAAAATATTCCACCGTAAGTGAAGAAAAATTATTTGGATTATGGAACGCAGGTTAGTGTGTAAGGGGGGTTGTTGGTAGCGTGGCTGGTTAAATAAGGCTTCGGAGACGTGGCTGTGGGTTTATTATATAATAAACAAAGGAACTGGACAGAGAGTGACGATGTGGTGAGATCTTGCCGTGTTAAGGTATGTGCCCGGACTGAATGTGGGCTGGGCGTCGGGCCAGGTCGCGTGGGGTCACGCGTAGTTGCCAGGCGTCACAATATACATAGAGAGCGCGCCACATACAAATACAATATATTATAATGCTAGATATAATACCTCAGCTCCCTACACTGCTCGGCCACCACCAACGAAATGTCCCCATTTCGAAAAACACCGGGTGAAACGAGGACACCCGTGGATGGTGACATTACTGTGCAGGAACTGAGACATCAAAGAGAAAATACATACATAAAAAAAATGGGTGGCACGCATAAAAAAATATATTTATATAAATGCAAAAAGAAAATATGAAATACACCACAATTTTCTACTTCGAAAGCAACAATAGTAAAAATTCTAAGACAATTGGCAACACACAATAAGTACATAAAACAGTATACCCTGGAGACAGATGCAATACTAAAGCATGATCGCGTGGGTGGAGTAGTAAGTGGATCAGGTGGAGTAGCAACAGACAAAGCGTGGATGATGTAGCAGTAGCAAATATACAGGGTAGAATATACTTGTCCATGGTAGAATTAGATGAGTTCGGGGCAGGGCAGGTCAAAAAGCTTGGAGTTTGGCGTCGCAGAGACAATGGTTTGCAAAATGGCGGCTTGGAGATAAAGATGCGGGTATAGTCTGGCTAGCCTTAGAGTGCGGCTGGGGTGTTCCGGTCGTGGCGAATAACCGTCCTATAGCGGTGCCACGTGAAGAGATTTGCCGCGCAAATTCAAATCAATTTCGTATTTTAAAAATTTATGAGGCCAGAATCGTGTATCTGGCAACATCATATGTTATATGTGAAGTTTTCTTGAGTGATAAGATGCATTATCCAGAACGAAAGGGAAATTCATTAATAGGTACTGCTTTTTATTAGCAACACTGTAAAATATGTATGCCACGTTTCTTTATATGTTTATATATATCTTATCCATTATAAGTTTATTGTTTCTTCATACATTATAATACTATGAATAAACGTGTATGCATATTTCCTGATCATGTCTGCCATGGTTTTACTTACATTAAAACATTTCTACAATGCGGATTAAAAGACACGTGGCACCGCTGTAGGACGGTTATTCCCCACGACCGGAACACCCCAGCCGCACTCTAAGGCTAGCCAGACTATAGACGCGCCAGAATTTTTCTTCTTTTCTCTCTCTGTCCAGTTTGATTATCCCACCGCTGCCACCACAATGTAAGGGGGGTTGTTGGTAGCGTGGCTGGTTAAATAAGGCTTCGGAGACGTGGCTGTGGGTTTATTATATAATAAACCCAAGCCACGTTCTCCGAAGCCTTATTTAACCAGCCACGCTACCAACCCCCCTTACATTGTGGTGGATAAACGGTGGGATAATCAAACTGGACAGAGAGAGAAAAGAAGAAAATTTCTGGCGCGTCTACCCGCATCTTTATCTCCAAGCCGCCATTTTGCAAGCCATTGTCTCTGCGACGCCAAACTCCAAGCTTTTTGACCTGCCCTGCCCCGAACTCATCTAATTCTACCATGGACAAGTATATTCTACCCTGTATATTTGCTACTGCAACATCATCCACGCTTTGTCTGTTGCTACTCCACCTGATCCACTTACTACTCCACCCACGCGATCATGCTTTGTTGACGACACCACCCTCACGCCCGCGGAAATACCAGCATCTTCTAGCCCAGCAACACACACGTGGCCATCTATCATTGACGAGAGACTCCACTTGCTCCAAATCCACCGGACTCCACTTCCACCTACGCTGGACTCCACATACACTCCACGAGGGACTCCACACCACTCCATCCATGAGGTCATGTTTTATTTTGACGCCCAACGCTCGCCGCCTTCACGCCCACGGACGGGACCCACATCCACTTCCACCTACGCTGGACTCCACATCCACTCCAAGAGGACTCCACCGGACTCCACTTCACGTCCAATCCACTACAAAGGACTCACTTGAGTTATTTTTCTTTTTTTCTGTTCTCTGAGTCTGTGAAGTGCATTTTATTTTATTTTTTACCTCAGAGTTAAGTTTCTTATTCAAGTATTTATTTAATTTTTTTTCTTGAAAAAATGAGGTTTTTTTTCTCTCTTTGTGTGTGCTTGTCCGCCATTTTGTTCCGCCATATTCTCCTCCACCTCCCTCCTCACGCCGCCATCTTGAAAATTGACGCGCGTTGTTTGAATATCCCTCCACCATCCATTGTGTTTACTAGGCGGCCATTTTGAATTTTGATCTTGAACTTGAAAATGATCTTGATCTTGTTTTAAGCAGCCATCTTGTTTGTTTACATAGCGGCCATTTTGAAAATTATTTGAAAATTACTTGGGCCTCAATACAATCCACTGGGAAAGACCTGTACTTTATTTTTTCTGTGACTTTATTTTTTATTTACAGTGAAACTTTTATTTATAACTTTTCTGTGGAGCGTATATACATACATGTTTGTACATTGTACTAATTTTACTATACATTGCAACAACTGAAGCAACGCCCAGACCCTATTGAACATTTCTGTACAAGACCTGTGCTGCAGTTACGTACGTCCCGGACGAGTCTATTATATTTTTGTGAGTCTTTACTGATTATAAAGCGGGTTTGTTTTTATTTTTACTGTGTGTTACTTAATTATTTTTAGCGGGTTTTGAATTACTTTTTTCTTGTGTTCGACATACACATTGTATACTGAGATGTTTACGGTGTTCCAATACACCTTATATCGTATCCGCCTTCGGGTGAACTGAGTATTTTTTTCTGATCTGAACTGAGTATTGTTTCTGATTTGAACTGAGTATTGTTTCTGATCTGAACTGAGTATTGTTTCTGATCTGAACTGAGTATTGTTTCTGATTTGAACTGAGTATTGTTTCTGATCTGAACTGAGTATTGTTTCTGATCTGAACTGAGTATTGTTTCTGATCTGAACTGAGTATTGTTTCTGATCTGAACTGAGTATTGTTTCGGATTTGAACTGAGTATTTTACGGTGTTAAACCCACCCTGTCTTATCGCCTTCGGTTTGATTTATTTTACGGTGTTCTACACACCTATATTATGCCTCTGTGCGACTCAGTTATTTTACGGTGTTCTACACACCTATATTATGCCTCTGTGCAACTCAGTTATTTTACGGTGTTCCACACACCCATTATATGCCTCCGTGCGACTCAGTTATTTTACGGTGTACCACAAACCTATTATATGCCTCCGTGCGACTCAGTTATTTTACGGTGTACCACACACCTATTATATGCCTCCGTGCGACTCAGTTATTTTACGGTGTTCCACACACCTATTATATGCCTCCGTGCGACTCAGTTATTTTACGGTGTACCACACACCTATTATATGCCTCCGTGCGACTCAGTTATTTTACGGTGTTACACACACCTTAGTATTGCATCTATCTCCAGGGTATACTGTTTTATTTACCTATTATGTGTTGCCAATTGTCTTAGAATTTTTACTATTGTTGCTTTCGAAGTAGAAAATTGTGGTGTATTTCAAATTTTCTTATTTAATATTTTCTTTTTGCATTTATATGTATGTATTCTTTATGCGTGCCACCCATTTTTTTTTATATATGTATTTTCTCTTTGATGTCTCAGTTCCTGCACCGTAATGTCACCATCCACGGGTGTCCTCGTTTCTCCCGGTGTTTTTCGAAATGGGGACATTTCGTTGGTGGTGGCCGAGCAGTGTAGGGAGCTGAGGTATTATATCTATCATTATAATATATTGTATTTGTATGTGGCGCGCTCTCTATGTATATTGTGACGCCTGGCAACTGCGCGTGACCCCACGCGACCTGGCCCGACGCCCAGCCCGCATTCAGTCCGGGCACACATCTTAACACGGGAAGGTCAACCACATCGTCACTCTCTGTCCAGTTCCTTTGTTTATTATATAATAAACCCAAGCCACGTTCTCCGAAGCCTTATTTAACCAGCCACGCTACCAACCCCCCTTACAAGTGAATATACGTAGGATTTTCCTGATAGATATTTGATTCATTCGTTCTCCTCTCCACAGGTGGATTTTATAAGACTTTGATTTGAGGCGATGATTAAACTCCCCTACTTAATAAAAAAAATAATTAAACAACCCTTTACTCTTTCCCCTTATTGCCTACTTAACCCCTTATCCCATGATGGTTAGGGAATAACAAAATATTGCAAGTACTACTCCTTCGACCCTCACCCGAATGATATTTGAGAAATAATAGATAGTTTTATCACACCAAATAAAACGGAGTGTTACATTCTTGAAGAGAGAAGATAACATGCCTTGGAAACATATATCTCATTTACTTATCAATTTAATTTATTTACAATAATAGTTGTTTTTCCAACTTTTATCTTATTTAAATACTTATCTATTTGCTTGATAATGTGTGTGGAGGGAATGCATGTGGTAGGGATGGTTAAATAGATAGATAGCTAGATAGATGAATAGATACAGATAAAATATATATATATATATATATATATATATATATACATATATATATATATATATATATATATATATATATATATATATATATATATATATATATATATATATATCATAAAGCTTCTAGCCATTTTCTGTATGTCTCAAGAAAAAACGTTTAATTCTTGATGCTCATAATCTCTACCCATCTTCCATCCCTGTCATACGCTCATACGCCAAGTAAAGAGCAGTTACAAGGTGGGAAGACCACCCCAGTACAAAAAGTGTCATAATCTGTTGAAAGTAGAGAGAAAGGAGAACGGAGTAATGTCTTCTTAAATATCTTACAAGAGAGGGGTTGCAAGTACTCAATAACCTTCACTCTGAATAAGACTCTGTAATTAGGGCCGAGGGAGAATTTATCACCCAAGACGTGATGATACTTTTACATAATTTATCTTTCTTTGCCAATGTTGGATGTACTATCTTTATATGTGTGTAAGAGAGATGTTATCGTATTGAACGGCCGATAACTAGTGTGTGTCTGTGTGTGTGTGTGTGTGTGTGTGTGTGTGTGTGTGTGTGTGTGTGTGTGTGTGTGTGTGTGTGTGTTATTCACCATGGAGGATCACGTGCTGGACTCGTGATCGTCAGCCATTACCCTCCCCGAAAGAGCTCAGAGCTCATAGAGACGGATCTATGGATAAGGCTGAGACCTCTCACACATCACATACACCCATCTCCTTGCTCAAGGGGGAAAGTAACAACTCCCTGTCAGTGAAAAACCCTTAACGACCTGAGCAGGGTTCGAACCTACGCCTTGCAGGGTGATTAGGCATGTGTGTGTGTGTGTGTGTGTGTGTGTGTGTGTGTGTGTGTGTGTGTGTGTGTGTGTGTGTGTGTGTGTGTGTGTGTGTGTGTGTTTGCGTGTGTTTGTTGATGGTAATTGCTACAAAAAGAAAAAAAACGGTTGAACGAGTATGTATTGTGAAGGCATTACATCCACAAATACAGTGTTCCCGTAGTTGACCTGTTAAAGAGACGGGCACCTCCGATACTCCCCTTCCCTCAACCTCACAATCGACTCTCGAAGGGCAGATAAAAAAAAATAAATAAATAGGTCGAAACACACAACTGGAAAGTAGATCGATTATGTATACAACAAATTGAGAATGATGACTGGGTGATGGAAGTTGATTGTTAGAGGCGGCGGGTTATTGAGCGACTAACTATTATATTCTGGCCTCTCAATAATTCTCTCCTTACCACCAACCAAGAAGACGAACACCAGACCCTTATATAGCCACCTGCCAGTAATGATTATTTCTAAGCCTTACGCACAGACAACGGTTAGAGAGCCCCGTCAGTCCACTTCATCTATTACAAATTCCTACTAGAGACTTGGCTCACTTTCTGCTTTCTGGGCGTCCAATGAATCTGAACACTCTTAGAATAGCATGGTGTCAAGAAAGATGTCCTGGCCAGTAAAGGAGTGATGGGAAAATATCTGAATCCTATCGATAAATATTTATGTCACTACTAACAAAACTCCTGAAAGAAAGACTCGAAACAAATGAAGGTAGTTAACAACTCAACCAGCATCACTGTCACTCACTTCATCATCAATACTATCATTATCATCATCTTTAGCTGTCACTGTCGGTCAACTTCATACACAAGTCGATATTTTTCCATTCATCACTGTCCACTCCTTTGTTACGATGCTCTGCTGTCACTTTTTTTTTTTTAGTTTGTCCGCCTTGACTTCCCTTTCTTACCCTCAGTTGCCGGTAGTTAATAAGTGTCCATCTTTTGGGCAGTTTAACGCATAAAATGACCTTTCCACATCTATTTTTTCTTAATGGTAACGAGAATATCATCAGAGTATCGAGTCATATTGTTGGTTCGTCCTAACTATACTATTCCTCAACTGTTAAAAAAAATTTACATCGATACTTAAATTAATTGTAATAGATAGTCATCAAATATTATTTTGATTTCATTTTACCCTATTTGTTTTTAGTCGAATTTAAGGACAGAAGTTTACAATCCCCCACATCATTGATTCACCGACTGAACAATGCTCGCTGCATATTTAAGGTCAAAACACTCTACGCCTACGTTCATGAAATGTCCCCCGTCACTACACATCAAATAAGAACCAATGGGTAAGGAAATGCAAAGATGTTTTTTTTCTCATTTTAATGTTAAAATATCCCATGGAAAAACTATATCTTAGTAAGTTATCAGAGGCACTTACAGGTGGACAAAATAAGGTTGTTGAGAAATATTAACACAGCAGAGAAGCCTGTAGCTACACCAATGATAAAATGAAGAGAATGTGGGTGATGAATGGGAATACATGTTAGGTGTCCTTATAATATGGACGGACACATTAGTAAGGACATGATGAAGTGGAGTAAAGGGACAAAGTTTGGTCAGGACCAGCTATTTTATCGCTGCTTGGGAACTAGAGGGCTGGTGAGGGTGAGCTAGTAATGTGAGGTGTTGTAATATACCACTTCAAGGTAACTATACGGAGGGAATAAAACTCTTATCGTCTGACAGTATCTTTTTTATGACGAGTCAGTGTTCCCCGAAAAGAACATCTAACAAGAGATACGAAAATGGCAGTATTCCTCGATAAAAAATGGTCATATCAAGTAGACACATCGTCATTACCTGCCACAAAGCCTATAATCGCACGAGACAATGAATAACAACTACACTTTCCTCGACAGATACGCTTCTTCTACAAAAGGTCGCCCGTCACTCTCAGCATCGATGGGCTGCTTGGTCCTGCATCAATGACACGCAGCCCTTGAGTCCCTACCATGAATCGTTCGATCACGGACTCGTCATAGTTCTGTGTGACAACAAGGAGACTGATCAGCTCTTGGCTCAGGTGAAAAATACGTGCTACTCAATAGGTGATTTTTGTTTTTTTTATCTTGCAACAAAGGTCACACAATCTCCAGCTGCCTCCAGTTGAAGATATATATTTGGCTTCAAGTTATGTACCGAATGCATGAATTTTGTACTAATGAATACAACTTAGATTTCTATCTGCCCAAACAGCAATAACAACAACCATGATTATTACTATTAAACTACAATTACTACTATTAAACTACGACGACTACTATATTACTACTACTACTACTACTATTACTACTATTACTACTACTACTACTACTCAACTACAATTACTACTACTACTACTACTACTACTACTACTACTACTTCTACTACTACTTCTACTACTACTACTACTACTACGACGGCGACGACGACGACGACGACTACGACTACGACTACTACTACTACTACTACTACTACTACTACTACTACGACTACTACGACGACGACGACGACGACTACTACTACTACTACTACTACTACGACTACTACGACGACGACGACGACGACGACGACTACTACTACTATTACTACTGCTATTATTATTACTACTACTACTACTACTACTACAATTTTTTATCTGCCGCCGCTGGTGGTGGTGGTGGTGGTGGTGGTGTGTACACCCAAGGTCACAGAGGCGAGAGTGGTGACGCAACACATTTGGTTGTTGTTATGTACCACCACGGCAACGCTTCAGGATCGCATTCCTCACCTCTACCTGCCCATAGACTCACAGGTGATTAGTAATGTTCTTATATTTGTATGTTGATAAATATGTATTCCTACTCTCTCTGTCTCTGTCTCTGTCTCTCTCTCTCTCTCTCTCTCTCTCTCTCTCTCTCTCTCTCTCTCTCTCTCTCTCTCTCTCTCTCTCTCTCTCTCTCTCTCTCTCTCTCTCTCTCTCTCTCTCTCTCTCTCTCTCTCTCTCTCTCTCTCTCTCTCTCTCTCTCTCTCTTTTTATGTAAACAAAGTTAAAATAACATATGTATAGGTGGTTACAAAAATATACAAATATACATGAGGCTAGCTAAAGAGGCCCTCCTTCGGGAGAGCTTCTATCTGAAAGCTAGCCTGTTTCTATATGGAAATGCACACAATGAGTTGTCTTTTTTCGCGGCACTTAAGGAGGGTGTGTGCGACACCACGAGTGGGCCGCTGCCTTCACTTGCTGAGTTGTCATTTCATGGACTAGAACGTCAGCTGTAAAGGCATTCCACAGTGTTGCTGTGCCCCTCCCCCCTCCCCCCCCTCTCTCTCACTCTCACTCTCTCTCACTCTCTCTCTCTCTCTCTCTCTCTCTCTCTCTCTCTCTCTCTCTCTCTCTCTCTCTCTCTCTCTCTCTCTTCCCCCCCCCCTACCCTCGTTGAAATGAACGTCATCTAAAAGCTGTGTCCTGCAAGGCTCTGTTCAATGTCCAGTAGTGTTCATTTTAGAAGATTTTCAAGATCGTGAGTGAAACTATTTGTTACACTTTCGGTGCGTCGCCATTCTTCCAAGGCAAGGAGGATGAGATGTATGTGCCATTATGTTGTTCGGCCTCACATTAGGAAGGATAAGTGGCAACTCGGTGGAGTATAACAACGCCTCTGGTGTTGCAACCTTGGTTTACAATGCGTGCGTAAGTAAAATAAATGGGTGGAATAGATCAGCACCAGCGACAAGCACACGACTATAATAGTGGTGTGTGATGCGTGTAAATCCACTTTTTTGTGTGCATTAACAATCTGTCCTCGGCACCTGAGTGGTGGTGTCCGTATATAATAAAGAAGACAAATATAAAAATGATATTAGCACTGTACTCACATTCACATTTTATATTGTTGCACAAGGACAGCCAAGGTCGAAAAAGTTTCTGTTAATTTTGATGTGATAAGTGAATCTTTACCAAGGATCTTAACTGTATAAGATCCTTGATCTTTACATACTCGTCGGTTGCCGGGGCTGAGCTGATAACGTAGCAAAAATAAAGCACAGACATAAATTATTACCCATCCAACCGTAATCGATCATTGTTGCAAGCACAGAGAGAGAGAGAGAGAGAGAGAGAGAGAGAGAGAGAGAGAGAGAGAGAGAGAGAGAGAGAGAGAGAGAGAGAGAGAGATTAAAATCTGTACTTTCACAAACGATTTCTTGTTTCGGTTACATACTGCAGCGTCATTTTCTGACTTGTCATTAGGCAGCTCGGCCAGTTTCGAGAGGATAAAATGTATGAATTGTTACCGTGTTGACCTTGTTATGTGATTCCATTCGCGTAACCTCTCTATGCCAGGTGATGGAGGTGACACACGAATTGGAGGGGGACGGCAGTTACTTTACGTTGTATGAGATGTGGTCCCCGGGGAGAGATGTGGCCCTCAGGAGGGGTCTGGTGGGCATCTGGTCAGCAAACTCTAGCTTCCGTGGAAGAAAAGCGCATCACCCTTGGATGATAACCACGGCCAGGCTCAGACTGTACCCTCAATCCAAGAATGAACGTCGCAGTAACCTCTCCGGCGTTCACTTCATCGTCGCTTCCATCAACGTAAGTCATTTATTTTGATACATACGTGTACAAAGTCACGGATTCGTGGTCATTATCTTTTGTGAATAATAATAAGAATAATAACAATTATAATGATAATAATAATAATAATAATAATAATAATAATAATAATGATAATGATAATGATAATGATAATAATAATAATAATAATAATGATAAAAATAATAGTAATAATAATAATAATAATAATAATAATAATAATAATAATAATAATAATAATAATAATTATAATAAATAATAATAATAATAATAATAATGATAAAAATAATAATAATAATAATAATAATAATAATAATAATAATAATAATAATAATAATAATAATAATAATAATAACAATAATAATAATATTAATAATAATAATAATAATAATAATAATAATAATAATTTGATTTCGCCCGAAGGCATAGACAACACGAACAATAAAATAATGATGTTACAGGAAAGCAAACCAACAAAGTAAGTTTGCCAAGAATATTTCCATAATTTACCACCTCAAGCTTGCGTAGGGTATTTCTTCCCAATGAGACGGAACTTCAGGTATTTATGGAGGCTGCTTATACCTACACGACGTGAACTAATGAGTATTGAGTATAGGTTACAGGTGATGGATGACAAGCGTGTGTTGACGGACTAATGATTGAGTAGTTACAGACCAATACCGTGGTCCCATTCTTGCACGCCTCACTGTTTTGTTTAGTTTCGTGACTGTAATCGATCATTCCTATTCCAGCCTTGCACTTTCAGCTACATATCCTTTTATACAATTCAAAAATCATAGTTAAAGCAAAACTATCGTCGATACAAATACGGATCAGGATCACGAAACTTTTTTTTTTTTCCATGTTCCACTGAATAATTACTAAGGCTTATCATAATTTTCACCCAAAGCTAGTATCTTCCCATTGCAAGATAACTTTTATTTTCTATTGCATAATGGATCCATTTGCAATCTCTCTCTCTCTCTCTCTCTCTCTCTCTCTCTCTCTCTCTCTCCTCTCTCTCTCTCTCTCTCTCTCTCTCTCTCTCTCTCTCTCTCTCCTCTCTCTCTCTCTCTCTCTCTCTCTCTCTCTCTCTCTCTCTCTCTCTCCTCTCTCTCTCTCTCTCTCTCTCTCTCTCTCTCTCTCTCTCTCTCTCTCTCTCTCTCTCTCTCTCTCTCTCCTCTCTCTCTCTCTCTCTCTCTCTCTCTCTCCTCTCTCTCTCTCTCTCTCTCTCTCTCTCTCTCTCTCTCTCTCTCTCTCTCTCTCTCTCTCTCCTCTCTCTCTCTCTCTCTCTCTCTCTCTCTCTCTCTCTCTCTCTCTCTCTCTCTCTCTCTCTCTCTCCTCTCTCTCTCTCTCTCTCCTCTCTCTCTCTCTCTCTCTCTCTCTCTCTCTCTCTCTCTCTCTCTCTCTCTCTCTCTCTCTCTCTCTCTCTCTCTCTCTCTCTCTCTCTCTCTCTCTCTCTCTCTCTCTCTCTCTCCTCTCTCTCTCCTCTCTCTCTCTCTCTCTCTCTCTCTCTCTCTCTCCTCTCTCTCTCTCTCTCTCTCTCTCTCTCTCTCTCTCTCTCTCTCTCTCTCTCTCTCTCTCTCTCTCTCTCTCTCTCTCTCTCTCCTCTCTCTCTCTCTCTCTCTCTCTCTCTCTCTCTCTCTCTCTCTCTCTCTCTCTCTCTCTCTCTCTCTCTCTCTCTCTCTCTCTCTCTCTCTCTCTCTCTCTCTCTCTCTCTCTCTCTCTCTCTCTCTCTCTCTCTCTCTCTCTCTCTCTCTCTCTCTCTCTCTCTCTCTCTCTCTCTCTCATTTATTCTTCCTTTTCTTTTCAAGCCTTAATACTGCTATTCTTTCTTTTGTTGAATTTGAAATGCGTAATGGCTCTCCCTGCCTTGTTTCTTTTTTCATGACAACGCTCCTCCCCCCCCCCTGCGCTTGTATACTGTCCTTCGATCCAGCACGACCCTAAGCGGTTCTCCTACATACTCCCGACGTAAATAAATCTTGAAGTAGAGACCAGAGTGAGCAATTATCCGCTAAAAAGTGGAAGTTTATCAACATGCATCAAAGAAACGGGAACGAGTGATGAGCTCTTCGTGGGGCCGCTCTAGTTTAGTCAATATAGTTGGGGATAGAGACATGAGTGAACTTATGAGTGAGGTGAATGAAGCCTCAGGAACACCCAGGACGTTAAAAGCCAACAGGAAGCTAGTGTGGAAGAAACCATCACCTATTGTCTTTTAAGGAAATATAATGCCGCTCTGGTTGGATAGACACACCGTGACACTTGCGGCTCCGGGCATCACAATATTCTTTATACACATTAAAGCGTTCTGAATCATGAATCTGGTGAGTTTGTCTTAGCGGATATTATGGTGATCCTCTTCATTAATATTAAGTATATCATCTGTTACCACTTTCCTGCATGGATAGACTTTAACGTAATCACTCAAGCACAATAAACATAATGTAATAGTAATTTCTCCCTCGGAAGGACACAAGAGCGCAGAAATCTTACTTTGATAAGGCGTTGGGCCACGAACTACTAACGGGCTACTTTGGAGATGTGTGGGAGTTACTCAAGACAGAAATGAACTTCACGTAAGTAAACAGAGCTAGAAAAATCAGGATTATCCACTTTAATCGATTTTTGTTCTGCTTTATTACGTTACTATTGTTTATACATCTGAAAAAATGCAATGTATTTTATACATGTAGCGACTTTTTTCGATTGACCTTGAGGAAATAAAGTACTGAATGCAATGTCTATTTCATAGTTTTTTTTCCAGTTTTTGCTGGATCGTTACGGAAAAAAGGAGACAAATATACTAATGAAAACAGTGATGAAGCATACCTTTTTTTTTGCAGCTATTCAGTGATTACCCCAGTAGATGGTCAGTTCGGTTCGTTAAGCGGCGGCCGGTGGACGGGGTTGGTGGGAGACATACTGAGTGGTCGGGCTGATGTCATAGTGGCCCAACTCTCCCATACCTACAGCAGGGCACAAGTCATCGATTATTCCTCGGTGCTCATTAAGTTTAGGTTAGATTAATACATTTACCTAACTAAATAATCATATGGAAATTCATCTATGTGAAGTGCACATGTATGCATGTATGTATGTATGTTTAGGTATCTTTAAAGGTGCTAGTCTACAATACAAACTACTTGCTTATTTTTTTCCCAACTTCGATCATAAAAATATACACTATGAAAATAATATATAGCAGGACACAGATGTCTTCAGGATTACGCTGGACCTGTCACTTGCTTACATGTAGAAATTCACCCACAGACTTGAGGTTCACGCGCTGGACTCACGATCACCAGCCATTACCTTCCCAGAGAAGAGCTTAATAAGTCCATTCTATGAGTAATGCCGTAATTTTCACACATAAAACACCCCATCTTCTTGGTCAAGGAGGACAGTAACTGCATTTTCCTGCTTATCAGTGAAAACGTTGCATCTCCAGGAGGGCGCGAGCCTCAGACTGCCAAGTGACATACCAGGACGTTTCCACTGAGTTAGCAAGCAGTTGTGTGTGTGTGTGTGTGTGTGTGTGTGTGTGTGTGTGTGTGTGTGTTACTATGTTTACATTGAAATGTTGTTCCCACTAGTTACCGGATCTTTGCTCGTCCGCGAGCAAGGTCAGCAGTATCCTGGTCCTCCTATACTAGACCTTTCTCCACGGGTCTATGGATTGGGTTGGGCCTCACCATAATAATTCTGGCAGTGATATTCTACTGTATATCCCACTGGTACTTGCAACAAGAAATGCAGAAAACAATTGCAAGTATGGTAAACAAAACGGTCTGGCTGGTCCATAACGAACAAACCATGAAATATCGATTGTGGAAGAAGGACTCCTTGCTGCTTATGTGGGCTGCCTTTACACAACAGGGTAAGATCATATATATATATATATATATATATATATATATATATATATATATATATATATATATATATATATATATATATATATATAGTGAAGAATTTAACTTATGATATAATTTAATTTAGAAAATATCAAAATTAGTATTAGGCCTGATTTCACTTGAATAATAATTCCCGCACAACTAAACTATAAACAAAAGTTATTACTTACCTAAGGTGATTCCGAATCAGATGTTCAGGTCACCATGTGGAGCCGAGACAACGAATATTGTTTATTATGTTAAGGATCCAAAATACTCCAGGAGGTCCAGTGATGTTTATCTCCCAAGTTCCCTCTATCGATAGGAATATTCGCTGTACTGCTTAGCTTAGAAGTGGAGAGTTGGCATTGAAAAGTGGTTGAGGCGTTTAAATGGACTGTCGGGTTGTTATCCTGTTAATTGCTCATGGACATTATATTTCCTTTATGCTATACGGAGGATTTTAACATATAAACATATGCAGCCTACAAGAGTAGCTACACAAAAGAACCATTGAGGCCCTTCATTAATATAACAAGACTGACCGTGGATTGAACGTGGGAGTAGAGAGACAAGACCACACGAGTGTAGCTCAGGCCCTGTACACTACAACTAGATTAATAAATAGCTTCATGGTTGAACTGAATGAAGCTCCGGCAGTCGTTCGACACCGAGCTGTCCGATTTCGTCCCTATTGCCATGTCAGCAAGACAAAAGAGCGTAGATTTAAGTGAATTTAATGTCTTCCCACATTTTTGTTATTTCCGTCATATATCACGAAATGGTAATGGTTGTTTTACTATGTTGCTTCTGACTTGTTCAAATATGATCATGTGTGTTGAGGTCAAAGAGGTCTTTGCCATTTTACTACGAAACCATTAGTCCTACAGCAAATAGATATGCATAGAAACACAGTTATGGAGATTGATAACTTCTGTCTGATGCAATCATCTTTCCAATAATTTTCATAATTTTGGAGATAATGCAATTTATGTTTTGTGGAAAATACAAATGTAATTTTCTTCATTCTGATATCTATACTTCCATTCCAGTTGGATTTTTTCCCCCTTTTACCCAACATTTTACTGGCAGCGAAGTGAAATATGATCGCTTCACTTTTATTTCCCTGTTTTATACTTTTCGGTCTAAACATCTCTCGGTGTTGAGACAAAAGTTGTTTCAAAGTATTTGAGGAAGTTATTGGGTACTGAGTCTGAGGCAGGCGATGCTCCACATGATGTGTGCGTATGATGTAGGCAACTACGTATCCAACTGCTCGATGTGGCAATGTTTGCACTATATAAAAAATAACTATGACAGCCACCTACTAAACGGCTTATTGATCAAGCCAAAATTATCACCATGGACTAAATACATGGATGTTGGTCGGCCTTGACTGTTACCCCACTACATTTTCTTATGAAATGAACTAATGAAAACCTATTCCATCATCACAGTCTTGATTATAATATTGAGGGACTTGTCTAATTTTCATTACAGGATGGCCAAATCCCCCAGAGGCAAACAGTTTGCATATCCTGTTCTGGATTGTGTACATGGTGGGAGTAGTGGTTGTGGCAGCCTACTCTGCCACCTTGGTGTCCTTCCTTACCATAGCAGAACAAGATCTTCCCTTTGAGTCCTTGACAGACCTAAAGAAGCTGGGAACATTTCGTTTAGGGATCCTTAAGGGCTCAGTATTAGAAGAGTTCTTTCAGGTGGGTTTAGTGCATATCTCACCATTACTGGCTGTGATCCCAGCCCACTTTTTAAGTAACTATAGGGGGCCGGGTGGCTCTGTGCTACAGTGCTTGGCTCGTGACCTAAAGGTTGCGAGTTCAATCATGCCTCATGGCACCTTCTTGGTGAGAAAGGTAGCGCTCTCTCGTTAACCCTAGCAGAACTATATGGTCTATAGATGCCTAGTTCGGGATGATTGTTTAATCACCTTTATGTAACTATAGAAGTCTAAGGGTGGTAACAGATCTTAATATAAGAAATAAAAATCTTAGACTGATATGCTTCAGATCTGCTCAATTTATATATTGACCTCCAGCGACATGGTATTATTGCTGTTACTTAAATTACCTTTGAAATATGTTTATTCTTTATTATATTTCATTTACTTACATCCTTTCAACATTAACAAACTATATCAGTCAAACACGGTTTCTATTCTGACATTAGCATTGAAGCATATAACTTCATTTTTTTTCAGAATCAAAACTTTTTAGAGTATTGGAATGCACTCATTGAACCCTACTCTGACACCCTGGCTACATCTTATGATGAGCTGCGGTCACTGGCTAGAAGTGATTCAGACTTTGCTTATGTGGGATCTTATGAGATACAAAGACTGGACCCTGTAGGAGCCTGTACCTTTCAATCTGCCCGCCAGCACCTCCTCTTCAATGATGGTGCTATTGGTTGGCCCAGCGGCTCATCCTACACAGGAATTTTTGATTTTCAGTAAGTCAAAATATATCTTCAATAAAAATAAAAACTGTGATATGGTTTACATATCATAATATGATATTCACAATTTTTTTTTATATATAGTATTTTCAGGTTGAGGGAATCAGGAGTGCTCCAGAAGCTAGCAAGAAAGTGGTACCCACAGGCCTACAGCTGTATTAATTCACCTGTGATACCTCTGGGGTTTCAACAGGTGTGTGACATTTTCCAGCCTTGCCAGATTTTATTTGATTACCATATATAAATGTTCACAATATCATTTCTATCTATTTTACACATGAGGGTTCCTGAGATGGATAAAATATAGGGAAGCCAGTATAAGAACTCGATTCATTTCTGTTTTTGTACTTATTACTCCATAGATGGAAGACAGACAGTTATCATTATTATTATTATTATTATTGTTTCCATGATGGTGATAATAATGATAATAATAATAATGGATGGATGAAATATAGGGAAGCCAGTATAAGAACTCGATTCATTTCTGTTTTTGTACTTATTACAGACAGTTATCATTATTATTATTATTATTATTATTAATATTATTGTTTCCATGATGGTGATAATAATGATAATAATAATAATAATAATAATAATAATAATAGTAATAAAAATAATGATAATAATAAAAATGATAATAATCAATCAATCTATCTATCTATCTATCTATATACCTGACTTATATCCCCATTAATAGGGGTAGCCAAGGCAAGGCATTTAGGGTTCAGGGAGACTTTACTCTCCCTTTCCCCTCTACACCCTGTCTTTTTGTAGGAGAGAACACAGAAGAGGGGCTTCCCAGACACAGGTCCACACGAGTGTAGTTCAGGCCCTGTATACTACAACTAGGTAAAGACAATGGTAATATTCTTGCAGCCCCCACCACAGGGCTTTAATTATAATAATAATAATAGTAATAATAATTTTGTAATGTAATGTCTCCATGAACCTTGGCGTGCCTTGTCTTGGCTACCCCGCTTAATTAAGGGGGATAAAAGACTGGTACAGTATATAGATAGGTAGATTTTTACTACTATTGTTATTATCATTATATTTATTATTATTATTATTATTATTATTATTATTATTACTATTATCATTATTATTACTATTATCATTATTATTATTGAGGCATGTTAAAATCATTGGTTTCCATGTCCTAGCATGAGCACACACATTAACACACACACATGGCATGAATCGCCAAGTGAAATTCAATACACAGATTATGGATATGCAGCATAAGTAAATATTTGATTAATATATGGATATGAAATGAAGTAACTATTGTGGTTTGTACAAAAAACAATCAACACAGCTCTTTAAGGGGCACCTGTGTACTTCTTTTCAGGTTTTTACAGCATTTGTGGTATTGGGTGTTGGGGCCGGTCTAAGCATTCTGTTTCTAAGCGGAGAGAAACTATTCTTTCAACGGAGCATGGATAACTACAGGTATCAGGTGTGTATGGAGTGTTCCATTAATATGAAAGTAACACTGAGTACAACTTACTACTGCTATGACCTTAAGTAACTGTAATTGTGTGTGTATATATATATATATATATATATATATATATATATATATATATATATATATATATATATATATATATAAACGAAAATTATCATGAAATGCAAATATTTCATCTTAGGTGTGAGATTTAATATGTATTTATCATATATGTTCTAATTCCACTTAGTTTTAATTATAATTTTGATTACGAACTTTCTTTTCACTCCAGTCAAGCACATCACAGATCACCAAGATTAAGAGTTCTGCATTCATATCCTGACATCAGTAAGCAGCTCATGTCACCTCTGCCATGGTTGTCATGGCATACATAGTGAAGTATGTTGATAGGAATTTTGCCTTGGTTTTGTGTATTGAAAAAGTTAAATGAGAAAGCAATCACGTCTTCCCTTATCCAAAGTGGTAGAAAAGCCCATCCCTCACCTTCATTTAGTGTGCAATGAACTCTGAGAAGTTAAACTGACTAGAAGGGTGCTGCATCCATAGTGATTTTAGAACTTTATCTTTATTTATTAACTTCTTTTTTTTAACAATTGCTGGAGCTCGCTTTTCCAAAGGATACAGTGAGCTAGTTTTCAGCCACTTGCCACTAGCCCTCCAGAGGTTGGATTTTAAAACTTGTATTCGACTTAGCTGTCAAAATGTAGAAAGGAAGAGAGGAATGGCAAAGGGAAGTACAGGACACCAACCTTCACTGTGACAGAGTGAACATACCACTACAGTTTATACAAATACTATAGCTGAATGCATAATAGTTTATGATTAATAAGGTAATTAAATAATTCCCCCGAGCTAGGTAACTACAGACCATATAGTTCTGCTAGGGTTAACGAGAGCGCTACCCCTCTCACCAAGAAGCTGCCGTGAGCCAGGATCGAACTCGCAACTTTTAAGCCATGAGCCGAGCACTGTACCACAGAGCCACCTGCCCCATAATAATAGTTTATGAGCAGCCAGTAAAGATCAGGAAACAGTCATAAAAAAGTGTATCCACTTATAAAATCATAGTTTTCAAAATGTAAACTAATATATTGTTATGGTACGTATTGTATATAGAATGGTATGTAAATGTTTTTAAAATCATTAACGATATTTCATTGTCTCTATTGTTAGTTATTGTTAAATTCAATACCTCTGGAAATGTTAGCTTGAACATAAAAACATGGAGCAAAAATAAGACAATTTGGAAGAAATACTGGATATCTCATGAAAAAAAAGTGTTAAGAAGCAATATTTATTGCCATCTGCAGCAAGGATACACACAAAATACTACAATATTTGTAACAGGTGACAAAATACAGGATGGGCTCTGCCCAAATGTCATCATTAGATAACCAGTGGTATAGCAAGTAAATCTTCAACAATTTGTTTATATACAACACAATGATATTACACCTCTTAACATCTTATTCACACACACACACACACACACACACACACACACACACACACACACACACACATACACACACACACACACACACAGTGCTGTTGTGGCACTGAGCAGGAAATACCAAGTCAGTCATTCCATCAGTCATACATAAGAACTTCCTCTGGTTTGTGACTGGATTGGTAGCAACATGTCTCTAAATATTATCACACTCATGACTGATATGTGAAATCATGCGTTACATACAAGTTTGGTAGTTTTTTTCTTCTTCTATTAGTCAGTAATCATTACGAAATTGAAAATGCTGCGGTTAGACTAGTACTGGAAATTTCATCCAAATTGCATACTAAAAGATTCCATTTTATTAAATTTTAATAATAACATCAGCCTCATTGTTACGAAGTTACAATGTTTTATTTCCACTTCACCTTCAATGCTGTTCCTTTTTAAATTTGGCTTGAATACAATAATGCATTTGGATTAATAGATCATCTACTTTGTATAGTAACTTGACCTCGGTTGTAAACAGGCGACACAGCTTGTTCATCAGCTATCCTATGTTTTGAGGAATCCTGCTCAGCCTACTGTGGTTAAACCATAGGTGTAGTCCAAGACTATTTCATTGCAACTATCATTTGGGTTTTAGTGTTCAAAGAAGGAACCTGGCAAATATGTCATTAATAATGTAAACCTCTGAAAGTAGAGGAACTTGCAATCAACAGAAGAAAGCTACATTAAAGCATTATTTGTACATCAGGTATTCATTGATTTACAAACATTATCTTAATGAGGTTGTATTTCATATATGCATCCAGAAGAAAAGATTTTGTCAATAGCAAGAAAGGAAAATAGAATAATTAAATGGGTATAGCCTACCACAGGCATATACTCGTTTGTTATGAATATTTTCTTCCAGGAAAATCTATTACAAATGCACAGTACTAACCTCTGCTTTTTGAATAATTTAGTCGAAAACAAAATTTACTTTAAGTATACACCAACACCCATTGGAATTACAGCATGTCCAATATATACATGTTGTAGCTAGGTTGGCATTACATTGATGCTGCAAGATTGGAAGCAAATCCTTGGGTGTACAGGTTACTTTAAATCTACATTGAAGATTTTTATGTAGCCATGTGTTGCTGTACAATAAATAACTGTAATAAAAATATCTAACAGATCTTGGTTACAATTCTCAAGTAATACAGATAATACTTAAGCTGGACTTTTTTTCTTTTTCTTTCCGTCATTTGTACCAGTTTCTGGTCATCTTATATGATTGGATGCCAGTTGGATGAGTTTCAAAGTAGAATATAGTAACATAGTTGACAAAATCTGAAGGTTTCTGTATATGGGAGCCTTCGGTTTTAAATTACTTATCCTTAGTCTTAATACGAAAAAAATCTAAAATATATTCTTGATATACAATATTGGACGAGTGAGAGTGGGTGGCATCAAGGGAACAACAGCCTGACTTATTGTATTCCTTATAGGTTCAAAGTTTGCTTCAGTAGCTCTCTGAAGCTCTCTACTGGACGAATGTTGATGTGTATCAGCATGTTAATCAGTCAACCAGTGTAAACTAATGGTTCATATAGATTAATAAATAGAACTTAAAATATGTACAAAATCTTACATAATGATAACTACAAGTTCATAAAAAGGCTAAAATAACCAATGTGAAAAATATTCAAGATGCATCTGTAAATGTACAGTGCTTTAGGGATAGATGAGAAACTTATGAAGAAAGAAAGAGTCACTGTATGATTGTTGAAGCAGAAAAATATTTTAAAAATCTTAAAATTCTCAAATTGTTACGCCAACAGAGGAATAAAAGTAAAAGTAAGCTTTGAACTTGAACTATAAGTTCAATTTCAAGCACTAAGGCATGGGGTTGCCTATTAAAAGTGCAGTTAATATTTTTACAACCAGACACATAACACTTGTTCCATTATACCACAAAGTAGATGCCTGAGATCCATTAATGTCCCATGACAACCCTGAGGTGACCACTGAGAAAAATGGAAATTCTTCTGTTATTTAGAAGGACTAATTATATAAATCTTTAATAAATTCGAGAAACTATTTAACTGATTAGTTTTAGAAAAGATCTTATCATTATAATGAAAATTGTGACCAAATAATAATTATTAGATGTAAAAAAATCTTTACGGTATTCATTCTCATAAACAGTTAAGTATGTCATTGTGAGACCCAATATGTTCTGCTCACAAAATCATTCATCTAATATGATTCATATGGAAACAAATAAAATAATGTAATGTTTGGCAATACGTAGTATAAATTCAAGAAATATTTTGACAGCTCATATATGGAATTCACACATAATTATCTTTATGTGAATAGTATTGTGTTATTTGAACTGCACACACAGTCATACACAAAAAGTGTTGTCTGGATAGGCACCATGAAATAAAAGAAATTAGGCCATTTCTTAGGTGAACAATTTTTCTTATGTGGGTTGTGGAAAGAGAAACAGTGTATACTGAGGTTTTTTATTCCTGACCGGTTTCGCTCACAGCTTTTTCAGAGGACTCTGAAGAAGCTGTGAGCGAAACCGGTCAGGAATAAAAAAAACCTCAGTATACACTGTGTTTCTCTTTCCACAACCCACAACTGTCAAGATGTCCATACAATTTTTCTTATGTGAATAATGCAAGACTAAATTGGCACATAAATAATTAAATATATTCTATTAAGTAATAAGTTTGCCTAAGTGAGAGGAGTGTATGTGTATGTAGGCTACCCTCTTTAGAGGATAACAGACTGGTATATAGATATAGATAGATAAATAAAAATAAGTTGGACAGTTATATAGACCTGAAAACTGTGTAAGTGCAAAAGTAAGATGTGATAATAATATAAGCAAGTATGAACAGAAAATGGAATCAACAAATTCAAATGCATAATTACTTTTACCGACTAGCAATAGCAATGGAATGAGATATTTAAGTACTCTTGATGAAGAATGACAAAAATAAAAAATTTGATTATCACATATTTGAGGATTGTGATTGTGACATTTTTCTAGTTTCAGATAAGTACCTGTCACCCTTTATACTCAATTGATTATCAGTGATCATACTAAAAGTTTGTACACCACGATTTATTACAGGAATTGATCCAAAAGTGGTTCTAATATGAAAAAAATATTCCTGCATTAAAATTGGTAACCCTCACCTATACTTTCATTCATTAGAGACACAGTTGCATTAATGAACACACCGTCATTCTAGGCCAGTGAGGTCACAGTAAAGTTTATGACAGCCTCGTTAAGCAACTCTAACACATCACACACCACATGGCAAGACAATGGCAGGTCCTGATCTTGACCATTCCTACAGTTAGCAGCACCAGGGACAGGTGTGCTTTGCTACCACTTTATAGTCATATTTAAATACCTGGTTCAGGTTGGGTTTCTTATTGCTTATTTTCATACTTCTAGTAAGAATAAACTTTTCACTGTTTTCATTTTGGAAAATAAGGAATAAAAATAAGATTTTGATATTTCAGGCAACATAACCACTGAGTGCTATTCTAGTTATCAAAATAAAATGAAAGCAGTAAATGTCTAAATTCCATTAGGATCATATAAAGTCATCAGAAAACAGTTTAAGCTATAGGTATTCTATATGGTAAACAAGAACTAGTGATAAAAGGCAATGAATAAATAGCATCTACTTTAATGTACTATCTCTCATCAAAATTATCAAAATGCACAAGGTGTTAATCCTAGAAGTTTTAAATGACTCCTACCCTCCCATGAACAGTGAGGGAGGGCCAGCTCTGTCCTCCACACACTTGGTCATTTCTAGACACCATTACTTAACTAGATGCCTTATCGATTAACAATGGAATTTTGTATTTATTGTTTACAATATAAAACAAACCTAAAGATTCATGAGGTTCATGAATATTCGCTGCCATGTACATACCTTACCAAAAACTTTTATATTAATGCAAAGTCTTAAGCAATTATATTAGCATTCACCTGTAATAAATATTTCAATATTCGATGAAAAAGCAAAATAACATTTCTTCCCCCGTCATGTTTATAGTCAAATGTGTCCCTCACCTATCACTAGCAGAGACATCCACTCTTTTCTGCTTGGTTGGCCTTCCCATCCACCGAGAACTTGTCAGCATCCAAGCTCTCTGTCATCATCATGCCCTGCTTTTCATTATTCAGGATCTGTGGGTATACGTCATAAATAATCACAATTAAATATAAATTTAATGTTTCAAAAAATGTAAAACTATGTGAAAACAGCAAATCAATTAATAAATATGACATCAATGGTACTTCAATGATCACTGCCATTATAAACCTGATATTACTGATTGTGGTGGAAAGTCATAGATAGCAAATTACAACTTCAAGAATAAAATATGATTGTGAACACAGCAACCCCAGCTGAAAAAAAAAGTTTATGCCAGAGTCAATCAGCAAATCAGCAAATGGTTGTGAAATGACAGTTGGTGGTACAGCTGCGGTACAGGCTGAGTAAACCAATGCACAAACAACACACAACTTCATTATTCAGTAAATTTCATTCAAAGCAACTAATAGTGAATATTTATTACCATTCCCTATTAATTATGACGGTATACAAATTTTAAAGTTTTAGTGGTTCAAAGAAAATATAAAAATAAACTTCTGAAAGGTTCCAGTCTGTTTTTATTTTTTATATGTAAAGTTT
>JAPQNM010000013.1:24231715-24236715 GCA_029783475.1 Metacarcinus magister | reverse complement strand
CAAGAAGCTCTACAAGCGGTAAGACGCTCCACCTTCTACTGAAAACACACACACACACACACACACACACACACACACACACACACACACACACACACACACACACACACCCACCCACATACACAACCTTTACCCTGCAGCCTTCCTTCTTTTCAGCAAGGCAGCAGTGGTAGCGTGGCTGACATTGGCATTCGGGTGGCGTCATACCACTAAATATACACCAGACTGTTATCGATGCCCATAATACACATACGCGAATTATTAAGTAACTTGAGATGAGCTGTCCATGCAGGGTTGTAGTCTTGCCTGAGGATTGTAAGTAGTGTCCGGCTAAAAATAATATTGAGCATCTTCCAATACTCCTGAGACACTGTAAAGCCTTACAAAATCTAGCCGAGCTCCGCCATTTTGACTCACTCACGTCTATACACACCCACTCTTTGTATTGTTCGATCTAAAATGCATAAACTCGTAGTATTTTCAATCATCATCATCACCACTGCTGTCATTGTCATCATGGTCCTTTTAAAACAGACTTCATTGTCTTACAGATTACAATACTCCCGTAGCTCAAATCGTAATAAATTTATCCGATACATATAGATCAAAAAAATAGTTACAAGCATCAGATCATCCTCTATTGTGGCGATGAAATCTAGGCAAGTTTTGTTACCTGGATATGACTATTACTAACGAAAATATCTAAACTAATCCACAATGTTTTGACAATGGACAGAGAGAGAGAGAGAGAGAGAGAGAGAGAGAGAGAGAGAGAGAGAGAGAGAGAGAGAGAGAGAGAGAGAGAGAGAGAGAGAGAGAGAGAGAAGGAAGAGGGAATTACGGGTGAAGGCGGCCATTTCAACATGGCATCTGAGAGGGCATGTGGTGATGTGAGGATCGAGATGCAGAATCATGTTACCACTGCCTTCCATCCGATACCTCTTCGTCTCCTGCTCCTTCCCCCAATCTTAGGGCGGAAGAGATTCACTGCTAAACATATGCCTACCATTTGTAACATTATGTGTCGTGATATTTTACTTCAGTCATCGCTGGGGTTCTTTTTTATGTGCCTGGGACACTAAACGTAATTGCCACAAACTGGCAAGGGAAACTAGTTCTCCAGCACTACTGATAGCTACCCAGTAAGGATTACTGTGCACTACTGTCGCAAGGCATGCGGGGACAGACTAAATATAAACTTTGGAATAACGGCACCTCAATAATTACCCTGCACTACAAAAAGGGCGAGACGAGCACATCATCTACAGCAGTACGGCAGGACATAAATCAAGAACAGTCACCATACCCAAGAGTCGCTTGAAAGGCAGGACGCATCCAGCACGGGGTTCCGCTCCCCTTCAAGACGGTCTCCCTCTGGGGTCTCACGAGCATCCTTCGCATGCCCTTCAGGGCTAGATGGTGGAGTAGTCCGAGCCGCGACTGCGACCGGGGTTGAGGTCTGTACAGGAACTGTGGCGGGATTAGCCACAGGCCTCGCCGATAGGGCCGCTATTACACTCGTACTCAGAGTAGAGAGAGGTGCCTCCTCCACGGGCGGGGTGATGGTGAAGGGCGGCGGAACGGCGTGGCGGAAATTTAATGAAATCGGCCGCTCGATCGGCATGATTTTGGGAGCTGATGAAAACGATACATTTTCGAGTGAAAGTCGCCTATTTGAAAGAGGAACTGGGGACTTGGATCGGGAGGAAGAGGTCGATGAAGTCCTCCCACCTGAAGGTCGCATCGCAGTTTTTTTGGGCGTAGCTGGGGGTACTGGGAGCACCCTTAGTGGCTTGAGAGGGGAGGCCAGCTGATGCTTAGAGTCCTCTGTCTGTTCAGAGGTAGAGGTAACAGTGGTAGCGAAAGTAGACGTTACCTCAGTGCTGGAAGGCTTCACGCTCTTCTTCACGTCGGCCGACTCCACTGTTTTCTCAGCCTCGACGGTGGTGTCAGCGTCTTGCTCAGCCTTGGTCTCGGTTGTTTTTTTGTCTTTGGGGATGTTGGCGTTGACTGTAAAGTTCTTCACAAACTGAATGGGGGAGGAGTAGGGTCGGAAGGAAGTGCTCTGTGCCTCAGACGGGGCTGTTGTGCCAGCGGGGTTGCGGTTGGCATCCGCTGACTCGTGGTTGGAATCATCACCTGTACCAGTCTGCTCGCCATTATTTTTCAAGAGATCTTCTTTATCCTCCTGTTTGAGCTCAGTAGAATCAAAAGTGGAGACTCCGTCAGCAGTAGCTTGGGAAGGGTCGGTGCCTTGGGAGGAGGCTGCGGAAGTGGTACTCACCAGTGATGACTTAGATGCAGAATCCACTTTTATTTTCTTGTCTTTCCGCAGGAAACTCCCAAATTTGGACTTTTCTCTTTTCTTTTCTTCTTTTTCCTCAACTTTCTTGATTTCCTCTTCCACACTGGTGCTTTTTTGGGGGGTTGGGGATGGGGTTTTAGTCCTTGTGGCTGACCCGTTGAGTCGCTCATGGCTGTCTGGCACTCCCGTGGCATCGTCTGTATCATCTCCATCGCCATGGCTACCCACAATTTTGTTCTTGACACATGCCGGGCTGTTGGGAGCGCTGGGCTCAGAGTCGAACAGCTCCCCGTCACTGTTCACACCAATGCTAGTGGATGCTGTGTCTCCCTCTGCTGCTTTCTTCTGTTGACGCAGCTTACGGCCTGTCCTGCGGCTTTTGCGGAACGACGACATAAGTCCTTTTTTCTTCTTCTCCCCTTCGTCTCCCACCTTGGGAGATCTAGGCGATTTGGGGGATGCAGTTCCATCTATAGTGCTCATAGTGTCTCTAGTGATTATGCCTCTCAGTGCCGGGTCGGGGACTGGGGAAAAAGTGGCGGAGGTTGCACGGTAGTACTGCTCAAGGGGAGAGAGATCGGGACAACTGGTGTACTCCTCGAGAGCGTCACTTAGATACGCCTGACCAGACGGTATGTTTAAGCTACTGCGGTGCTCCCTAGAGTCACGTTCTTCCTTACCGACGGAGGAGTCAAAGGAACTTGCTCGAGTGGGCAGAGTGGTCTGGAGAGACTGAGCCGAGTCGTAAAGGGTTGATTCACTGTTGGAATTTGATGGAAGAAGTGATACGAAGCTATCGGCGCCGCGCTCGGTACGGTGAGATTGCACTGAGTAGAAGGATTCGGTGTCACTGTCTTGGGTGCCAGTAATGTCAGATTCACAGTCTAAAGATTCATCAAAACTATCAGACAGTCTAGAATCCCCCAGTTTAAGATTCCTCAAGTTATCACACAGGTTGAGGTAAGTGTCAACGGCTAGGATATCACTGGTGGGGGCTTCGTCAATAGCCTCGTCAGGTGGTGCCTGTTGCTTGTGAGGTAAGGGGGACGCGGCGGCGTATCTCGAGCCCCTAGGTGCTGCTGCTCCGTCACTGTACCTTCCCGTGGCCGGCACTCCCTCGACTACTGTGGCAGAGCGGGTGGAACGGGTGCTCATCACTTCCTAACACCAGCGTCAAGGCAGCACGACAGGTTACCGCTTCTGTTGCACTCACCAACGCCACACGATGCGATGCTAGTCTTCACAACAGCAGGCCTCCCCCTCCCTGACACTCGGCCCACCTAATCCTTGACCCAAGAGTGTATCAGTGGTCTCAATACATGCGGGAGAGCCACCTCCTAAGCGGAGTTATGCACGGTGATTCCCCGAGCAGCAGCTCCCGACACGCACCTTCCACCACACACAATGGGCGACCTCACGTTCCCCAACACTCATCTGCCGCTAAAGAATGTCTTGAATCAGGTCGGCATTAACTCTGGGCGGTCACAGGCAGGTCAGGCTTGGGTAGAGTGACAAGCAACGACCTGTAAGGAGGAGAGAGGTCGCCTCCACACGTACAACTGCGCGCGATTGTGGCGGAGGCCATGGCTAGGCTGAGCCAGCGACGGTAGTGTTGGGGAGTGGAGGGGAGGGGGGGCGGGTTGGGGTGAGGAAGGTGGGAGGAGATCAGCACGGAACAGAACGAAGGGAAAGGAAAGGGCTAGGCTTTACACACACACACACACACACACACACACACACACACACACACACACACACACACACACACACACACACACACACACACCACACACACACACACACACACACACACACACACACACACACACATTATTCTATTGCCAAGACTTCCTAACATTTAAAACTGAATTTACGTACTTTTCCTTCAAAACATTTAAATGCAGCAACACGACCGTAACGATAGATAACCATTACAATGAACTCCTTATTCAATAATTGTGATCATAACAAGAGCATTTCGAACAGTTGCCTTCCCACTAACCTGACTCAGTGTTCCTTGTATACGTTCTATACATACTTTGCTGACGTTACAGAAAACCTTTACTCTCATCTCTGGAAGGAGGTACTACAATGGGTTCATGGATAAAGGTACTTGTATTTCTTGCCCTTGAAATAGTGTAACTATTATAGCGTGCATGTCTTTCCCAGCAACGACCGTGACGGGGAGCTGAAAGTCACTCCGTGAATGGTCATCCTCCATTACATTCCCTGACATACTGAATGCACTGTCACAATGCACCTGATCACGAGGGTTGTGATGAATATACATTCCTTCTTTTGTTCGGTATAAAACAATATCCCATAATTGTGTGTACCTGATACTCTCAGATGTGTATTCATTTTATCTTGGAATCTTAATGTACAAGTCCTTTTAATGGTTATCCCAGCTTCAATTATCATATTCGTGCGACGTTTGGACGCTGCTGGATCTAGGCAGTGACGAGGAAAAACAAATAAGTTTGCATCAGTGTGTTATTCTCACGAGGTTGCCTCACAGTATTGTGCTCATACATATAAGATCCTCACTTTTCTAATATCCACATTCACAGCATTTTCTTTCCTTCCCAAACACACAACTAACAAACACGAATAAAACCTGAAGGCTGTAACGCACTTCTTCCTATTATATAGAATTTATTAGACAGCTGCACGTCCTCACATCCTCCATGCTTGC
>JAPQNM010000013.1:24221715-24226715 GCA_029783475.1 Metacarcinus magister | reverse complement strand
TATCAGGTACACCGGACTCTACAGCCCATCCACTTAGACTCTCTGCAGCATCCGCCCTCCTGGATCCTCTTGACACCATGACCCTGTAACCGTGACCCCCTCCTTTATGAATAGATGTGTAGCAGATTTGAACGACGTCTGGTACTTGTATCACAGACATCTTGTACGAGAACCTGCATCCTAGTCATGCCATCATCCTAAGGCTCTTCAACATATGTAAGTGTACCCAGACCTCCATCCAGGCACACACGCATGAAAACACACACACACACACACACACACACACACACACACACACACACACACACACACACACACACACACACACACACACACACACACACACACTGACTACGAAACTTAATGCAAGACACATCACCCTGTCAGCCAGCCAGCCAACCGCCATTCAATAGGTGTGGAAAACAGACCATTTCACCAACGACTGCCACACGGGATGGAAATACCTTTAATGGATGTACTTCAAAAACCCTTCACAAGGTGGCAGATGTGACGTGGATACCTACACACACCACCACCACCACCACCACCATTCTATCCACACACACCCAGACACTCTCATCACTCCATCACCACAAAATCTCAGCTACCATGCACGTTTTGATATCAATAAACGCATCGAGTCCACATCCTGGGCCAACATACTGCTATAATAGTTCTTTAAGGCTAGATACTGGATGATTATGTCCGAACGGCTGAATTATATATCATAGGTTACTTGCAGCCAATTTCCTTTTATTTCTAAACAGTTAGTAGTAAACATATGACAAACACACTTCAGTTCAGTAAGACCTTGACTGTTGACGTAGTGGAAGCTGGAAGCTGGAAGCTTCCACCTTCCTATCCTGTGTTTCCAAAGATGGCTACCACCTGATCATCCTTCCAGTCCATTCCACTCCAACACGATCCCCGCGCACACGTTACACCTTAAATTACCTTTATCTCTGTGTGAACCTCAGAGCTCCACCTTTGCCATATGATACTACAATAAAGAAAATACTTATAAATAAAAATCCAACACTACCGTTCTTTCAACTATTTTTACACGAACCAATAGTTATTTTTTAACTGGTAATAAATATATATACATATTCGTATACATGTGGACCTTCTAAAAATATGTGCAGAAGTAAATCGTGTGTTCTGATATGTGTTATTCATCCTGCAAATTAAGATTAAGTGATGTTTTGCTTCCGTCAACGTGACTTTTAACGCACATTTATAAATTTTTACATATATCACCACTTATCATCTCTGAAAGCTGATCAATAGCCATCTAGCGATCTACTACGACGTTCATATTATTTGGTTAAGGCATTTGTCATCACTGCAAATGTTGTGAGAGTGACCAACTGGATCATAGTTATGTTAACCATGCCAGTGCTTTGCTAAGTGCCTCTATGCAACAATAACAGAAGATATTACTTGTCATCTGAGCTTACCGCTGTGCAGGGTACATAGCTGCAGGGAAGGGTAATATTACTTAATGAAATGTATTGGAGTTATATATTTCTACTTCAAAAGGTGGCAGTGATAGATAAAATTAATATTTATCTTTAATATGTGCTATGAATATTTCAGGATGGACGATTTCACACAATTGTAAAAAGAGAAGAAAAAATCTAGGGAAGGCCTAGACTAATGCGAGTGAATTGTAGTGATGTATTCTCTCGAGGTGTCATTTTCTAAAGAAGTATTATTGTTATTGTAATACTATATGACACTTCTGAACCTCACAATGTCTCAGAATAGAGGTCATTCACAGTAATTACATGCGCATTCCAGGCTCGTGAAGTAAGGTCTGACTACACTAGTGACATCTGGCGGCAGACACCAATCTAGAAGTCCCAAATTACTTAGATATTGTGTAAAGTAGAAAAACATGTAACGTCAAAACAGGAATATACATATGAGGTTATTTTTTCTCATAGAGTAGCAACCGAAAATCAGTGGTGCCATATTTGTTTTTCTTTTTTTTCTTTTACATTAAAAGGGTACTGGCTAAGGGATAACAAAAATATGTAAGAGAAGATAATACACCAGGACACAGATGCACTATGAGGTCTTACGTGTCCTTGGCTGCACGGAATGCTGGTGGTACAAACGTCAATTTATATATTTTTCCAATGTATGGTAACAATGTCAATTGGATGAAATTATTTTTTTTAGGAGACTTTTTCTTCTTGGCTCGAAGGTACATCACGAAACACGAAGGAGTCACATTAATGGAACTGAGGAGGGGGGAAAAATTTTGGTTGAATAAAAAGTGAGGGTGAAGGGAAGATGCATCCGATATTCAACCATCCTTGGTCACGTCACTGCCATCCTACCCTCGCCTCCCCTCACGAGAGTAGGATAATAGAACTTTCGGGAGGGTAGACGTAACAATAGCTCCATATCGAGGTATTGTTATTAGTAGTAGAGTATTATAAGGCAGTGGTTCACAACCCTCTGTGGCGCCCCTTGTCCAATATATGATAGTCTTATTCACCTCTTCCTTCAGCCCATTAAAAATACTATACTTCTCTGAGAAAAGCTGTATTTTTTTTTGTTGTTGAAGCAAAATCCTTTTTGCAATTTTTTTCTTGTTTTCAAATGTCCAGCCTCTCCTTTGTGTGTGTGTGTGTCTCTCTGTGTGTGTGTGTGTGTGTGTGTGTGTGTGTGTGTGTGTGTGTGTGTGTGTGTGTGTGTGTGTGTGTGTGTGTGTGTGTGTGTGTGTGGTGACATTTATCATGTGCTATTTTCACAGAAAGACGAGAAAGACTAATCCGCTGTTTTGTCAGATGACTGAAGGGAAGACGTGGGAGGGGCAAGGGAAGCCTTACACACAGACACACACCCCACAAACACCCCACCCCCCCCACCCACACCCACAGCATGGTACAAGCTTCCCTGCACCCCTACCTCCTCAGACCCACACTACCGTCTTCCAGTATTCTCACCAACCATGAGTCCTGCACAATATACATCAGGACTTCAATCCCTGGTATTGCAAGAAACAATATAACTTCAGCGTGCACCACGTGATCACTGAATTACTTCTCTTAGGCGGTGGACAACAAAACTTGTTGCAGTGATTCATTCTTATAGCAATGTTGAGCAAAGGCATTTACCCCTTTTACTCTTCAATAACATTTCCTCTACCTTTACTAAATCATTTTGGCTGAAAGATACTGTTTCTGTTTCACGTATTCCCCATTTATGCCAGGATATCTACTTACAAATGGGGGAGGACGCGACAAATACTAAGTCAGATGTCATCGGTGCAGCAAACCTGGTAGAACAGCCTGAGGACATAATAAAGTGACTGCCTTCCCTTACAGTGTAGGAAATACACTCAATAATCTGAACGGAACACAAGGCTCATATGTTCAAGAAACCTACAAACCACTAAGGTTGCATCTCGTCTCTCACCAGCAGCATATGCCACCATTGCACCATCAGCACCACCACCACCACCACCACCTCGTCAGCAGTCTCCCCATACCACAGCCAGCTATTCACCTTCCACTCGTTGTCGTGACTCTCAACACAATCAAGGGATTCACGCTTGTGTAGCTGACTTGGGCAGAGCTGGACGCATCATGGCGCTCATTGTTCTGTCGCCCACATGACTCTCTCATTACACTTACTAGGCCACTCCACCTCCACCACCACCACCACCATCACCACCATCACCACCACCACCATCACCACCACCACCATCACCACCACCACCACCGTATCACTGTAACAGTGATGCTATCAAAACTTCCGATTAGCAGGGCATGTATGTCTGTGTGTGTGTATGTATGTATTGAAAGTCACGTATGCTTCATGAAAAGTCAAATCATGTGAGGTTGGACGGACATTCCACAAGGTGACTGAGTTACCAGCAGTGCATCGTCTTGCATTATATAAATGAAGGTTGCCTCATTAAAGAAAGGCTATTTCCTATGTGACTGTAATCACTTCGATTTCCTTCCTTTTCCTATATATAAAATATTTTTCTCACCTTTTATATTCATACATTAGCAATAAATTGATAAACATGATAGATAGTCAATATCAGGAGAGTTGCCTAGCCTAACACTCTCCTTGGGTGGGGGTCACATGGAAGTCAATCAAGGCACAGGATAGCCACCAGCAGACAGAACTGTGCTGGGGACGTGGAACGTGTGTTATCAGGGACACTAGAACGTTTCTCCTTTCTATCGGTTCCCTCGTAGACTATGCACAGTGAAATATAAACCCTCGCGTTTCCTACAACTTTTATTACCACCTAATAACAATCACAACCTTTAGGTGAGTTCTTATCTACTTTCCAGGAAGTGTTCAATTCGTGAACAACATTCATAAAGCAACGGTGTGAAACGGTGAATTAAGGTGAACACCACCACCGCCACAAGTACACTACTTAATCTAATTTACATAATCATCATTCTTATTATGTAATCAAGCACGTCCACATCGTTACGTGGCCACCTGCTCGAGTGACATTTTCTCAAGATTAATTACATATACTAAGAGGTGTTCAATATCAATAATTGGCTGGGAATAACTTTTTTAATTCAAAATTCATTCGTAAGCTTTCCTTCACCGTAATTAAATTTTCCCTTGGTAATTATCATCTGAGTATTACAATTTTGAGTGTTATTATTTATGTTATGGCATATCCACCACACACAAAATAATAGTAGTGTATGTACAATGAACAGAGTGCATCTTACTGTACTTAAAATTCAGCTTGTTAAAGTTTGTCAGACCTTTTAAGCCACACAGCTGCCTCTCCCACCTCCCTTGAACATTGATTCAAGAAACTACTGTGCTGAGACTTCCTTTTGTTGCCTCATTAATCAAGATGAAAACACCTGAATAAAATGTACCGACTCACTGTTAATATCAAAATATAATAAATGCATCATAATGAAATTCGGTTTCCTGTCACGTACCCATTCATCCTTCTATTCCTTCCTTTCTTTCTTTCATATTTCTTTATCAAT
>JAPQNM010000013.1:24206715-24211715 GCA_029783475.1 Metacarcinus magister | reverse complement strand
TATCACACACCATGCACGTGGCAACACACCAATTAATCATCTCTAGGTTAAATCATTTATATATTTTTTTTAACCAGTGTTCTTGGGCAAATACAATTATTCGAACACTGAATATTGCATGTTTCTTGATACTTTAGCAGTTATGTAAATATAAAAAAAATATAATATATATCTATATATCTATCTATCTATCTATCTATATATATATATATATATATATATATATATATATATATATATATATATATATATATATATATATATATATACACACACCCACGTTTTGGAAACTTATTAAAAACAACCTTACAATGTAAAGATAAGTTATACGCTTTAGTTTTGGTAAAAGTTATCATTTCATTTTTCATACAAACTAGGTACACTACATATCCCATCATGTTAATATTGCACGCAATGTAGTTTTCCATTATCTAAACCTAGAACAAACCTTGGAGATGAATACTTATAGATTTCTTCTAGCTCATTATCTTAAGATGTCTATCACAGAAAAGGAAAATAATCTTTACATTATTCATTTATCTGAAATTTCCAATTCATCAATTCATATACAGTATACCTGCATTCTATCATGCAAAAGTATCCTACCATCACCACTTCCCTAAGAAGGCACTTGTAGACGGCAAATGAAGATGTATTTCCATCAATTGTAACCGATTCTATTTCTTCATAAATAATCTTTATTTTCATGTGAAAATTTTACATTAAAAATACTAAATAATGCAACATTATTTAATGGGAGCATCTTTAAGAGTTGGTACAGTTACTGGCCCATTACTAGTGCCCAAAACAACCTTGTTCCATGTTGCTTTCAAGGAGACATCGGTCCTAAAGCCTGCCAGCATCTTAGCTAGAGCATCACTCTTCTTGGTGTTGAGGACAGGGTCAGGCTGATCCTCATACCCATCAGCCATTATACGGTCACCTGGCTTACTTCCAGATGGAGGCTGCAGAGGTTCTATCACCACTGGTTCACCTGCAGAAGCACACAATACCATACCAGCTGACTTTACTCCCCTCATGTTAGCTGGCTTAAGGTTGGCCAATACCACTACCAGTCTGTCCTGCATCTCTTCTATTGGGACATACTTGACCAAGCCACTCACAATGGTCCGTGGCTCTGGCTCCCCAATATCAATTTTTTCAACATAAAGGGATTCTGCATCTGGGTGTCTGCTTACTTCTACCACTCTTCCAACCCGCATATCAAATTTAGAAGGCACAAATTCATCTCCACCAGCTGCCTTCTGGCCACCTTTGACTTTTTTGGGTGGTGGTGGGTAAGCCTTATTTTGAAGTTTTTTCATTGCAAGTGAATCTGCTGCCTTGCGAATCGGTTGAATAATTTTCTTCAAAAATTCCACAACACTATTTTTTAAGTCTCCTGGATGCAATTTCTTTTGGCTAAATATTTCCTCTAAAGGTTCAAAGGAATCAAACTCTAAATTACCACCATTTTCCTCATTCCTCAACACAACAAATTTGTCTTTTCCTAGCCAGGGAAAGATAACATTTTTCACTAAAGACAGTACAGGATTAAAGTTAATGTTTCCTTCTTCACAGAAAGCAGACTTTATTTTCTTTTTCATCTGTGAATCTTGTTCTGTAAGTGCAATGTATTCCTCCTCTGGAGTAAGGGCAGGTCGGTTCAACAATGATGGCAGTTCAACACCCATCAAAGGAGTGCATGGTTTTCCTTCTACTAGTGGAAGACTTTTCTCAGCAAACTCAAATACTGGAGCATATTTGTTACTACAGTAATGGACATTAGCATGCAAGTGTTTCTGGTCTAAGGCCATCATGTCAGGATACAGGTGAGTTGACAAGAGGTTTGGATCCTTCATCACACTTGACACAGCTTTGCTAGAGTCCTTGCAAGTGACAAGAGCAGACATCTTGTACAAATCAAGAACATACTTCTCACCCTCCTGAAAACTACTGCCTCTGATGAATTGAACATTCTGCATTGGGATATTAAAAACAGCCATGGTAGCCTTAATTAACTCTAAGTAGTAATTGGCAACATGTGTAGTCACTTCCCATGGGACCTGGCATCCATCCAGGTGAGAGAGAATGTCAGAGGCCAACACAGTGACACGACATCCAGCTGCAAGAAAGTCCCGTAATTTTGCAATGTGATTCAGTAAACAACAATCAGGAGGCCTAGTAATAGCCACAGACCACAAAACATGGGGAGATTGATTGAGGATATTCTTGAGGGAGACAGGAGGTGGGTGAACTAGGTTCCTACTCATGAGGTGCATTCTATCATCAAGACTCATTTCATGTACAGTAGGTTTTTCATTCTCTCCTTGCTTGGACAGTGGAGTGGACTGATCTGTAATGGATTGAGGATAAGCTAACTCTATTAAGTCCCTGAGCTCAGGTTTCATAAATTCACACCTTACATGATCCAAGAGTGAATTCAAGACACTGATGACAACTTTCTTTATAACATCTCCAGATATCTTATGGTTAATGAAGTCTTCTTTCAACTCTTCAAAGGTTGAGTAAGCCTTACCACTTTCTGACTCAAATAGCTTCCCCTGCCCCTCTAACACAGGAAACACTACATAGTTCACAAAGGCCATCACACCATTATCTGGGGAGGCCGGGTCACAGACTGCCCCACCTAGCTTTTGTTCTACGTTCTCTGCAGAATCCAAAAGATCAATTTTAGAGTCAATTTCTGAGGCAGACATTTTTCCCCCAGTGAGACCAGGCACCATTGGGTTCATGAGATGTGACCTCTTCTGGTATCCAAGCTTAGGCAAATATTTCTCAGCATACATGAAGATCTTCCTTTGGTCGACTCCTCCAAATTGAGCATCTACTTCAAGGTACTCTTCATCTAGGGCTTGAAGTCCAGGATACAACAGACCAGACTGGAATGGAGCATCCACCTGCTTAACCACTTCTGCACCAGCCTTTTTAGCATCATGCTCAGTGACCATGGCAGTCAAGCGATACATGTCTTGAGTATAGCGAGTCCCCAGCTGAAAACTCCGTCCTGTAATAATACATTATACTCTGTATTTGAAAATCTAAATTGATCTAATTATCAATGATGCTAAGAGTGAAGATGAAAATTAATAATAATGCAGTAATCCCTCCAATATCCAACATGATAGAGCCAAAGGCATGTTCAGATCTTGGTTTTGTCTGGATCTTGGTCACCAGACTTCTTATCAATATAAGACAAGTTATTAAGAACTACCAGTCGGACTCAAGCCCGGGTCAGGTTTATTTACAAGCTATAGATGGGAAACCAGCATATACAAATAAAAACTGTTTAAAAGTTGTGCTTTGTATATATTCAGGTCTCCAGTCTCTAGTAAATGGAAATGAGACTTTCTACAATGAGGCATGATCTTGAAAAAATAATAGTAACTTCTAAAAATTAAATTAGCAATTTGATAAATAATAATTTTTGAAGATATCATCTGTCATCAAGCTGTCTCTAAAAGAATTTAATATATCTCATCAAACCCTATGACTTGGCAAGGTAGAGTCCAAAGTAATTGTCAAGGTATCATCTATAAAAATTAGTGGAATTTGGCTCACCTTGGATAAAGCGCAGTTTTTCTATTGACACTCCGAGAGCTTTCAGCATTGCCACTATAATGGTCTGGTAGTAACGAGTACGGTGCTGAATAAGGGACCATGGTGCCTTCATGTTGTCCAGGTAAGCATGGAGGTCAGCTAGCAAAACTGTCACCTGAAAGTTATTAAATATGATAATATTGTTCTTAAGGAACAGCCTGTGAAATGGATAAAATGCAGTAAATTACTATTGGAAACCTCAAATTATTACATTACATTCATCATGAATCTTCTTCCAAGTGACAGAAGATAAGTGACTATTTTGGGTCAATTTCCCCTTTATATGAAAAGACAAAAGACAGCAACCCTATATGGTAAAAAAAAATTATACTAAAGCCTCAGTCACACGAGGCGACTTTACTTGCTGCTACTAGTAGCAGCGACTACTTGTCACATGACAGTCGCTGCTACTTAGCCAGTCACACGAAACAACTTTACTTGCCGCTACTTGTACCAGCTTCTGATACACTTACTTTTCTCTTATGGTTTTCGATTATTTCCTTCTCCAACTCTATTGTAATAATCTTTTTTCTTATTAACACTATGCTTTGCACTAACTTTCTTCCGACTCATGGCTAACACAATTGATTATAATTTTTTTTCCGTAATTCATCGGCACAACTGTTTGAGGTGATCTGAACAAGTATCTGAGGTTGAATTTGCAGTGCATTATAAAGGTAAGAAGATATCGTGTGGTTAAGGAAATGAATCTTTACCTAATACAGTCAAAGAGAATGCAAAAGAAGTAATATAAAGTTTATATTACTTCTTTTTCAACACTGATGGTATACATCAGCTGATTGTGGGCATAGCATGTTAAAGATTAATGACTGCACCCAGACGCTTCCCTCTGACTCCGAGTAACCATTGATTGCAACTGTAAATACTGTACATACAACTTAGGTTAAGGTAAGCCAAAAAGTATTTGGGTAAATCTGCATACCTACTGCTCAAACGATATCGATATAAATATGAAGTCGTACATACTATACATAATGTACTTAACATATCTATAAAGGTTTCAGGTGGGGCTCACCATTATTTACCTGGCAAAACATCTTTCAAATTATGTTAGGTTAATTATGTTATGTTAGGTTATGGTTAGATTAGGTTATGTTAGGTTCGGTTAAATAAGGTTTTTATATTTCATTACCCTAAAGTTGGGCGTTTCACCCTAGATTTTAACGGACTCTGTTCGCCAGTGGACAGTCCGTTAAATCGGGGTCCGTTAAATCGAGCGTCAACAATATTTATATATATATATATATATATATATATGTATATATATATATATATATATATATGTATATATATATATATGTATATATATATATATATATATATATATATAGTATGTATATATATATATATATATATAT
>JAPQNM010000013.1:24159215-24201715 GCA_029783475.1 Metacarcinus magister | reverse complement strand
TCAACAAATACTTAGGTAAATATTTATTGAAAATATATTTCTAGAGATTTGAGAGACAGACAGACAGACACACGCGCGCGCGCCCACACACACACACACACACACACACACACACACACACACACACACATCAATAGAAAAAAATGTGCCTTTGTGCATGTTACACTTTTCTTCACTACTCCTGTAACTACTCTTGTTCCTACTCATGAGAGAGAGAGAGAGAGAGAGAGAGAGAGAGAGAGAGAGAGAGAGAGAGAGAGAGAGAGAGAGAGAGAGAGAGAGAGAGAGAGAGAGAGAGAGGGGGTGAGAGCTTGCGCCACCCTTCCTATCTTAATCCCAGGGATCAGGTATCTGTCAAAATTCGAGACAACCTTGCCACGTCTACAATTTTTTGTCAGGTGCAGGTAAAGGCAGCTTTGTCTCCCATAGTACCTGGTGGACATACAATGTGGAAAGGGGGCTGTTCTTAGCAAAACAAAATATAACTCAATACTTATGGGATTAAATGAATATTCGTATTAACTACACTGCCATATCTCCTTTCTTGCCTTCTGTAGTGTGTATCTTTGGTCATATATGTCTTCCAGCTGACTTTGGTCAAAATGGCGCAAAATAATTTGAGATAGAAATAGAAAGTAGCTTACGTGTGCAAGGGGTGGCTTTTAAAACAAAATTAAAAGGTTGGGCCTGATGGATGTATTATACTAGTCCTTATTTGACAGGATGTAACAAATAATAAAAAGTGGATTTTACGTCTGATGCAATACCACCACTTTCATGACATTCATTATTGTCCTTTCCGAATTACACTTAACTTAATGAAATCAATAATAATAATACTTACGTGTTATATATGTGTTGTATACATGCTTACAGATAAACTATATGCGAGTAGTTATACTTGAAATAGCTACACACGAGTGCTACTACTAATACCTACCAACACACACGTATATTACAACACATATCTAGGCAATTCATTCTTCCAAGGATAGTTGATGCATAGAAATATACACCTTATGTCATGAATTGTAAATAAGACTAGTATTCACCTTGTTTAAAGCAGTAGCATGAGGTGTGGACACGAGCAGCTGTCACCGTGTGTTGTGATGGAGCCGTGTGGTCGGACTTGGATCTTGGTCTTGGTTGGAGTCGATTTCGGAGTGGCCTTTGACTCGGCCCTCTCCCACATTAATTGAGGAGAGAGATGCGATAACTAACATTACCCCTCACCCAGCACTCACTATCATACTCATACACACCGATTCTACTCTAGTTGTCATTCTCTCACGCACATCCTTCCATTCTGATTGTCCATGTTTTTTTTTTTCCCAAGAACTCTTTCACAGTTTCTATTGACGCCCTTTTCGGTTGTCCATATCTTAAAATATCCAGTCCAAGCATGCATTTCTTCATCCAAGATTCACTTCAGAACAACTGTAAATCGTTCCAATTATCCATACTTCTCACTCATAACTACATCCAGCATTTCCCTTTTCTCTTTCATACCAAGTGTTGTACTGTCTCCTCCATCCCTTCATCACACATCTTGCATATCTTACTTCCTTCATTCTGCCATCAATACACTCTAGCATACATCTCCAGTGATTTTTATTTTGCCTTGAACAACAAATCACTTCCCAAACTTTCATCATAGAACCGTTCATTCCTTGGTTTGGCTTTACTTACATACCAGTCAAGTATACTCTTTTCTGCCACCTTTGAACTCCATTCAAACAAATCTTTCTCTATCACTTACTTCTCTATTATTTTTTTTTTTTATCCATGAACACTTGCTCCAATCCATGTCTCTCCCGCAAACCCTGCCCGGGACGGATATCGGCGACACTTTATTAAATAACTCGAAAAGTATGAAGTTTACGTAAAATATTTATTGATTAATAAAGAGAGAGCAGAAAACACCCGTTCTCTTGAGCTATAGTATAATGATAATGGAATATTAATAATCGAAAAAATGTCACATTTATTCTTTAAAAAAAAAAAAACATAACTTTCTTCATTATCTCCAAAGATATTAGAGATATTATAAAGATTATTGCACCATCGGATATACCTTGTCAAACTCTACAAATTTGTCTCTATGCATATTTGCTCTAGGACTGATAATTGTGCCGTAAAAAGACATCAAATGGTTTTGACGTAAAATTTGGTTGACATTTTCTTGGCCCAAATAATAAAAGAAATATTTCACTCACAGAAACGTGAAAGAGCATATGAATTAAAATTGTACATCTTCAATAGGCAATACAAGCTATATTGAGCCAGTTTTCTTGAATTTAGAATGATGACCAATATTGACATGAAACCATGTATAAACACAGGGGCGGATTAAGGTTGCATGGGACCCCTGGCTGGAATTCAGAAAGGGGACCTTTCTTCGATGAGGGGGTAGGTTTTTTTTACTAACTTTGGGAATTGGGGGCCCCTTAAATGCTGGGGGCCCCTGCCTGCAGCCCAGTCAGCCCCTCTCTCCCTTAATCCGCTACTGTTCCTGGGGTAGAAACTATGGAAGAAAATTGCACGGGGCTATGGAAGATGATGGCATGTGCACCTGGCCCAACCTCCGATTTGTGCTTATAGAAAAGCTACTTACCTGATGGAAAAATGTGAATAGTACTATTAATGCAAATATGGACATTCTTTTAATACTCTTGCCTTTTTACTATGTATTTGTAGAGATAATCAAATAGGAAACAATCAAATTGAAATGAGGTCTCAACCATGAATAATGATATTTACTCATACAATAAAATAGCAACACTCAATCATGAGTTGTTCATTTATAAAATCAAAGAAACTATTATGAGTACAATAACAGCACACATATCATGTTCACATAAAAAAAATTGCACATTATTTAAATATATACAATAAATGAAGCTTACATAGGAATACAAAGGAAGAACAGACAGCAACAGTCTAACTGGACCTAACGAGGCTGTCCTTGTGGCTACACTCTATTATTATTGTATCTACATGTTAGACAAAAGGACAGCAAAGTGGAAGGCTCCTCCCCACCCAACCCTCCTCCAGCCGAAGCTGGCCAGAAGAGGAAGCGATGCCATGTAGTATGAAAAAACTAGCATGGAGTTTATATAAAAAAGCTAAAGTAAAATAAAGTTATTAAATAAATCCCCCGAACGAGGTAATTATGAACCATATAGTTCTGCTAGGATTATCTAGAAAGCATTACCTGTCTCACCATGTTAAGCTGCCGTGAGTCAGGATTGAACTCACAACCTTTAGGTAATGAGCCAAGCACTATACCTATTTCCTATTTTCATGGATAATCTTGGAAAATTCGGGGCCATTCAATGTATATCTAGTGCGACGATTATGGTTTCCTATATGCAATTCATCAACATTAAAATCTGTCAGTTTCTTTGACTAACTGATTAAGCAAGTACAGAGCCATGTGCCACACCACTTATAACGTCTTGACTGTTTGATGATTTACCATTAATGACAATATGCGGTTTTCTCTCAGAATCCTGGAGCTACTTGAGAATTTTCACAGCTATGCCATGTGACTCTATTTTTTTTAGTATTGTTAATGGGGAGCTATGTCAAATGCTTTTTGAAATTATAGTAAAGGACATATATTATTTTTGTCTCATCATAAATTCTAAATCGATTGTTGTAAAAGTCAAGCAGATTCTTATAAACCATTCATCACAGTTTTTTGAGTACTACTCCAGATTACTCTCTTGAACTGTTGTAACAAAACTAGTTGGTTTTAAGAACTCATTCTTTTTAGTGTCTATTGAAATACATGTTTTTAGGGGCAGTTCACTCCAGGCCCATAGCCAACACTAAACTTACCACCCAATAATACAATACATTTACTCGTAAAATGCATGGACCTTGATTTGTGCAAACCAGTAGACACAGCTATGTTGGAGAAAAAGTGAGTTCTTAGAAAAAATGTCTAGAGTATTTCATCATGTTACTAAAAGTTTAATGCTCCTGTTGTCACAGTAGTTTTATTTATTGACGTTTTTGTGCTTTCATTACATTTTTTTTTGGCATAAATGACAGCCCCTGTAGCCAAGAAAGAAGGGATGATGGATGAGGGTACACTCAGCTGCCTCATTGCCATGGAAACAGGTTTGTGACATTGTTGTCAATGTTGTAAGTAAATTTACTGTTAGGTGACCTTTTCTTTTTCCTTAATACTCTGATACACATAAGGATAGGAATTTTTTGGAATGAATCATACATACAGAATGAGAAGTGATGGCAGGCAAATGCCGAGAACTAAGCATGGTGCATATCTTTTTGGGTAAAATGTGTTACGGTGAGTTAGCGCATCCTCCCTAAAACTTTCTCACCCTCCTCTCATTCCTTTTTCCCTATTTCGCAGTTGAACATTAATCTTACTGCCTCCATGACTTTAGTTTTTCAAAATAAGAGCCTCTTCACATATGTATCCCTCGCTGAATATCATGAGAAAGCGCATTTATTCAACTAAGTAGCTAGTGATACAGCCATCATTACCTCTCCTAAAAAGTGACTGACCAATGACTCAATTCATGAGAGGCAGTGCTAACATATAACACAGGCTTAGGCTTGTACAACATCTCGGAAACTTTCTATCTAGAAGAAACCTGAAATCCGTGCTCTCAAGATACGAACAGATGCTTTCTGTCAGGGTGCTCAAGAGGCATACAGCTGTACTCTGCTTTCATTATAGATTTTTATTCCAATCATAACAGTTCATAGTGTGACACTTTGTAAGGAGATGGTTTGTTACAGCGGGCCACTACTGTATTAACCTCTACATTTCTGTAATGAATAGAGAGCAGCACAAAGTTAACTTTTCCCCAATATTATATTTACAGTAAAACTCAGGTCATTTCTACATTTAACCTTATATCAGCATTTTATCAATGCATATGGAAAATGGCTTATGATTAAGAAATTAAGTTAGTTGCCCCTTTTGTTGTTCTACAGGGACAAAGGAAAAAATCTTAGCAACATTAGTTCAGTTCTAACCTTTACCCCAGTAAGACAAAGAATAATCATCATCGTTTTAAAAGTACCATACATTTCATATTTACATGAGTAAGCCTTAGTCACATGATGACTAGTTGCCCGGCAGCACAGTCAAATAATACTTTTTTCAAGTCTAATTTTTAAGTGTTTCCTCAGGACTTAATTCCTAATCCTACTAGGACTATTTGCACTTGAGAAAATATTTAACATAATTCATCCAGTCACTCTTTTCTTCTCTCTCCACATGCCCAAAATAATTCAATTAAGCTGTCCAAACCATTTTGCTGAAGCACTCAATTCCAAAGAATTAAAATTTTTACAATGCTCTGCTGATTCATGCAACCACTGCATGATACATAATTATCATTGGTATATCTCATGCATCACAATTTGCTTCATAACACCTGTTAGATTTACTATTCTAGTTATCAGAATAAAAGGAAAAACAAAGTAACCTTAGAAAACCATGTTTCTCAATAATTTTTGAATTATGATGAGAGGAGTCCAATATAAAAAAAAATATAAAAAAATTTCAAGAGAAACCAATATATGATATAATCAACATTTCTTATTGACTTTACTTTTCACCCAATGACCACTCCAACACAGACAGAACTAATTAGGGACTGATACAAGGAAAAATAATATGATGGTCAACATGTGGTACAGTGGTCTAGCGCTCGGGTATGCGAGCCTAGGGTCCCGGGTTCGAATCCCCGTTATTCGCTGACCACTTTTCATTCTTTGATATCACCACCGAGTGGTCAAAGACTACCCAAATTGCTGCCATACTGTCCTCAGACGGGACTTACAATGTTATATACATCTGAGGCTATAGTAGCAGTTAGCCTCGCACGTTCTTAACATATTCAAGAAAGAACATAAACATTTGAGGCGTCACTATAAAAAATCTGAAAACCTATGCCAAATAACAGGCGAGGCAAGTCCATCTATGCCTTCATATGCCTGCTGGCGCCAATCGTTAATTGATGTAGAAAAGAAAAGAAAGAAAGAAAGAGAAAAGAAAGAAAGAAAGAAAGAAAGAAAGAAAAGAAAGAAAGAAAGAGAAAAAAAAATAAATAAATAAATAAATTTGTGCCATATCTTTGACCAAAATTTTGGGTAGTGAACACAAATTTTATACTTCTTACAACTAGAAAACTATAGCTTTGCAGGGACAAGTATCTTCAGAGCAAAATAATTTTTTAATTTGATGGATGACATGCACTGAATCATTATGATCCATAACGAATTGGGATAATCCAGACCTCTGAATTGGTTTGAAATTATACATTATCAAGGACTATAATTTATCTTCAAACATCTTCAATAAACAGCATTTCTCAGTACGTGGCAACAGTAGGCACAAACTGGAATCATGTAAATCACATCTTGAAAAATAATGGTTATGAATAAAGTTTTTTACATTTCAATTCCGACTATATCAAGCGCAGCTCTGCACACAATGGGATAGGAACACTAAGATGAGAATCAAAACGTTAGTTTGAAAAGGAGCATCAACCAAAAGATGCCATCTCTACTTTTACCATTATACAACAACTACTATCTCCTTGCTGATGGTAGACAGGGAAGAGAATGGGAAGACACAACTCAAAATAAAAAATGATAAAAAATATTAATTCTCTATTACAACAGAGCAAATTCTTCACATAAATTAAGTAACCAGAGTATTAAAGAAGCTCCACAATTACTAACTATTATCTATATACCAGGCTGTTATCCCCCAAAGGGGGGTAGCCAAGACAAGGCACGCATACACACCCATGCACACATACATATACACTCCTCTCACTTAGGCCCTAGACTGCCATAGAAGAAGAGAAGTACACACCACCCAAACACTGCGCATCAGGCCAGTCACGCAAATGGGGCTGAGGGCGGGGGTCGCATCCACTTCAGAGTCCAAAGGTTTACCCATGCTGTTTCATATTCAATTCATACCCTCTCCCTCCCTACACCAAACATGAACCAAGGATCACACCAAATGTATGAGGCTAGGGGTCATCAAGGCCATATCATTAAGTATGCATTCACCACTGCTCTCCATTAATTTCTAGCATGCACAATCATCCTTCCTTGCTTTACAGACATTCCTTTCATTCAAAGCTCTTTTCAAACCATCTATTCATCTTGTTCTCTGCTTTCCTCTCAACCTCACACCTCTTACATCGGATCCTACTATTCTCTTCACCAATCAGCCTGCTATTTCATAACATCAGTTCTCCTTTGCATCTCTTCCTTTTTCACTCTGTCTATATGTGTTACTCCACACATACTCTTCAGACATCTCATCTCCATTATATCTAATTTCTTTTCTGCCACAGCCATATTCCATGTTTCAGCCCCATATAGTGCAGTGGGCACAGCTACTCTTTAATACAACCTTCTCTTTACGTTCACCCCCATCGCTCTACAATTAAACACTTTCTTCATTCCTCCCAACACCTTTCCTAAATCATTGATCCTAAACTTTACTTCTGTTTCTATTCCTCCATCTTCAGTAATCTTGGGCTCTAAATATTGAAAGCAATCCAGCTCCTCAATCAATTCACCATTCAAGGCAACATTCATTCTTTTACCACCAACCACCCTTTGTGCATTTCATTACTTTACTCTTATTCTCATTCACTCTCAAATTCCTTCTCCTATACGCTCGTCCAAATTCTTCCACCAACTGACACAATTTCTCCTCTGAATCCGCCACTAAAGCTGCATCATTCACAAACAGTAGGTGATTTATCTTCCATTCTCTATCATCAGAATTTACCAAACTGAGACCCATACCTAACATTCTTGCATTAATTTCCCTTACCACACCATCCATATAAATATTGAGCCATGGTGACATCGCACATCCCTGATGTAGTCCCACTCACTCCCTCCATTTCTCACTCTTACACATGCTCTACTATTCCCATAGAAACTTCACACCTTTTAGCAGTCTGCCACTTAGCCCATATGTCATGTCATATGCTTTTGCCAAAAACTTTTCAGGTGTTTGCTGTGAGACACACAGCAAACACCTGATCCACACAGCTTCTCCCTCTTCTAAAGCTACATTGCTCCTCTCATATAACACCTGCTGTATCCTCTCTGATCCTCTTTATCAGTACCCTACCATGCACCTTATCTACTACTCTCAACAGACTTATACCACTAAAACTAGCACACTCATACTTATCGCCTTTACTTTTATACAAGTGATCTTCCTACCTCACCTTTCATCTGCATTCACTTTCAGAACTCTCTGCCTCCCCCACTTGTCTAGTCTTCACCCACCTCATACCTACCCTCAGCTTTCCCTCCACAAGGAAGTGGTCAGACATAACTCCCCCTTCCCCTCTCAAAACCCTCACATCTAACAACCGTCCTATTACGTTCCTTGACACAACCACATAGTCCATCATTGTTTTATCTACTACCCTTCCATTGTCTTGTAATTACATATATGCTTAAAAAAAAATATATATAAAAAAAAATATCAGCCATTTGTCAAGTTTAGATCCCCTGAGCAAGGCATACAAAGGGACGGTGTGGAAATACATGGCAGCAAATACATTGAAATTAAAAAATATAATTCAAAAGCTTACATTCAATTTCAACACACTTAAGCATGCACCTGTAACAGACCAAATCTGTACACAAGTGAGCAATGTATCATTCACACATCACATAAAAAAAGCTATCTTGAAAACGATACATTAAAGAAAATAATAATAATAGAAAAACAAAATAAAAAATCATGTATAAAAAGAAGGAAACATTTAAACAAAAGTAATTCAGGTATTCCACACATCATCCATATACTAACAAAGTAAAAGAAAGCTACATCCAAAGCTAAAACATTTGCACTCTATAAACAATTTATAGATATTTTGTTCTTCGTTCTCTTTCTCATTCCCTCTCCCACCCCAACTGGCCTTGCATTTATAATTTCATATTCATTTCCTCTGACCGAACTTTCTACCTACAACCAATTTGCCAATACAACCTTGTCTACACACACCCATCCATTTAATCTTTTTACCTTTACATCCACTGTCTATCCACCCATGACTCCTCTACTCACACCTTTCCATCAACAAACTCTATCCTATACAACCCTTATGGCCACAAGCTAATGCAAAATACATCAAGTTTGCTAAAAAAATCTTACCACTGTTAGGCCGGTTATAGCACAGCCAATAATTTCAATTAAATATGGCATTGGAAAAATGTTGATACAAAAGACATTAATAATCCCTAACTTTTTTTTAGTCTTGCTCAGGGATTTTATCCAAAATATAAAATATACTCTGGAATGCTCTTTCTAAATCAACATTCCACTCTGACTAGTGTCTCCAGTCCAATGTATAATCACTTTTCTCATGACTAACTCAACCTCACTTGATTAGAATTCCTGAAAAGAATTCCAAACAGTAGAACAAATGATTAAAAATGCTGGATGCACTGCCCATCAACCTAGGACATTGAGGTGATGCTTCCAGAGCTCCACCCCACTAGACTAATGCTAAATCAGAGTGGCAGTGATGCAGCAAGACAAGAGTAAGAGAACAGAAATATAAACTATAATTTGGTTACCTATATCACAGTTGTGGTAACTCAGGCAAATGCCACTGGTTCAAGCACCAGAGAGCAATTCATAATACACCTTCACTTTGCTAGAAATCAGACCAGGCAATGACCTTTTTACCACGGTCACAAGACACTAGTGATTTTCCACTTGGATGCCAAGTACAGGCAACAACACATGACCTGTTGAGAAACAAGAAAAATAAGTTTTCAGGCAAAACATTGGACCTCAACTCAATCTATGTTCATGATTTTATTCATGATCTGCTATGTGCATAATGGAAAGAAAAGTTTTAATAAATGACACATAATTCCAACATCTCTAAAGAAACGATTTCAAGGATTCTAAAATCCTTACATACCTCATGGAACATCCTCACTATTTCAAAGTTGTGATGTTATTTTGACTACTGAAAGTCTGAGATAAATCAGAGGGTCTTTAAAATAAAACATCTATCAAACAATTGCTATTTCAAATATTTCTTTCCTTTCAGAACTTCCTCTAAAGGGGTAACAAAAAGGTGCCAGTAGCTAGGGAAGTGTATTATGGTGTCTGATACTCACGAGTGTTCCCTCAAGGTCTTTTCGAGCTTGCCTGTATTAACATTCCAGATGTACACAGTACCATCACCACTACCCACTGCTACATAAGTAGCATCAGGAGCAAAGGTTGCCCGAGTATAATCTGCTCCCACGTGGAACCCATCACCCCTGTGAAGAGACGGTGTCATACCACTCTGTTATGGTTCACAAGTAGTATCAGCAGCCCCACACCTTAGGCACACAGGTTTGCCTTTCTAAACATGTTTGGCTTTCCTAACACTAACTAGGTTTTTCCAGAGCCATTTGTGCTTCCTAAACCTTTTTTGGGGGTTGTAGTTTGGGTTTGGTTCTCTGGATTCTTCTATAATCAAGTCAACCAAACCCGAACTACACCACTGAAAAAGGTTTAGAAAACGTTAATGGTTCTGAAAAAAACTTGTTATTGTTAGGAAAATCAAATATGTTTAAAAGTAGGTCATACTTTCTGAAATAAGTATTGTCAAACACACAGGCATACAATTGTGCCTAATTCATGTTGCTGAATATATCAACCCTTGACTGGAGAAGATATACTGCTACATGCAATCTTAGGTAGGTCTATACATATATTTATAATTCCTCTCCTTCACTTTACTGTAAATAAACCAAAGGACCAAAACTGGCAAACTGTTGCATAACACAGTAGAAATATTAACCCATTCTATGGTGCTTGCCATTTTTTAGTGTTAGTAATAATTTTCATAGAAGTAAAAGAAAAGTAATCCCAAACAAACCAGCTTGGATTTTTTGCAAAATGTTCACTCCATAAAGGCTAACCATCACTCAATCAAGGTTTATCAATCTATCTATATACCGGGCTTTTATCTCCCTAAACATGGGGTAGCCAAGACAAGGTACACATACACAATTAATGTAAAAAGGATAAAATGTCCCCATCAACTTACGTAAAAGTGTGGATAACTTGGTTCTTCCGAAGATCCAAGATTTTCAAGGAATCATCACGAACACAACTTAACAGATAAAATCCATCTGAAGGAATAAATTCAATTTGGTAGGAGGAAGACACATGGAAATGTTCAAAGTATATGTTTATGATTAAATTTAAACTCTACATTATCACAAATCAATGAAAAATCATGTTTTTATTTATATATATATATATATATATATATATATATATATATATATATATATATATTTTTTTTTAAAATTTTTTTTACAAAATCATGCTTGGATTTGTCAAACATGTCTGATAAAGCAAAAGAAAGGTAATATGAGGAGCAAACAACAGTTTGTCCATCTTACACTTTCCTGTAGTGTCTTACCACTTGACAGGGAGAGGGAAGTAATCTTCCCCTGCAAAGACACTTCATTGGCTGACTGCTCTGTCCGAGTGTCCCAGAACCTGATCTTCTTATCAAAGTGACCAGAAATTATGGTTGTTGCTGCACCATCAGATGGCACAAGGTCATTGCAGCTTGACCCAGCAAAGATTGTTCTGATACCTATAAGAAGCGATCAGGTAAGTTCTTACTAAAGGAAAGCAAACACTTCAGAATAGATATCTGTACACAAGTACAAAATTATAGTGTAGTGTAGTGGATAGATGAAAATGAATAGTGAGGAATGTGAAAATCTGTGAAGAGTAAAATTTTATATATCTATAGATTTTGATGCCTGGTTCCCTCCGGAAACATCTCCCAAGGGCATGTTTGTGGCGTTTAATTGTGATTTTAGCTACTTTGTGTAATGTTTTTGGCAAAAAGAGGGATGGAATTGATTAGTCACAGATTTTACATTTTCACAGGGTCTCTGTCCCCTGACCACTGTGAATCTCAGGGAACGAGTGTACTCTATTGGATGGAATAATGACACACACACACACCTGCTGCATACAGCACATAGCCAAACACTGTTCCTTGACACTGGGAAAGTGTCCATTTTATGATTGTTATATGCTTATAACTACTAGGGTAAGTTAAGATTACTTACAAGCACGACTCCTTAAGTCCCATATCTTAAGTGTGCGATCATGGGAGCCAGTGACCACCTTGGCTGATTCGGAGAGAAATCTTGCTGCCATAACCTTCCCTGAGTGTCCTGTAAGTGTGTGCTGCAAAATGGGGGAGGAGGAGGGTGAGAAAAATCATATGTATGAGACCTTACTCTAATGTTCTTTTCAGGCAACATAAGCAAAAGTGCAAAGGGAGAAGAGAAAACTTGATAATTTTGCCTTTTCCGGCCAATTCATAAATCAAAATCTTTAAATAGTGACTTTACCCCTTGTGCTCTATATGCATCACAACAGCCTTACAATCATGGGTGTTTGTGTGACAATAATGCATAATTTTGGTGAGGTAATAAATTTTAAAAAATTTTTCCATTGCTCTTTCACAGTTAGAAATGTTAAAGGGATAATATTACATTCTATGTCAGTTTTCACACTTATGAATATTACTGGAACAATATTCCTTCAATGCTTCTCTGCATTCAAATGTTAACTAGAAAATATTACACGCTATCAGTATCTTAATGGGATAGCAACTCCAACTTTCAAGTGTTTTTACCATTACTAATCTTAATGAAAAACCTAATGCAACTACTCACTCTTAATCTGTGATCCATCACTGTCCAAACTCTGCTGGCAAAGTCATTTGAGGCACCAAGAATCAATGACTCTTCAGCATCGAAGTCAATGGCTGTTACCCCTGCATTGCTGCCTGTCAGCATGCCTCTGGCTTCCACTGAGGCTGCAGAGTGTAGTGAAGAACATTTTAGCAAAAAAAAGAAAGAAGAGAGAAAGAAAAAAATATTATAGACAAACAAACAGACAACATTAGGAAATTGGTACACAAATAAATACACAGACATACACACTTTATCAATCTGTTACAGACAAACACTCTCATACCAGACATAATGAATACGAGAGCAGAGTTGGTGAAACTTAGTGAAAGAGTAAAGGAAAGTAGATGAAGAGTTTCGTATAAAGGTGAGTGAGAAGTTTAACAAAAATAAAAAGTTGTTTTGGAAGGAAGTAAAAAAAAAAGAGAGAGAGAGAGAGAGAGAGAGAGAGAGAGAGAGAGAGAGAGAGAGAGAGAGAGAGAGAGAGAGAGAGAGAGAGAGAGAGAGAGAGAGAGAGAGAGAGAGAGAGAGAGGTGAGGTAGCCAAGTTCATGCCAAGATGATTGAGAAATTCAAAGCTTTCAAGAATTACTAGTACTGACCATGGCCAATGTCCCACAGCTTGAGCTTCCTGTCCACCCCACCAGTGGCCAGAATCCTTCCCTGGGGACTGAAGCACACAGAGTTCACCTCCCCATCATGAGCATCCTGGTGAGGGACAATAAGTAGTGGGGAAGGATGTTAGTGCATACTTATATTGATATAGCAATTTGTTTTATCAATTGATTACTTTGATTAATGAACAATTTATTCAACATTTATTTGAATAGTCAAATAGCAAAAAAACAAAAATCAGACTGATATTTTTCAAGTGTTGCGTGCATTGTGTGTGTGTGTGTGTGTGTGTGTGTGTGTGTGTGTGTGTGTGTGTGTGTGTGTGTGTGTGTGTGTGTGTGTGTCAGTGGAAGAACTAAGGGGTGACTTTGTGAAGAGAGATGTGTACACTTTCCAATAATCCCCATCATCATCATCATCACCACCTTACATGTGTCGGCTATGTTCACCCATGGATCTGTATTTCAGGTGTAACATAATAATTTGTGAAGATGTTTTTAAAGAAATTATAAAAAAAAAATGTTCATACAATCAATCTAATAAATCATTTTATGCTATAACTGAAGTTCTATTGTTATTAGACATACATCAATACATGGCTTTGTAATCACTTCATAAAAAATTATACAAGAACTATACATTAATAAAGTACTTAAGCAACTAATTTAATGACAATTTTATCAAGAAAATTGCAAAGATTGGTAATACAAAACTGAGTCAAGACATCAATACATAATGACTGAATTGTAATCACTTTCTGAAAAAGGCTTGAAATTGTTTAAAATATCATATCCAAGAAACTGAACATCAAACTGAGAAAATATGATCCCATGAACATATAGCTCACAGAAAAGAGTAAACACCAATGCATGAATACAACGCTCCATAATCAATCTATAAGGAAGCTGCAGGTAAATAACAATTATAGAGTATTCAACAATTAGAACTCGGGCTTACAAATTTGTGGTAGGCCTTGGAGGGGAGCACCGCCATAAGACACACAGGAGGACTGCAAGCAAACTTGTCATCTATGGTCACCTGTTTTGGTTCCCGAGCTGCTTCTTTGAGTTGCTCCTCAACCATCATTTGTCGTTTCCTGCAATTATTACCAATCATTTATACCCTGTGGTGGGGGCTGCAAGAATACTACCCCCGTATTCCCTGCGGGTCCTAAAAGGTGATTAAAACAGGTGGAGCGAGGGGTCTGGGAAACCCCTCCTTTGTATACTCTTATGTGAAAAACAAGACACAAAGGGAGAAGGGAGAGTAATGTCTCTAAGAATCCTAAAAATTGGGTCTCTGAATGTGCAGGAATATAGTAAGCTTGTACAATATTTATATTGATGGTGTGGTGAGGGAGGTAAATGCAAGAATGTTAGGTAGAGGCCTGTTTGGTATACATCGATGATAGAGGAGCTGTTTGTGGATGATACTGCATTGGTGGCAGATTCAGAGGAGAAAGTGTGTCAGCTGGCAGAGGAATTTGGACAAGTATGTAGAAGGATCCTCTTCCAATTCCCATCAGACACTCATTCACATCATTCAAGAACATACAGTATAATAATCAACCATTACTCCTTCGCCATGCAAACTGAAAGCTCAATCAGCAGAAAAGTCTGTGAATTACCCTGTACTGGAAACAGTCATAGTCATAACCAGAACACTGAGGATTCTGCTCTATCATTTTGGCCTCTTGTCTTTCAGCACTAATGAAACACTCCACCTAAGCTCATCATGTCTTTTTTTCCTAGTGATTGATGAGGAACACTCTTATGCAAACCACTTCATGGCTTTTCGTCTAACTCAATACACTCCAATGGTAACACCACGAATTTGGACACAGATGGAGACAGCAGCAGTGACCTTAATGACCACACAGTTGGTGTTACCCAACAATGTCTCCTTAAAGCACAGGAAGCTCCATAAATCTCATCACACCAAGCACTCTTCACCAATTTGAAGATGGTAAATATTGATTATATAATGTTTTTTTTATGGCATTTCCAATGTTTTTCCTATTTTGTGAAATTTTTCATATATGTATTGTCATTTTCTTATTAAATTGTATTTTCTATGAATCCTATTGTTTGTCCAATGCAATTATGATCTCATGTAATGTAATTATTCTAAGAAAATACAATGTTGGACAAGTTGCCTCAGTACTTGTAATTCATTGTCATACTTTTATTACAGTTTTACTACTTTCAGCTCATTTCCAGTGTTATCGTACAAATGAATGGAGCGAATAAACTGCAATCAAAGCAAATACAATATTACAAGTGGCGTAAGTTACATTGGTAGTGATCTCAATATTTATTTTTAACCTCACAGTTGTCTCGCAAACCCTACCCGTATCCCTGACCGCCTTGGAGACACGCCCATCATTCTTGATCTTTTCCTAACTTCCAACCCTTCAGCTTACTCTGTTAAACTTTCTTCTCTGTTGGGCTCCTCCGATCACAATCTTATTTCTGTTACCTGTTTTATCACTCCAGTGCGGCCTCAGGACCTGCCTAAGCAGAGGTGCTTCTGGCATTTCAACTCTGCTAAGTGGGAGGACCTAAGGCAGTACTATTCTGATTTTCCTTGGGATGATTATTGCTTCCATGTCAGAGATCCTTCTCTTTGTGCCGAGCGCATAACAGAGGTGATTATCTCTGGCATGGAGCTATACATTCTTCATACTTTCTCTAATACTAAAGCTAAAAAGCCCTGGTTTAACTCTGCTTGTTCTCGTGCTGTCAATGATAGAGAGGCAGCTCACAAACGGTACTGTAGCCATCCATCTGCTGAAACTCATGCCCTATATATTTCTGCCCGTAATCATGCCAAATCTATTCTCCAACTTACTAAAAACTCTTTCATCAATAGAAAATGTCAAAATCTTTCTAATGATAACTTGACTCGTGATTTCAGGCATCTAGCCAATAATATCTCTAACAATTTTACTTCTTCATCTTTCCCTCCTTTACTTCAACCAGATGGCTCCACAGCTGTTTCTTCTTTCTCTAAAGCTGAACTCTTCGCTCAAACCTTTGCTACCAACTCTACTTTGGATGATACTGGGCATATTCCTCCTACTCCTCCACCCTCTGACTACTTCATCCCTAAAATTAAAATTCTTCATTATGACATTTTCCAGGCCCTCTCTGGCCTTGATTCTCAGAAGGCTTATGGTCCGGATGGAGTCCCTCCTGTTGTTCTCAAAAACTGTGCTTCCGAACTCGCTCACTGCCTGGTCAAACTCTTTCATCTGTGTCTCTCTACTTCTACCTATCCTTCTTGCTGGAAGTTTGCTCACATTCAACCTGTCCCTAAAAAGGGTGACCGCTCCAATCCTTCTAACTACCGCCCTATAGCTTTGATTTCCTGCCTTTCTAAAGCCTTTGAGTCTGTTCTTAACAAGAAGATAATGAGGCATCTTTCAGCTCACAACCTTCTCTCTGATTGCCAGTATGGTTTCCGTAAAAGCCGATCTACTGGTGATCTTCTTGCTTTCCTAACTGAATCTTGGTCATCCTCTTTTAGGGACTTCGGTGAAACCTTTGCTGTCGGCCTTGACATATCGAAAGCCTTTGATAGAGTCTGGCATAAATCTTTAATTTCTAAACTACCCTCCTACAGATTCTATCCTGTTCTTCTCCTAAAACTATCAACAGTGGTGTTCCTCAGGGTTCTGTCCTATCACCCACTCTCTTTCTATTATTCATCAATGATCTAAATCTGACTCAATGCCCTATCCACTCTTATGCTGATAACACCACCTTGCAATTTTCAACGTCATACAACAGACGCCCAACCCAACAAGAATTAAATGATTCAAAGCGATATGCTATAGGACACCTAACTTCTGATCTTTCACTAGTTTCTGATTGGAGCAGAGCAAACATGGTTCTGTTCAATGCCTCAAAAACTCAATTTCTACAACGAGTCTGGCATAAATCTTTAATTTCTAAACTACCCTCCTACAGATTCTATCCTGTTCTTCTCCTAAAACTATCAACAGTGGTGTTCCTCAGGGTTCTGTCCTATCACCCACTCTCTTTCTATTATTCATCAATGATCTAAATCTGACTCAATGCCCTATCCACTCTTATGCTGATAACACCACCTTGCAATTTTTAACGTCATACAACAGACGCCCAACCCAACAAGAATTAAATGATTCAAAGCGATATGCTATAGGACACCTAACTTCTGATCTTTCACTAGTTTCTGATTGGAGCAGAGCAAACATGGTTCTGTTCAATGCCTCAAAAACTCAATTTCTACAACGATCTATCCTTTACTAAAAATCTAAACTGGCAATTTCATATCTCTACTCTTGCTAAATCAGCTTCCAAGAAGTTAGGAGTCCTATGGCATCTGCGTCCATTTTTCTCTCCCTCTCAGCTGCTTGCTCTGTACAGGGGCCTTATCCACCCATGTATGGAGTATGGCTCTAGTGTCTGGGGGGTTCAACTCACACAGCTCTACTAAACAGGGTGGAGTCTAAAGCTTTTCGTCTCATCAACTCTCCTCCTCTAACTGACTGTCTTGATTCTTTAAGTCACCGACGCAACGTTGCATCTTTATCTATCTTCTACCGCTATTTTCATGCCGACTGCTCTTCTGAACTTGCTAACTGCATGCCTTCTCCCCTCCTGCAGCCTTGCTGCACAAGGCTTTCTACTTCTTCTCATCCCTATTCTGTCCATCTTACTAATGCAAGAGTTAACCAGTATCTTCACTCTTTCATCCCTTACACTGGTAAACTCTGGAACTCTCTTCCTCTGTCTGTTTTTCCACCTGCCTATGACTTAAACTCTTTCAAAAGAGGAGTGTCAAGACACCTCTAATGTTAACTAGACCTCCACCGCTTGCTTTTATTTCTCCTACTGTCTGGCGACAAGCAGGATTTTTTTTAACTTATTTTTGTTTTCCCTTGGCCAATGCCCTTTTAATGTATAAAAGATAAGTAGTGTGTTTGAACACTTGTTGCAGAGAAGACATTCCTCTGTCTGAGAATAGAACGTACCAAGCCCAGAAGTTTTCTGTGGCCTTGCATACCAATCACACATCATAGCCCATACCACCAAGCACATACCACCCATACAAAGGGGACACCTTTCTTATAAAGAGAAAACTTGCTACTAACTTTAAGATTGAGTCATTCTCCGTGTTGAGCTTCTCAGCATCCTTGGCCTTCAGCGCCATCCATCTGTCAATGAGGTCCCGGTTTTCTTCCTGTTGAAGAGATGCAGACGTTAATACCAGGGTACATCAAAATTCAATTAGCACTAACTCCATCAAAAGTATTATCACAGGACATCAAATTTCCATTATGAATGGGGTACAAATATGCAGCATTCACAATTCAGTTCCATACATGCAAACCATCACAGATCATGATTCCAGTACTGAATGGTAACATGCAAAATTAAGCTAAACAATAAAATTGGTCAGAGGAAGTTCATTTACAGGCATTATCAAATCCTATACAATGCAGCACCCTAATAAGGTTTGGGAACCTCAAGAAGAGGGATGAGATCTAGATGATGAAAAATATATAACAACGGTAGATGTTGTAGGTGCATGACAATGATACCCGACAAAAAATGGAAAGAAGTTACAGCATATTGACAGAGACGGAGGGTGGAAATGAGAGGACTTGAGTGTTAAACATTAACCACGTAACAAAGAAATGTGAAAAACTCTCCACATCAAAATATGCACATAACGTAAATATAAAGACGTACCTTTTCTTTCCTGTACTTTTCCTCGAGTGCCGTGAAGGCCAGGTTGAGAGTCTGGTACTCATCCCGCAGCACCTGGTTGATTGCTTCCACATCTGTAAGGGCTGTCTCCTTGCTAACAAGCTCTTCCCGCAGGATCATCAGGTCAGACTCATATTCTGCTAGTCTGTAAAGCAAAGGCAAATGTATAGTTCAAGTAGGCAAGCAAGACAGATGGAAAAATTGTTGATGTAAATTATTTGCTTTCTTACATGGGAATACTTTTGGTGTCTAACTTTTAGTCAGTCATGTAATCAATGCCAAATTATATAATTGATTATTTATTTTGTTGCACTTCATGGGGCACAAACAATTTAGGAAAAAAATGCAACCTGACAGAACCCCTTCCTCCATCGGAGATCAACACTGTATGGGTTAAGAAACAAGGCATCAACACAAATAGAGGAAGACTCACTTGTTCTCCTTCACTGCAACTACTTTGTCCCGTTCCTGAAGGCACTGATTTAACTCTACCAACTGTTGTGAATTCTCACTCTTCTTTCTGTGCAAATCTGTTAATTCTTCTTGCAGCTTGTAGATTTTCTGCTCAAATTTCTGAAACGTATATTAAGCGCCTCTGAGGATTTTGAGGATCTTTTACAATACTGTATCATTATTATCAGTCTTATCTTTTTGTAGGAGACTATACAGAGAAGAGGATCTCCAAACCCATCGCTACGTCCTTTTTTGTCATCTTTAATAAACTGCAGGGAATACTGTGGTAGTACTTTTGCAGCCACCCCACAGGGCTGTGTTGGGTGGGGAGCCCTTCTCTTTTCCTCTAGGGGCCTAGAGGCTAAGTGAAAGGAGTGTATGATTATGTATACATGGGTGTGTGTATGCACGCCTTGTCTTGGCTACCCCTTTAAGGGGATGAAAGCTTGGTGTGTGTGTGAATATATATATATATATAGTGTTACGATGGGGGATATTGGCGCGAATGTTTCGCGGGTTTTGGGGAGAAGACACAGGCTTTTGTAGCGTCACCTGCCAGTCTGGGTAGCGTCTTGGTCAGGGGAAGACGTGGGTGCTGATTGTATATAGAAGGATAAAGTTCAGTAAACCAGAAAGGATTGGGAGTACTGTGGTTTTCCTCACCCTGCCCCAGATGCCCAGAAGGTTATAGTGTGTCACCTTGCAGTCTACCGATACATGCACGAATCAACGGAACGAAGAGGGAGTGCCTGCCCCACACATCACCCACCCAAGGTCGCACCGAGGAGGCAGCAGCTGAGTTTGCCATGGTGCTGCAGTGTCGTAAGTGGTGGTGTGGTAAGGCAAAGGGAACCCCTTTCTTTATGTAACAATGGTGTCAGAAGTGAAGATAAGGTTTAGTGCCAAAAGACATGTATTGGAAAACTGCTGGGTGGCAGACAAGGACAAGTTGGCACCGGGAGGCACAGGGCGGGAAGAAATGGCGTGAAGCCTTGGTGAGGCACACCCCAATGTCTCCACGATGTTTACAGCCCTGATGCAAAGACTTAACGAGCATGAGAGAAGAGCCCGCGAGTTTAAGGAGGCAGTGCAGATCAGGCTGGAGCAGGTGAGGAAAGAGGCACCACACTGCACCCACAACTTGTGTGAGGGTGTGAATGAAGTGGATGCACTGCGGTCGACCAGCAGTGAGAGGTGTGAGGTGGCTATGCCTTGTGTGGCAGGACCAGTGACCTGCCCTAAGCCTGTGAGGCCACAGATTGACAGCATCCCATCTGAGCCTGCTGCTTTGGGGAGCTGGGACAAGCGGGACGCACAGGCTAGTGGGCAGGGGTTGTGTAGTTGTGATGGTGACGCATCGCCTTACCCTCTCAGCTCACCATCATCACCCCGGCCTCACCTTGTGGAGCACAGCAGAGGTGAGAGGAGGTGACACAGACACAGCAGAGATGAGAGGAGGCGAGACAGGCACAGCAGTGGTGGCCGAGAGGACGACTTCGCTGGTGGTTACCCGTGCCCCAGGACCTTCGGGCAGAAGGGTGACACTTATGAGTGGGGAGGGAGCGTGTTGCTGCAGTCAACACTCCCGTGGCCCCAGGCAGCGTAAGCGGTCACTACACTGGAGCCATGGCAATCGAGGGACGGCACTGTGAGGGGAAACCTTGCCAGGTTGTTCCAGAGGCCTTCAGGGAGTAGACGGGCACAGTGAGCAACTCAAGGGGGCCAGTGATGGAGCTGGGCCTGCCTGCCCTGCCGCGTGGAAGAAGGCGTGTAACCTGAGGAGGGAAGTTGGGAAGGGTGGCCTGAGAGTGGCACCCTTGCTTTCCTAGGTCACCTCCGTGGAGGGAGGAGTAGTGGCCAGCAGATACATCTTGCCCCCCCTTGGGCGAAACCAGTGGCCCAGTGCAGCTCTCATGAGGACTGTAGGAGCAGACAGCATGGTAGAGCCTCCAGGGATGTCACCAGCGGCTGGCTGATGGTGTGGCAGTGTGGGCGAAGGACAGTGGATGCAGCTGTGCAGGAGGAGGACGGCCTGGCTGACAGCGCGTAATGAGGAGGGACTCCTGGAATGGCATCACGGCCTGCCTGATGGTCGACTGATGGTCGAGGGCGTGGCAGTTGGGCAGAGGACAGCCTGGCTGCTGTCGTGGTGGATGGGTGGAAAGACGCCTGAGTGACGACGTGGTAGCGCAAGGAGGAGGACTCCTTGGCTGTGCGCGAGGAGGACCACAGCCTGCCTTGGTGGCTGATGGCATGGCAGAGCGAGGAGGAGGACTCCTGGGGTGGCACCACAGCCTGCCTTGGTGGCTGATGGCATGGCAGAGCGAGGAGGAGGACTCCTGGGGTGGCACCACAGCCTGCCTTGGTAGCTGACGACGTGACCGGGGGTGGAGGACAAAATGGTGAAGAAGACTTTTGTGCTATTCCCAGGAGGAGGAAGATTGTATTTTGTTTTATTTTATTGTGTAATGTTTGTTTGCTATTTTGTAGAGTGTGTTGTGACAGTCAGGGCAACTGATTTGAAAGGAGGGGATAGTGTTACGATGGGGGATACTGGCGCGAATGTTTCGCGGGTTTTTGGGAGAAGATGCAGGCTTTTGTAGCGTCACCTGCCAGTCTGGGTAGTGTCTTGGTCAGGGGAAGACGTGGGTGCCGATTGTATATAGAAGGATAAGGTTCAGTAAACCAGAGAGGATTGGGAGTACTGTGGTTTTCCTCACCCTGCCCCGGACGCCCAGAAGGTTATAGTGTGTCACCTTGCAGTCTACCGATACATGCATGAATCTACGGAGTGCCCCACACATCACCCACCCAAGGTCGCACCAAGGAGGCAGCAGCTGAGTTTGCCATGGTGCTGCAGTGTCGTAAGTGGTGGTGTGGTAAGGCAAAGGGTTTTTCTTCTCTTTACGTAACAATATATATATATATATATATATATATATATATATATATATATATATATATATGTATATATATATATATATATATATATATATATATATATATATATTACTATGTGGTTGTGGCCGTCAAGAATAGTACCACCATATGCCCTACAGGTCGTAAAAAGTGACCAAAAGGGATGGAGCGAGAGGTCTTGGAAGCTCCTCATCTATATTCTTTCCACCAACTATCTTTGTCTTGGTGGTTACATATAAAAAAAACTCTCTATAAATAGTTTCCCTCACTATATCATTCAACAATTTACATGTCTTCCTTCTGGAGACGCATCCTTTTCCTCAATATCCTATTCCTGACTTTTAAGTCACTTACGTTGTGTTGCTGCACATATTCTTGACTAGAAATTTTCTATAAATATTTTACCACAAATAAATGTGATCTTTTGACCATGAACTAATCAATCTGGTTGCTATTACCCCTTGACTATTAGGTTATCAAGTGACTCCCTCTTTTCTTAAAACATTATAGTACACACCACCATGTTCATAGCCTCATAAAACTGTAGTACTGACTCTCCTACACTGCTGGTGTTGTAACCATGACCTCCATGCTTATACTCATAGTACCCCATGGCTGCACCAACTACATGTTCATTAAGGTCACCACATAAATCTATTTACATCATTCACATCAACAACTTCATTATCTATCTTTTAGTTACCATCAGATCAACATCAGATTCATATCATTGCCAGACCAAATCAATTTATACTATCAAACATTTCCTATCCGCCAAAAGTGTATAAACATCACAAATTTCCTATTATTTCATGCCTTCTATCATTACCCACCACAAGTACACACTAACAATCATCACAAAGTCTCACCTGCACTAAACCAGGCGAAGAAGTAGCCCCCCCGTCCCCTCCTCCAGCCCCACCACCACAACTCAACAACTGTGTATTGTTTTGCTGCAGCTTCTCATTCTGGATGGTGAGTTGCAGGACCTCAGTCTTCAATTTCTCGCTCGTCTCAAAAAGTCGGTTATCTGAAGAATAAAAAAAAGTTATTTAGTCAACGAGGAGACCTTGATACAATGTTTCACTTAATCTAACATAAAGGGAAAATTAATATCTCAGGAATGCGTTGTATCATAGAGAAAAATAATAAAGTAGTGCCTTGTATGTGCAGAAGGCAATTCATATAATACATAGGTTTCCTTCACAGTGAGATGGATGTAACACTGGAATAAAACCAAAAACTTCACACTAAAAATAACGTTAGGTTAAGTTCCAATATGTTCAAGTGTGCATCAGTACTGACAGCTTACATTTTCACACCCACATTAATAAATCAACCATGACGAATACCCCAAGCATACATTAAATATACACTGAACCGAGCACCTAAGCTACACTTACTTAGAGCGAAAGGAATACCATCACAGAAAGATATTACACCATCATGCAAAGATCAGAAAGTAAACAAACAAACAAATTTTTCCCCTAATCTCCTCTCCTCCACACTCACGCAATTGTATAAGATCACTGATGTTCTCGTATTCTTTTTTGTTCCTTTCCCGCAGATTGTGGTAAATTTGTTGGCGCCAATCCCCACCGCCTGACCCACACCAGGCCATGTCCACCTCCAAGTTCTAACTCTAGTTCAGTGCAAACATAATGATGATGATGATGATGATGTAATCTTGGTCTTGGATGTCACTCACAGGAGACTTGAGAGGAAACGTGACCTTTTCTGGCCTTATTATCATCAGCTCTTGTGAAGGATATAGGAAACAGACAAAAGAGCAGAAAAAAGAATACTCTACATATAAAAGTTAATAGTTATCCCTAGCAAATCACATTTTCTCGAGGAACTCTTTCCATTCACTGACAGTGGCTATCCTCTCAGTCACTTCACATACTTCACATCCCATGTCACAACTACACGTATAATTTCCATCCTATTGCTGCTATAATTAGTTCATTCCACTATCACATGTTCCACATTTTCATCCTCTCCCGTGTCTCACATATGGCACACTTTGCTGCGGGACACTCACCTTCCTGCATTTACATCCACACATTGTACCCTAGGTTGGAAGAGAAGATCACCACTTAAATTTCTATCATACCAACTTTCATACTTTAGGGCTTTTTTTCTCGATACTACTCCAGTGTTCTCAGTTTCATTCTTCCACTAGCTCAGTTCTACTCATTTTACTTTTCTATTAATCTCGACCTTCCACTTCCTCCCATCCTCTTCTGTCTCTAGTCTCTAGTCATCATTCTCCATTCCAAGGGTTGATGCATCCACATGACAAACATACCCCATCTACTATTCCTCCTATTCCAATTCGTGTTTCCCTTATTCCATCAAAGAAATAAATCACTGAAATGTTACGGGGTTCTTTCAGTCTTATTCTATGCATTGACATTCGGGTAGAAGACAGTGGAGTTGATAAATTAACCAGTAATGCGTGTGTTTCAGCTGACCATCATGGCTGACCTGACCTCACTGTGGTGTGTGGTGTGTGACTATCGCGTCGAGGCTGTGACATAGAGACAGTGCAGCCGACAAGATAAACATATGATAGAGGTGTTGCAACTGAAGATAATACTTAATGATTACTGCAAAGAATACGTAGCAGCGCAGATAACGGTAGGTGGCATGAAAAGCGAGCATTAATTAATCAATATAGCTAATTACAGTATTACCCTACACACTGATTTGTTGCTGTTATATGTTGTATTGTAGCTTCACGTAATCAAGGTAAATGTTATGTAATCTCGACAAAGTAAGTTGTATTGTACGTATAGACCGCCAACTCCTGTGGAATATTAACCATATCATCTGCTTTGGTTTGATTGGTAGTTATGTGTAAAGGGCTGACGTCCAAAAGTATATATAAGGAGTGGCCTAACCGCGCCTCGCGATCCACATGCTGGCCTTTGATCTTTAATATGTGGCCCGTGGAAAATTCTAGAGAATTCAAATACTCTAGAAAGTTTGACCCAAATCCAGAACAAGAAACGTGAGGCTATATGAAAGGCGCTATTCTGTTGGTGTGTTTATGCCTGTATTTCTGTAATTTTCTTAAATTTTGACAAAACGTATGTGTAAATTTTTTTCATTTCCTGCGGCTCTCAAACCTCTGAGCTTTATCATTTGTGGCATTTGTTACATTAAACAAGTTTAGCCATCCCTGGCTATATATTATTAGTTATACTTCATTACGTGTTATGTGTTGGGACTTGGGTTGGGAGTCAGCCAGTGCAGACTGTCTGTGTAGCCTTTAAATTGCCATTTTCTCACACATATAACTGCTGGAAGAAGCAAAAAAAAGAGTAAGAAACTATATAGAGGTTCTCATTCCTTCCTACCTTTGCCAGCAGCTTCCATCCCATGTGATAGCTTCCACTGCCACATACCTACCCTACCTGCCTTGTTCTGCACCACTTCCATTCTATCCAGTTAATTCCTTGACCATATATTTGTTTTCAGTCATTCATATTGGTAGGGGAAGCCACACCCTTCCACAGCCCTCTCACCACTTCATTCTGATTCTGATATTTGTTGGCCCTACATCTAGCTACACTGCCTAGCCTTCCAACCCACTGGTTTGCTCTAACTTTCCCCTCATGCTTAGCTCTCTCACTTCCTTTCTCGTTCAACCAAATACCAAGATACTTGTACCCTTTCGTCCTCTTTATTTCATCCACACTTAATATCAAGGTTTTGTCACTATCAGAGTCATCCCCATTCACCACCATTACTTGGCTCTTCTCCTTACTGAACCTATCATCAAAATCCCTGCCATATTCTGTTACTGCATTTAACATCTCTTGTAAACACTAGTTTTCACTAAGGACCACCACGTCATCTGCATACAGCAGTACACTCAGCACGTCATTCCACACTTTCACACCTAAACCTGTGTGCTTCACTCTCACTGCCAGTTCTTCAACATACAATCCAAAGAGTAAAGGGGAAAGGACACAACCCTGTCTGACTCCTCTCTTACTACTCACCGTGCCCAGGTCTCCCTTCCTTACTTACATAAGGGTCCGTTTGATTTAGGGTTTTATTTATTACTAATATATGAAGCCATGGGATGTATTCATACATTCACACCAGCTACCTACTTCTAAAAATGCAAATGGAAATAACAGGGATATTGGCCTGTGATGAGTACACCTTCCCAGGGACTTATTAGAAATGGTATTTAAAGTTTTATTTTTGTAACTTTCTCTGCTGCCACCTCGCTTATCTCAGAAAGCCAGGGTTTTTCCAATAGAAATACTGGGATGTGTGTATGGTTTATTGGCTGGATTAGTTCCTTGAAGAATAATGGGTTTCTGATAGAGTTTAGTTTACATATATGAACACATATTTCACTAATAGATGTACTGACGATACACTATTATCAATTGTGGACCTCCTCCAACCTTCTTATACAAATTTGTAGGTTGTATAGTACCACATTGCCACACAATGCAGATAATTTATTCAATGTTTTGCATTTCTTATATTTTTCAGATTTAATTTGATCAGCAAAACTTCCCAAAGTGAAAGATGGGGTTAATTTCTCTAGAAACTGCACTTCTGTTGCTGGTGATTTGGATAATATTGAAGGTAATCAAATACCTGTTTGCTGAGTCTTCTTCTCCCAACCCATTTCAAGAAGTTGTCAAGGGTAAAGCTAAGCCTAAGATTCTGGATCAGAAGAAGAGAGATGCTGTCCTCAAACAAGGTGAGTGTCTGTTTTGTATTTTTTATTAATGTTTTTTAAGATTTTCCACAAATGTAACAGTGAGTCTGCCTACATGGAGGCGGTGGTCTAGTGGCTAGCGGTCGGGCATACCAGCTCAGGGTCCCGCGTTCGAGCCTCGGCACGGGCTGGCCACTTTTCTTCGTTACTACCGTCGAGTGGCCTAAGATCACCCACATGCTGCCATAACACCATCCTCGCCAGGACTGCAACGTTATATGCGCGAGGAGCTTCCGCTGGCAGCATGAGCCTATCAATAAGAAGAAACAAGGCGTCACTTAAAAAATCTAACCCGCGCTACTAACGGGCGGAGGCCAACCATCTAAGGTCTCCCTGAAGCCTACCGGCGCCATGGGTAAAAGATAAAAAAAAAAAAAAAAAAAAAAAAAAATCAGTTGTCAACATAAATAGCAAAAATCTATTTTTCTACAGATGATACCCTAAGAAGGGGTAGCAAAGACAAGGCGATTAAGGTACGGAAAGACATTATTCTCCCCTCTCCCTTTGTGTCTTGACTTTTCGTAGGAGAGAATACAGAGTAGGACTTCCCAGACCCTTCAGTCCGCCCATTTTGGTTACCTTTTATGACCTGCAGGGAATACGGTGATAGCATTCTTGTACCCACTGTCACACAACTGAATGTATAGTTAATGAAAAAAATTAGGAAACCCTCCAGAATGTATCACTATTTTCTCTATTCAAAAAGTATTCACATTATGTGCTTTCTCACTATGTGTGGAGTTTTGCATCCCATGACTTTTAATGACTGGAACATTGCTCCTCTTCTGTTTCATCTGTCCCTTAGTGGGTTGTGTATCAGTTCCCCCGTTTCTTGCTCATTCATCTCTTGGAATCCTTGGGCATGAATACTTCTGACTTATCTGAACGTTGCTCTCATGTAACATCTTGAGTGTCTATTGCTAGCTCATTCATTCACTTTGTTGTGAAGGAAGAGTGTTCCCCAACTATATTTAACAGTGGACAATGAAATATCATTCCAAGACTTTAAATAAGAATTATATTGTCTGATTATTATTGAATAATCTCCAGATGTGATTTTGCTGTCCAAGCTAGAATGTAGTTTAAATATGAAGCTGCTATCAGTGAAATTAACTGCTTTGGTTTTGTGTAACTCAAAGATGAAAAAAACCGAGTTAATTTATACTTATAAGTATAGAATTTTCCATGTCTTTTAATATGTAATAATATGATATGTGCAGTAGATTAATTTTGTTTAAATAAAATCTTGAAAGGAATAAAAAAAAATTTGGTTTGTGAAATATAACATTTGTTTATAATTAAATAAGTTTCTTGTATTTACAATTAAAAGTTTGAAGACTTTTAAGACACAATGTTATTGCAAACTATATGAAACTGACCCTTGAAAAATGAGAAAACTATACAACAAAATCACAACAGATACCTTTCATCAACACAGGATTCTCAGAAGATCGAATTCCAGTGAACTTGGATGCCATAGTCATTGGCAGTGGAATTGGAGGACTTTCCACTGCTGCTCTTCTTTCTAAAGCTGGGAAGAAGGTGTTGGTTCTGGAGCAACACGATCAGGTGAGAAATTTGTTAATGTACAGATTTTTGTTTTTGCATTTATGGATGAGACTTCATGTGGATTATCATTTCAGATTGAAGGGCAGGTTATGCATACATTTATATGGTTCACCTTACTTGATTACAACTTGTCCGTCTTTTCAGTTATGTGGAACTCATTTGTGGTTACTATTACACCTTTGGAGGTTCATGCTTTAGTAACAGAGATGCTGAGTGTCGCCAGGACTTTCTTCTTGTTCTTCAGCTTTATCTACTTTCATGTGGGGTCACTAAACTTGACTAGCCTCCACTCATTTATGTTTAATACTTCATCCTCTTCTATTTTCTTCTCCCTCATATCTTGATTTATACAGTTGACGCACCTCTTTTTTTTCTTACCTCCTCTTTTCTTGCTCCCTTGTACCTTCATACTCATATTTTTTTCATTCACATCATCTTCCTTTCTCTTAACATGCCTGTATTACCTTTTTTTTTTTTAATGTTCTTTGATAATTCTCCTACTCTTGTTATCCCTCTAATTCTTTCACTCCAGATTTGATCCAACTTAGCTGCTCCACATATCAATCATGTTTATATTTCTGCAGCATCCATTCTCTTTTCATCTCATCTCTTCATCAAAGTTTATTTTCTAGTTTTGTTTATTCTGCATATACTACATTTTGGGTAAGGTACTTAGATTTATCACATATCTACAGATTAAATGTACTACATGAATCAACCAATCTACATGTACACTGCTACGAAGATACAAAAATGAAATGGGGAAAGAAACTGAAAGTCATATGACGGCTTACAACTTTTTATTTTATTTATTTATTTTTTTAATGAATGAGCTAGATGTACAATATATGGTTAAATTTATAACAGTACCTACCATAACATGCTTAATCAAACTCCAGAACAGTAAACTCCACAATTTCAAACCACAATCTATGAAAATGTAAAATGAAGGCATCTCGTTTGTTGGTTTTGTTATGGTGACAACTCTTCTATTGTGATGGCAGGCTGGTGGATGCTGTCACTCATTCATTGAAAAAGGGTACGAGTTTGATGTTGGCATCCACTACATTGGGGAGATGAACTACCAGTCACTCTCCAAGACGTATGTGGACCAGATCACAAATGGGCAGCTGGAATGGGAACCAATGAGTAAGACTTGAACACATTGTTTTGCATATATACCCTCATCTTTTTATTTTTTTTATTAGAATAGGTAGCCACTTTTCCTATTTATATATTTTTATCTGCACACTTTGCAACAGAGTGTCTTGTGTTTTTCAGGCCTTATAAATCATTATGACGGATTGCTTGCTGACTTGCTTGCAATGAGTCAAAATAGTGGATGTCAAATTGAATAAAGTGAAATATATATATATTATTATATTATATATATATATATATATATATATATATATATATATACATACACACAGTGGTACCTCTTGATTCGAACACCCTTTGACTTGAACACTTCCCAATCCGAACACATTTGGCGAACAAATTTTGTCCTCCAATTTGAACGCGGTCTTGCAATCCGAACACAAACAATAACAAACACACGCGGCGGCCGACGCCGCCTTCCCGCCAATCGGCCAGTCTCGCTGTGAACACCTCTCTCTCTGTTGTGCTTGATATTTTTGCATATTTTCTTGAAATTAGCCCTCATTATGGCTCCCAAGAAAGTGAAAAGTGACAGTGCAAGTGGTGGAAGGAAACTGACGCGCTATAGTATAGAAATGAAGAAGGAAATAATAGAAAAACATGAGAGAGGAGTTCGTGTTTCTGACCTGGCCTCACAGTACGGGATGGCCAAGTCTACGATCTGCACATTTTTGAAGCACAAAGAGACAATAAAGGCTGCTGATGTGGCTAAGGGAGTGTTTGGTAAATCAAATAAAAGGCTTCAAATTTTAGAAAAAGTTGAACAATTACTTTTAGTTTGGATAAATGAAACACAACTACAAGGATACAGTGTTAGTGAGGCTATAATATGTGAAAAGGCTAGGCACCTGCACAGTGATTTACTAGCTACAACTCCCAGTTCAAGTAATGCTGAACCTGAAGACTTCAAAGCAAGCAGAGGGTGGTTCGAGAAGTTCCGCAAACGAAGTGGTATTCATAGTGTTCTGAGGCATGGTGAGGCTGCAAGTTCCAATAAAGAATGTGCTGAAAAGTTTGTGGGCGAGTTTGCTGCTTATGTAGACAGTGAAGGTTTCATCCCACAGCAAGTTTTCAACTGTGATGAGACCGGATTGTTCTGGAAGAAAATGCCAAGAAGAACTTACATCACTCAAGAGGAAAAGGGACTCCCTGGACACAAGCCAATGAAGGACAGGTTCACTCTTTTATTGTGTGCTAATGCGAGTGGCGACTGTAAAATAAAACCACTTCTTGTCTACCACTCAGAAAATCCAAGAGTCTTCAAGAGGAATAATGTGCACAAGGCAAAACTACCAGTAATGTGGAGGTCCAATACCAAGGCTTGGGTGACAAGAATTATTTTTGTTGAATGGTTGACAGAAGTGTTTGCCCCAGCAGTGAAAAGATATCTTGAGGAGAACAACTTGCCCCTTAAGTGTCTTCTGGTCATGGATAATGCTCCTGCACATCCTCCAAGTTTGGAAGATGACCTGGACATTACTTATGACTTCATCAATATCAGATTTTTGCCACCCAACACAACACCTCTACTGCAGCCAATGGACCAGCAAGTAATTTCAAACTTCAAAAAGTTATACACCAAGGGTCTCTTTACAAGGTGTTTTCAAGTGACCAGTGACACCGATTTAACCTTGAGAGAGTTTTGGAAGGACCACTTTAATATCCTCCACTGCATAAACCTCGTTGACAAGGCATGGAATGAGGTTTCTCACCGCACACTAAGGTCAGCTTGGAAGAAACTTTGGCCAAGTTGTGTGACTGAAAGAGATTTTGAAGGCTTTGGGGAGGCACCAGCAGAGACAGTAGTGGATGAGGTAGTGTCACTTGGCAAAGGTTTGGGATTGGAGGTCGACAGTGATGATGTGGAGGAGCTTGTGGAGGACCACAAAGAAGAACTAACCACAGAAGACCTTCTTCAACTGAAGGAGGAACAGGTAAAGGGTATAGAGCAGGCCATCAAGAGTTCATCAGAGGACGAGGAAGAAAGGGAAGAGATTTCAAGTGCTGAACTCCAAAAAATCTGTAGCATGTGGGGTACACTCCAGATGTGTATTGAAAAGCATCACCCTGACCAAACTGTCAGCAATAGAGCAGTGAACATTATGAATGACAATGTTATGTCTCACTTCAGAAAGCTTCTCCAGAAAAGAAAGAGACAAGTCACTCTGGATAGGTTTCTTGTGCAAAAAGAAACTAGTAAGAGACCAAGACGAGAAGAAACACCAGAGAGACAAGAAAATAAACAACAGAAGAGAGAGAAAACACCAGCTTTTTAATTGCCCTCTGTTCTTATGGACTCGCCATTCAAGCAGTAATTATCCTTCTACCCTCTACCACCATCCACATGTGCCAGCAACTACTATCATCCATGCAAGTTAAAATGCATTTTCTATTTAGTATTTTTATTTAAAATAAACTGGAACGGATTAATTGTTTTTACATTAATTTCAATGGTAAAAATTGCTTCCTAATTTGAATTTTCTCAATTCGAACAGCCGAAAAGAACCAATTAATTTCGAATCAAGAGACTCCACTGTGTATATATATATATATATATATATATATATATATATATATATATATATATATATATATATATATATATATATATGTGGAGCCAAGCTCCACGCCACCGGACTGGAGAAAGACAGAACGCCTCGGCTCTCACCTGAGAACACCTCACCACCTGCTGCTGGTTCTCAACATTCCTGGAGACTTGGGCTCCCTTCCAGTGTGCTCTTCAACTGTACCTACACTATTCGACCCTCCCTGCTGTCTGAGGTGCTATCTACGTTGCCGAGTGTTGCTGCCGTGCAACTCACCCTCTAGACAGTTGTTCAGGGAGTTATTTGGGTGTCATACCCCTGCTCTGGTAATTGTTTACGAGCAGATCGTCATTGGTGATTTATTTTGGCTGTTAGCCTACTGTTTGCTATTATTGTGTGTGTAAATATATTCGGGGTATCATACTCCATGATTTTTCTTCCCCACAACTCTATAGAAGCATAATATTAATTGGTAGTCACCTCGGCCCTGACAATTATATATTTGCATACACTTGTATGCGCACACATCTATATATCTGGAGACTGGTACAAAAATGCTTTGAAAGATGAAAGTGGAAAAACTTTTTTTTAAATCATAAAAAAAATGTACAGAATTTACAGAAACACTATTAAATTAATTCTATGATTCATTTATGAAACCATAGTATGCTTGTATATCAGTTGGAGATAGTGCTCTTTATTTTTGTTTGTGTCAACAGGTGATGCTTTTGACAAGGTGATTTTTGCCGAGAAGAATAAAGAACCTCGCAGATATGACGTGCTGAGTGGTAACGGAAAGTGGAAGGAATACCTTATAAGAAAGTTCCCAGAAGAAGCTGACAACATCAGCAGGTAAAGTCCATCTAATTCAATTACATCTCAAATTGTGTGTTCCATGCAGATACTCCTTCCCCCAGAGTGGCTGTTACAGAGGTTTCCAGCCTTTCTTTTTCTGTGAATCTCACAGTCTTTGCATTTATATTTAATTTATTGCTCGACAGAGGCAGTGTTTGGGGGGGGGGTACTTTTCTTCTGTGAGGGCCTTGGGGTTAACTGAGAGGAATGTATATGTATGTGTACATTGGTGTGTTTATGTTTACCTTGTCTTGGCTACCCCCCTTTAGGGGAACCACAATCTGGTATATAGATAGATAGAGATTATGAACTTGAGTCAAAGAATATGAAAATGCTTATCAAATTTTTTTCATGTAATAATTTTATCCTACCTGACTGCTTCTCTCATCTTCAACAGATTCTTCCAGTTAGTAGATGAAGTTAGCGCTGGAAATCATAACTCTATGATAGTGAAAATCTTACCTCTGTGGGTTGTTTGGCTGCTTGAAGTGACAGGACTCATCAACTATTTCACTAGTTTCTACAAATGGAATAAGAAGACTTGCAAAGAAGTAGTTTCGGTAAGATTTTGAGAGGAAGTACAGTATACCTAACCATTCAACTCCACCTGCCATAAATTATTCCATCATCTTTTTGGATATTTGATGTCAGAAGAGGAATAGCTGTATCATGCCATTCTATGCTTCCTCAAATGTGACCTTAGTTGCAGATCACATCATATGTATAATATTAATACAGTTTTTACTCATCATCCTACATCTTACATCACTTCCTATTCATCTTCTCAGGAGATAACCAAGAATCAGGAGCTGCGTGACATATTCTGTTACTGCTTTGGTGACTATGGAACACCACCAAGCAAGGCAGGTTTCCCCATGCAGACTCTCCTCATCTCACACTTCAGTAAAGGTGCCTAATGAGCTTGATATTATTACATTTTTTTATGTATTCAATGGTGGACGGTGTTTCTGCCTGATTAGTACTGTGTCTTTCCAATTTAACTTCCTCACCAACTTGATTTGATTTCACTCACAAATTTTATTTTTCACAAACTCTTCACTCTAAGAAATATATGAATGGCTTTTCACTTCATAAAATAAGATATGTTGAGAAAAATTATAATTACGATGATTAGACCAAAACTGGAATATGTAGAGGTAATATCGTCTCCTCACATGAAAAAGCATGTATTCAAATTGTAAAGAATACAGAGAATAGCAACTAAGATGGTGCCAGAATTGGAAGATCTAATATACGAGGAAAGATTAAAAGAAATTCAAGTTACAACACGTAAAGAGAGAAGAGAAAAAGGAGACATAATTATATAGATTGATGACCAACCTGGAGGAAGCAGATAGAAAAGATCTAATGATGAAAAAAAGCAGCTAGATATTTGAGGTGACAAGAAAAAATTGCTAAAAGGAATTTGCTTGAACGACACAAAATGTACAGCTTTCCAAAGAGAAGTATATATACTTGGAATGTACTGAAAGAAGTGATAATGGCAAAGAATGTACATCAATTAAAGGAAATACTGGACAGATATAGATACGAAGACAGGACCCTATAATGCTACAACTCCACCCCCTGTCTCTATTTCTCCTACTGTCCTCTTTACAGGGTCTGGCGACAAGCATTTTTTTTTCTATTTTTGTTTGCCTTTGGACGGTACTCTTTTAATAAAAAAAATTAAAAAAAAGGTAAATACTCATTATCAACATTGTCATGGATGCATCTCTACCTTTTGCCATAGACTTGTATTTCATCCACATGCAGATATTGTGCACATGTGCACACAGCATGAATTATGAATGTATATATGCTATGCCTAGTCTAGGACTACTGTATTGATTCTTGCAGGAGGAGCATATCCAGTTGGTGGGGCCTCTGAGATTGCCTTCCACATCATTCCTGTGATTGAAGCAGCTGGAGGGAAGGTGCTTGTTCGTGCTGAGGTAAATGAGTTTGTTTTGTTTTATTAATATATTTTGTTCTGGGGCTAGGTGATTAGGGGCAGGGAGCAGTATGATACATGCATTCATGATGTTTTATTTTTGGTTTTTCAACCAAGGATTAAATGTCTGTAAACCATCTTTGCGACACATTTCAGATATTTTGCAAATTACTTTTGAGGCCGTGCCAGAATGTTAGTGGGTGTCAGAAAACACAACTGTAACTAACTCCCAACCCGCCTTGACATCTCAAACTCATCACCACCAGGTTCATTATTACTCATGGAGTCAGTAATCTGCACTATCCTCTATATTCAATGTGTGTATGTTCATAGCCACTAGTCATTGGGAATTTAATCCATGACAAGCAAACAATGCTTGCACTATGTGCAAAACAAAAGGAGCATGGCAGACAATGGATGGCAGCAGTCTGAAAGTCAAAGAGTTGCTTTGTAGTTTTATGATTGGCTTCCCAATGAAGAGAGTGGAGCTATGAAGCTGAGAATAAGATCCATACAAGCTTAAAGTAGCTTTGTCTTTAATATACAAGGAGATTTACTATCTGTCATACCATGTATTACGTGTCAAGGGCTTCACCACGTGGCTATACAAGTGAGCAGTGATGCAACACATGAATCATAGGAATAAGCAACAAACATCTATCTATTTATCTATATACCTGGTTTATATCCCCATTATAAGGGGGTAGTCAAGGCAAGGCATTTAGGGTTCAAGGAGACTTTACTCTCCCCTTTCCATCTGCACCTAACATACATGAGAACATGACTCAGTTTAATGAGTAAAAAAAATTTGAAGTGGTAGATAGAGTACCAGTGGATAGCTTAAAGAAAATATGGGATGAGATCCTGCCTTTGGATCATCATCAGAAACTATAGATAGATCGATCATGGTCGCCCCAATGGCTCCCAGTCTGTTTATTTTTCATTTGTATCACAGATTTGAGATATAATAAAGGTCTTCTTGTCAGGTCAGCAAAATTATGACTGACTCATCCGGCAAGGCCTGTGGTGTGCAGGTGAAGAAAGGCAAAGAGTTGGTGCAGGTGACAGCCCCTATCATCATCTCTGATGCAGGTGAGGTTAGGTCCTGGAAATATAATTGCTTCATATTATCCTTGATAAGATATGATAAAAGTGATAACTTTTAACAGTCCACGTAACTCCTGGTGCTCCAGTTGATCAAAGTTAATGGGGAACATCTGGGTCTATGATTATTTTTATGCTGAAAATTATCATTGGTAGGAGTTGAAGGGAGGTGTTGTGATTGCTTCTCCCCCATGTTAACCATTCATCTATCACTTGAGTAATGAATTTCCTACTCTGACATATACTATGACAGTAATAAAATCCAAAAATACCATGTGCAATTATGTTCCCTGCTGGTCGTCAAAGGCAAGCAAAAGGGACAGAGCGAGGGGTCTTGGAAGCATCTCTCCCTCCGCTGTATTATCTCACACAAAGACAAGGCACATATAAGGAGGAGAGTAATGTTGCCATGAACCTTAAATGCCTTGTTTTGGATATTGTCCTTTAAGGGGGATATTAGAAAGCTAGAAAGATAGATATTAGATAGCCTAGTGGCTAGGGTGAGGGGGGCATACCAACTCAGAGTCCCGAGTTTGAGTCCTGGCACAAGCTGGTCACTTTTCTTTGGAAAAACCGCTGATTGGCCAAAGATCACCCACGTGGTGCCATAACACTATCCTCGATGGGACTGAAAAGTTATATGAAACGAGGAGCTTCCGCCGGCTCTACTAATGGGTGGAGGTCAACCATCTAACGCCTCCATTAAGCCTACCATCACCCCAGGTTCAGGACATAGAAAAAGAAAAAAAAAATGGCTTCCAAGAAAAAGTCTATATTCACCTGGCTTATATCCCCGTTAAAAGGGGGGTAATCAAGATGAGGCATTTAGGGTTCAGGGAGACTTTCTTCTCTCCTCCCTCTCTGCACCCTATCTTTTCATTGGAGAGAATACAGAGGAGAGGCTTCCTAGACCCCTTGTAAAGGATTTAAAAATTTTGTATCTACCTTTTGGAGAAACTTCGAAGAAGATAGATAACTATTAAGTGAAAAGTTAATTTACAAAAAGAATATTTCTGTAAATGTATAACCAGAGTTTTCAGTCTTGAGATAAATACATAGTAGTTTAAGTATTATTGGCCATAAGATAGATATATATTTTGCATGACAGTTCTTCCTGTAATCCAGGTCTTTACAACACCTTGGAACACTTGCTGCCCAGAGACATAGCTGCTACTTCACGCCTATGGGAGATTGTCCAGACTGCTGAGCATGGTCCTGGCTGCCTCTCTGTATTTGTGGGTCTGGACTGTGATGAGGAACAATTAGAGATTCTACAACGGAGTAATGCTTGGGTGTACACTAACAATAATATAGATAAGGTAAGAAGTAGCATGAATCTAGACATACAACACTACATTGTCCTAAATAAATAAAGTTTCACATGTAGTTAAAAAGTGAGCTTTCTTTCTCTCCTTTGACTCTTACATCATCAACAGCGTTAATTTAACGCCACACATCACCCCAATACAAGACAACATTACCTTGTGTTTGATGTGCCATTGGGAACCCCGTTATAAGGCATTTATGCAGAGTTATTTTCCTGCTGTACACTATGTATTTTTGTTCTTATGGGTTGACTGTGAGCCACCCACACACTACTATTGTGAAGCTATTGATTTTATGTTGAATTTATCTTCATCAGCTGACTGTGGACTATCTGAAAATGAGTCGGGAAGACGGACTGGATACCGACATACCCCTTCTCTTCATCTCCTTTCCATCCACCAAAGATCCTGAATGGAAAAAGAAGTACCCAGGTAGGGATTTTAATGTATAATAATAATGAGTTGGTTCTTTCTATAAACCTATTTTTGGCACTTCATTTTGCTTCCATGAAAAATAGTAAGAAAGATGAAAATTAGACTCGGTTACATTGTGAGTAATAGTTAGTTCACAGGTAACATGACTGTAACATATAATTGATCAGTCAAAAGAAGTTATATATGGCATTGTTGAAAAAAATTTCAAAGAAACTGGATAAAGAAGAAATAACAACTTACCGTTTTGAATGAGTGAAGTAAAACATAAGAAATGTATAGGGATTAAAGGTGAACAACAAGAGAGAAGCAAGGTATATTATAGAAGTGAAGATGCTCAGGTGGACAAAGAAAGTGATCATGTAAATTTTGGAAGAAAAGTAAATGTAAGATTGTTAGGTAAAGGTTTGAGTATGATGAATGCTGATGGTAGTCAATGGAATCATATATACGTGATATCCAACAAAACCGGTGCCCTATGCATTATTAATCAGAATCAGAATCAACTACTGTTTGTGGATGGTACTTCACTGGTGGCTGATTCAGAGAAGAGATTGAAACATAAATTGAACAGACCATAGAAGAAAGTCATGCTCTGGTTGCCCTGCAGTTATAATGGGTTTAATCTTGTAGTTTGGTATTTTTTATTTATATATTTATTTTCCCCCACTAATTACTTAGCATGGTTTACTGTATTAGTACACACTTCACTTAATTCTTTACACATGATCAATTGTCTTGTATCAGGAAAGACAACCATGGCCATTGTGACATTGATGCCCTATGACTGGGTTGCTGAGTGGAACGACAACCGTGTCAAGAAACGAGGTGATGAGTACGAGTCTGTTAAGAAGACCTTTGGCCACAAGGCTGTTGAACAAGCTTGTCACCTGTTTCCATCTATCAGAGTGAGTTTATTGATGTTATTTGTGTATCATAGGACAGATTAATTCTTTATGGACAGAATATCCTGAGGTTATTTCTGTAACACATTCCTTGCTTGAAGCTCCACAAAGGTGAATGAGGTGTTAGAGATGATGACTGTGACTGTAAGTAATCTCCAGGAAAGTATTAAGGATCTGATTCTTGTCAGTAGATATGTTTGAGAAAAATTTACTGATTTTTCCACTTGCCTTACAGGACCACATTGACTACGTGAATGTGGGGACACCTGTTTCCAACAACTACTACCTTGGGACACCCCGTGGGGAGATTTATGGTCTGGACCATACCCGGGAGAGGTTCTCTATGTGGAACAATGCCATCCTTAGAGCCAAAACAGATATTCCAGGTGGGCCATAGCAGTAACTCCCATACTATAGCATATGTTAGAGTGGGAAATAGCATGAGTAATTGGTTTACTGTTTGAGTGGGGCTGTGTTGTAGGACTGTGTAGTGTCACATTGGTTTAATATATATATATATATATATATATATATATATATATATATATATATATATATATATATATATATTATATATATATATAGATGGAGTTGTAAGGGAGGCAAATGCAATAATGTTAAGTAGAGATTAGAATCAAGTGGATGGTGATGGTAGAGTGTGATATGAATCAGCTGATGTTTGCACTGGTGACAGATTCAGAGAAGGGGTTGAAACAGCTGGTAGAAGAATTTTGAAGGGTGTATAAAAGGAGGAAATTGAGAGTGAATGAGTGTCAGTAAAGTAATGAAGTATACGAGGATGGTAGATGGTAGGAGAATTAATATAATGTTGCATTTGAGTGCTGGCAGTCAGGAAATTGGTTTTGTAAAGGTGAATATTCTCACGTCCTGGGCTCTCAAAAGCCCCGGCGTGTTCTTCCACATCGTTTTCGGTCCTCTGTGTAAAAAGAGCATTGAATCATTGAATAAAAGAGGAATGTTTGTGGAGCAAGGAAGGATGATTGTGCGTGGTAGAAGTGAATGCATGATTAATGATGCGGCCTTAACGATGTATATATATATATATATATACAGGTAACTCGTTTTACGCGAGTATTGTGTTCCTGGAACATTCGCATATTTTGAATTTCGCGTAATATAAACATAATTTTCCCATATAGTGTAGATACATGTAAAATCTATTCCTTTGTTAATGAGACACTGAATTTTAATGACTTAAGACTTTGAGTTAAATCTGAGATGGTGCTGCACCAAACAAAACAAGTTTTACAATAATGATAAACAAGAAATGCTTTTTTTTATTAGGATCGCATTGCATTATTCTAAAGAAATCGTGTAACTAAAGTAAAAATACTTGCCTTCTGACATTTTGTTAAATAAAAAATGTATATTTTAAATTTGTGTTAAACGAGTTATCTGTGTATTGATATATTGTATATGGACAGGTAAATGGAATCTTATAAAATGCCTCATAAATAACCTGATCTCCTTGTTGTGGCAGGGTTATTCCTGACTGGGCAAGACGTGTGCTCATGTGGGTTTAGTGGAGCACTGTATGGTGGTCTCTTCAGTGCCTGGGCTGTTCTGGAGCGTAATGTAATGACTGACCTCATCAAGATTCACAAGGCCACCAAGAAGGAGCAGTGAAGAATGCTGGCCTGAGAAGGAAAATCATGTCATTTGTTAGTTGAAATCAATGATGTCTAAAAGAAGATATATTATTTTGATTAGAATTGAGTATCACATAAATTTTGTTAATCTTTATTCTGAGTTGTGTAGATAAAGGAAAACACTCTTAAATACATGGCAGAGTGAATCTGTATCATTTACATTCCTGAATTAGTATGTTTGCTGTTGGTCAGTTGAGGTATTGTACTGCTATAACACTAACATATTTGAGCGGAATTGTGGTGCAGAAGAAACGCAGGACAAAGAAGAAGTATTTAATTTCTATAATGCTTCAACTAATTGTATTCTTCAGAATATAGTTCGTCAAAATATTTGAGAAATTATTTATTTTTCGTCCTGTTTTTCTTCATCACCAGAATCCCACTCAGATATGTTAGTGTTAGGTTAAGTTAGATTAGTTATAGCTGACCAACAACAAAAATATAAATTCAGGAATGTAGATGGTACAGATTTTCTTTGCCATACATTTTGGGATGTTTTTCTTTAAAAAATATTTGATTATTTTTTCATATGTTGTTATATTAGCTGCAACATGTAAAATATATGTGGTGATGATAAATTAATTACTACTTAATGAAAGAAGTAGCTGCAGCAGTTTTTGTTGGCAATATAAATGATGCAAAATTTTTGAAATTTCTTGAGCTTTGTGAATGTCATGTTTTTTTCATCTACCTATCTTTTAGTAAATGAAAACCAGTGGTGCTAATGTGTATTATGTAGAATGGAAGTAAATTAAATGCTTCTAATGCACATGAATTTAGTTTTGAAGGGTTTTAATTTACTTTTATCTATATATCAATATATCCGGCTTGTCCCCCCATTATAGGGATGTAGCTGAGACAAGGCATCTACATAGGGTTTGGGGAGGATGTAATCTCCCTTCCCTCTCTACAGCTTGTCTCATAATAGGAACAAACATACAGAGGAGGGGCTCCTCAGCCCCACCACTGCGTCCGTATTCGTTGCTCTATGACACGGAATACCCTTTAACGTAGAGGAAATTTACTTCATAATATACACAAAATTTATATTATAGTGTACTGTAAAAAGAAAATTCTAGTATAGTTTTGATACATGCTCAAATTATGATAGCTTGTAATTCAAAATATGTACTATACTATATTTTTGTAATTATGTACTTTACTATAATAGGTAATGATCAGTGGTGACCTGATATTGGAGTATGGAGATATGGAGTACAGGCAGTTGTTGTTTGAAGTGACCTTATTAGTGCACTTAATATGGCCTTGTTAGATAAAATTACAGCTATATTGCCATAATGTTTAGTACTATTTTTTTTTTTTTATAAAATTTTGTTAAGCTTATTTGATAGCTTGATAGTATCTATTGTTAATAAATATTGGATGAACAGTATATTACGACAATGCATCATAAAAATAAATTGATAATACATAAATGGTTGTTTATTTTTTCTCATGTTTGTTTAAGAAACATCATGAACAGCATGATATAAGAAAAGAATGGAATTAATAATTTTCAGTTGATGGAAACATTCTCTTATGCTGAATAAATGTACGAAGGGAAAGTTAAGGATAGAAGTTACATTTGTCTGAGTAAGTATGGACTCGCCTCCAGTTTGTGGTTGTTACCTGGTAAGGGTGGTGCGAAACACAGAGTTTAAGATTGCTATACATACATACTATACATTTCATGCAATCTGAAAGGAA
>JAPQNM010000013.1:24144215-24154215 GCA_029783475.1 Metacarcinus magister | reverse complement strand
AAACGTAAATGAAGACAGGAAGGGATTGAGTAACAGGGAAGTCAATTAAAATGCGATAACAGAAAAAGGGACTAACCTTTCTGAGGATTGAAAATTATAATCAATAAAGCCAGACTATTAAAAAAGTAACCAAATCTAACCATAAACTGATCATTAAAACTAAACATCCTTGACATACAACGCCGGGAAGCCTCTAACATCACTAACACCGTCTTGCACTCACGGAATACACGACCAATACCTTATGTAGTACCTCAGACAGAAGGGGGAACATGTAATTATAGGTACTGAAGCCAGGTAAGGAGAATAATGTGCAATTCCTCGTAATAGGTACAAGTATCTGTGTGGTGGTGAAGTGACAGGTGCTAGTCACGTTCTGGTCCTACTAATTGGTGCTCATTGTTAATTCCTTCGTGTTGCAATCATTGAAAGGTAAGTCAATTCAGCGCCACGTTGAAGATAAATTCCTCTATTTCACAAAAAAAACATATAAAATCTACACGAAAATAAAAAATAAATAAAATAAAAAGCCGACAACAGCAGTAGTAATGACGACGACGAGGACAAAGAGGAAGACTAAGATGATGACAACTGAAACAAGAACGATAATAGCATCAGCAACAGCACCAACAACATCAATAATAACAAAAACTACTACTACTACTACTACTACTACTGATGGACAAGCAAAGTTAGGCCCCAAGTGGTGAGGGGACGTGCATACACCTCTTCATCAAACCTTCTCTCAAGGGAGACATGATGATGATGCGTCCTGATCACTGCCACGCGTCTCCCTATTGTTATTGTTATTTTTTCTGTGGAGAGGTAATAGCGGGAGCTTTTTTTTTCTCTCTCTCTCTCTCTCTCTCTCTCTCTCTCTCTCTCTCTCTCTCTCTCTCTTTCTCTTTTCGGGTCAAGAACACATTACTGGCCCCAAAGGGCATGTTTTGAAACACACACCCGCTCCCGTGGTTAATGTCCCCGCCTCTCACCCGGCAATGGGTGGGTTCGAACCCTGCTCAGGTCGCTAAGGATTTTTCAGCGGTTACTGTCCCCCTTGAGCAAGATGGGTGTGTATGATGTGTGAGAGGTCTCAGCCTTACCCATAGATCTGTCTCTATGAGCTCTGAGCTCTTTCGGGGAGGGTAATGGCTGACGATCACGAGTCCAGCGCGTGATCTTCCAGACCATAGTGAATAACACACACAAACACACACATGCGCACGTACACACACACACACACACACACACACACACACACACACACACACACACACACACACACACACACACACACACACACACACACACACCAAATAACAGCACCAAAAACCAGAATGAATCCAAAGAAAATATCATCTTGTCTCGCCTTCCGCAAAGCATCGTAACATTCATATCGTTCCTTATAAAACTAACGGAGCTTCTTACAATCAGACTCCTGGTTCGCACGCATCGCAAGAAGAAAAGAAAAAAAAAGTAAAAAAAAAGTCATGCTTTGATTTCCTCTTAGCACCGACATGCAGATTACACAACACACAAGCAAATAGTACTTCCCTTCTCCCACTGATAGGGTGAGGTGATCAAGCCATATGTTTCTACTTTAGGAATACATTCTGGAAGGCTGGGAGTGTGGCGTCGTATGGGTGGCAGCGCGGTGCCTGCTTACTTTCTACCTGTCGTCGTCAGCCCCTCAGCCCTTCCCCGTCCACCCCTCCACTCCTGCACACCTGGAGCTAAAGGGCGTCAGTCAGCTAGTCTCTCATAGGTCAGTTTTAAACGGTATATTTGCCAAGGACAATAATTCTTCCTGAATCTAGCGAGTCTCTGGGCCTAAGGCGTATGTATGTCCCTGTCTGTTTTTTTTCTTTTCTTCGTAAGTATAATATTTAGATTTTTAACTTACATGGACATCACAGCGGCGAAGGTGTTGCAAGGGGTGACTCGAATGCCTTAAGCGGCGGCGGCCCTTTGCTATCCAACCACGGAGACTGACCTGCAAATAAATGCTTAGTCAGTATTCATTTTATATATTTATATTCCTTTTCATAGAAGGTTTCAATGTTAAATTAGGTGAGTCATTCGTAATATGGTATTAAAAAAACCCAAATTATATAGAAGTAAAAAAAATAACGAAAGAACGAGTTACGCAACTTTGAAAGTATTTAATTCCATACTGAACTATTTTCCTGCTTGTGTCTATTTCCCCTAATCAACACACTTGTCTGGAGGTCAACAAGCGTACACCTGAGTAACCTGATGACCTCTCCCTCCTTCCTCTTCCCCCAAGTCTCAGGTACGAGACGTTGGGCGCGGCAGATGGAGCGCACCTGAACTCCGGCAGGTGAGCGGGAGGAGTGTTATTCCGTCGAGCTGAGAGTGAGGGTTTGTGTGACTGACTGTCGTGGGAGCTGCTGTACCTAAACCACAACACGGCCAGGCTGCTGTAAGTAATACATTACGAACCTAGGTTTAATTAAAACAAAAAAGTCAAAGAAGGAGAGAGAGAGAAAAAAAAAATGCAGATTATTTATATAGGAAATGGTGTGTACGCCCCGCAGATTCTGTCCACAACTTGTAATTAGAGACATGTTGATTTTTTATGTATTTGCATCGTTAGACATTTTAATTTCTAGGCAATGACGATACCGAGACAGATTAACAGATTAAGTGCTGGCAACTCTGAGGTGACGAGCGAAACTTCATGTCGGATGTGGTGAGAGTGTGGTGAGCGGCCTTCGTGGTGCAGATTGTGTTGTGCTGATTGTGAGGAAAAGTGACAGTGGCGACCCTGCATACGGTACTTGTCGCTCCGCTAGATGGTGACTGGTGTGTGTGTGTGTGTGTGTGTGTGTGTGTGTGTGTGTGTGTGTGTGTGTGTGTGTGTGTGTGTGTGTGTGTGTGTGTGTGTGTGTGTGTGTGGTAACAACTGGTGATTGTGATATTGCGATGGTGATTGTGAGGTTAAATTGTATTTGAAAGAGAGAGAGAGAGAGAGAGAGAGAGAGAGAGAGAGAGAGAGAGAGAGAGAGAGAGAGAGAGAGAGAGAGAGAGAGAGAGAGAGAGAGAGAGAGAGAGAGAGAGAGAGAGAGAGAGAGAGAGAGAGAGAGAGAGAAGAGAGAGAGAGAGAGAGAGAGAGAAGAGAGAGAGAGAGAGAGAGAGAGAGAGAGAGAGAGAGAGAGAGAGAGAGAGAGAGAGAGAGAGAGAGAGAAATAGGAAAATAATGAAAAAATTACACACACACACACACACACACACACACACACACACACACACACACACACACACACACACACACACATACACACACACACACACACACACACACACGTACTTACACGACAAGAAAAGAAAAGAAAAATTTTAAATGAAATCTTTGTGTGGTTGTTTCGTCCTTGGCTCACGTTCGGTTCCCTCACCATGCAGTTCGCTCCCTCATCGTGGGAAGGTGAACTCTTCCCCTTTTCCGCGTCTCCTTGTTTCTCTTACTTACCCAACTTCCTGGAAAACATAAAATAAGTAATCTTAAGTCTTCCCTCTCTCCCCCTTCCTTCCTTTTCTCTTTCTTGTTTCCCTTGTGTCGTTATCATAATTATTGCCATCCCCCACCATATCTCCTTTTTCCCAGTAGCCTTGGTGAAGGAGAATCCAGCTCAGAGCTTAAGGCAAAAACAGCAAACTGGCTCCAAGACTCGACGGTCCCTAAAAACAGGCATACATTCACTCCACGCACGAGTCCACATCCCACACACCACCACCAACACCACAACCACATTCTCGCAGCTCCCTCCACCCTGTCTCACCAAACACCTCCCTCCACTGCATCTTCACAACTCTATCACGTGACGCATCTACACCCCATCCCTTATTAACCTCATGGAATTTACACACCTCCGTCACATCTCCACAGCTTTACCGTTATCTCTACACACCTTCACCTCAGCTTGCCGTTCAAATGCACACTGATATTCCTAATCGTCCTTACATCCTCAGCTCCACCACACTCCCACACCACCATCACCACAACCCTACATCATCACGTCACCCCAACCACATTTCTACAGTACCATCACAGCTGTATTTTTGTCATGTCCCATGTCTACAACGCCACTTCTATATACAGCCAAATGAAGGACCAACCAGTACATCGCACACCATAAACTTGTGTTGTGCGGTACTCAAGGAGACCCTAAGCAAGTTTTTCCTATTACCAAAGGGGAAGATTTTTTCATTTACTCATTTGCATAATTGATTGGTGGGACTGAATGATCGTTCCAAATGTTATGTGATCACCATTAATATATTTATAGTGGGTGTTGAAACGGTGACCTTAACACTGTGTCTCATGTCTCGTTTGAGAGTGGTGGCGACATATTGCACATCACGTAGTTGCGAAAGAAGATCACGCTACACAGAGTGGTCTCATTAATACAAGCTCTTGATTACTCGCTGGCCATGGCTTTCATTGTGTGTAGCCTCGTCGGCAGAGAAGCGAATAGGATAACCCGGCCTTCATTATGTTCTGTATGTATACATCACACGAAAAATACAACACAGCAGTCATCACCACCAACAAAAGCGAGGTTAATTGACTATTATTTGGTAACGGCATACAATGAGAAAATTCCACTATAGATCAAATCACTTTGGTCTCCCCTTCAAAGAGTATAAACTCATACTATTAATTATAATTTTGTTATTACTACTACTACTACTACTACTACTACTACTACTACTACTACTACTACTACTACTACTACTGCTCCTACCACAACTACTACTACTACATTACTATTACTATTACTACTACTACTACTACTTCTACCATTACTACCACTACCACTACTACCACCACTACTCTACCATCACCACCACCACTACTACTACTACTACTACTACTACTACTACTACTACTACTACTACTACTACTACTACTACTACTACTACTACTATACTACTACTACTACTACTACTACTACTACTACTACTACTACTACTACTACTACTACTACTACTACTACAACCACTACCAAAGTTATCATTACCACTACTACTGCCACCACCACAACCACCACCTTGTCATCACTTCTTTAAATTCCTCCCTCCTCCGGAAGAAATCTTTCGTGAGGTAAAATTGAGAAACCCGTGAAACTATTGTTGTTGCTCCTATTGAGGTTAATTTCTCCACCATATGCCGGGGAAGGATGAGACTTCCTGACGTGATGGTGCGAGTGGCAGAAGGGCCAAGGAAGGCGGGGTGAAGGAGAGGTGTAAGTGGAAGGAAACAGACACGAGAGGTTGGTGGGCAGGTCAGAGGTCGACATTCAGATGGATTGATACGACAGTTGGTGTTAATATTTCAGAAGATAAGTATACAGTTATATAAATGACGACTGATTCTTGTAAGCTCATCTTTATTTGGTACTTGCAGACAACTCAATAATAGGTTCTTGTACGTGTTTAGAGATAAAGTTTATAGTTATTGTAAGAAAAAGGTAAAAGTTATGTTTGGCCGTTGATTTGTTAAGAGATCGATGGAAGTACACTAAAGAGGATATGGTAGTATGGTAATACACAGGCAATCGAATGATGCACATTACTGAAAGAATAGCACTTTAATATATTTCTTTATATATATATATATATATATATATATATATATATTATTTTGTTTGTTTGTTTGTTTTGCGTACACACACGCACACGCGCACACACACACACACACGCACACGCACACGCACGCACACACACACACACACACACACACACACACACACACACACACACACACACACACACACACACACACACACACACACTGTTGTTCGGGGAGACAGTGGTGATGTGGTAAAAGGTCTTGCCTCACATTTGAGGTCAGGTTTGAGTCCTGCATTCACTGAATCGTTTGAGCATACCTGTTTCTCGTTTACTGTGGCTTTCATCGTGGCCTCGTCTTCCTTGAAATAGTGTGTGGGTTAATACGTCGGCGCTACACGTAGCCAAAGAGTGCATGTGTGGATAGCTATGATAAGGAAATAAAGTAAAAAAAATCAAAAGAAACATGAACCTTGTTTCTAAGTAGAACGTGAATTTTGTCTTGATGACCGGTGTATGGAACAGCACGGCGCCTTGAGAGGCTCCCGTGCTGATCTCACGTGCGGGTGTTTCTATAAACACGACATGGTTAGGGATGGTGGAGCTGAAAGCTTTTCCCATCAACTTACTGACTCTCTCTCTCCTTTTTTTCATAACTTCCGCCGCAGTTGTGCTTCACTCTCTCTTCTTTATCGTTGTTATCATTTGTACTACTTTTCTGAAAGACAAGCTTTCTTCCAGAATAACTTGTAGAGCTAGGCCGTCGATACTAAAGGCATTTTCATAACTTTAAGAACTACCTTGGTATTCTAAACTCGCATGTCGTATAAAAGTAGGGCCTCCTTTCTATCACCACATCTACCAGAACACTTAGAAACCATGTCACTTTCTCTACTGTTCTCTCCTGGAAGTTAATCTCTAAAAAGTGGAGTGTTGAACGTTTTTCTCGGGTGACCTATTTACCACGGCGAAAAAATGGCGATTTCCGTTTTATTTAATCCTAGAGCATCCCTTTGAAACGAATGAAAATGCAAAACATATTAATTTCTATGAAGATTAAATTGCTATATATACTATCTCTCTCCATTTCCTCCATGGCTCAGCTGATAGCGCTCCTTCCTACTTGCTTATACTGAAGAAATAAAACCAACGTAAATGAACGAGCGATTCTGAATGGGAGGAGGGAAGAAGCGGGGCGGGGCGGGGTGGGGCGGGGCAGGGCCTAGGTGGTGTGCTGCCAGCCTCCAAGCGTGCAGTACCGGGACGGCTTAGTGGCGGAGAAAGTGGCAGTGGTGGCGGCAGGAGAGAGAGAGAGAGAGTGGTAGAGGTGGTCTGTGCAAACTCAACCACTTCACTGAGTAGCACGAGTGAGATGGCAACACTGGAGACGTGAAGAGCGGATAACGTTCTACTAACACCACCAAGAAAGGAAATTATTGTTCAGATGAAAAAATATGTTACGTGGTGTGTCGTAGAAAAGGGAAACAGGTACTGGTTGGATAAAACACTAGTTATCATTACTACTACTACTACTACGTTAACAGTCCAACACTATCACTACTGCCATCACTATTGTCATCACTATCACTATTTCCTCCCCACTGTTACTATCATCACTATCACTACCACTACCATTATCATCATCACCATCTTCATCATCACCACTATCATCACCATCATATCACCATCTCCATCATCACTATCACCATTAATAGCAATAACAATCAAACATTGAACTCGCGGCGGTGTTGCCAAACTGCCAACCGCTGGAGCAACCCGACACACTTTCTTTGTTTACAAGAATTCAGCAAGAAAAAAGGACATTTGACAATTTTTCACTTTCCATTGGGTAAACTTCCAGCTCAAAAAAGAAGTTATATTTCATTTAACGATAGACGAATTACACCGAAGATGACAGTTTTGTGATTCAATCAATAAATTACACTATTATAATAATACAACTAATATCATGCCAGTTCGTTTTCTATTAGAATTCAACCCTCGACGGAAGTGTCATCCATTACACGGTTGAAGAAACAAGACACATAACCAGTCATCATCTGGAAAGCATGCAAATAATAATGTTATGTGACCTCAACACGTAACCGAGTCGACAGCATCGCAATACCCTGATTAATTAATGCCACGCGTTCTTGCCTCATCTTGTGGTTCACCCTCAGACGACGTGGCTCCTAAGAAGACGCAGAGACTCAGGGAATCCATACAAATAAGTTGCGACGATAAGGCTGTGGTGTGCGGCGGTCAGACGAGCCACTCCCCAACTCTCCCTTTCACACACGGATGACCCCGCTGCTGCCATACGGGGCTCCACGACATTCTCAACGTCTCCCTTCGGTTCAGCGGCGCACACCACAATCCCAAGCAGACACATGTGTATTTTAGTGTCCTTGGAACGTTTCCTGCCGTGACGGAGGTCGGTGGAAGTACTTCGCTGAATCGCACATTGGGACGCAAGGAGTTCTCAGTTCTTTGGCGAATCTGGCTCAAGTTCGTGGCGTCGTGTCGTAATCACTTCGGCTCCGTCACGTCCCTCGGTTCACATTCCCTCCGCAAAGTCAGTTCCTTTGTAAAGAGAACATAGACTGCAAAACCGGCAATTCTTGAACTCACAGCAATTTATTTTCACTATGATTGCCGTTTTCCTCCTCGTGCATCGCTCATGCGCAAATACCCCGGCGTGAGTTTGGTTCGCCTTGACTGCATTGGTTATGGGGCGAACAACCTTTGCTTTTCTCTTATATGATGATTAATGGTACACCTCAGACACGAACAGTGTTGTACCATTATCATCATTGTTATTATTATTATTATTATTATTATAATTATCATTATCACCATTATTACAAGTGCTTGACGCGATAACCGAATTTTAGTAAAGGGAAAGATGTAGCAACTGACACCGATACAAGGAGGAGGGAGGCGGAGTGTGACGTGACGCACACAAGATATAACAGTCACGTCACCCTCACCACAACCATCGTCACCACCACCACCACCACCACCACCACCACCACAACCATTGTTTTCACCTCAAAAACGCATGTACTCAATATTAATACCATCACCTCTGTGCTCACCTTCATCACCACCACAGCCACATCACTACCACCGTCACCACCACCATCACTGTCCTCATCACCATATTCACCACCACTGTGTTCCGACATCACCACCTCGCTAGTGGAAACAGCAGGTGGGATGACAGGTCTAGTAAGGTCTCTGGGTTGTGACCTTTGACCTCGGCGGCGAACGATCAGCGAACAAAAAATGTGACCGACAGTCGCCGGTTGACCCCAGATGGATCTTTGAACAGGTTTAAGGAGAACCGGCGGCTGGCAAGGTGCTGCGACTCTCCTGCCACCACCTCAATGCACACGTGTTCCTTGTGGGTGCCTTTTGGGGCTACGAACTACATTTCTAAGCAGGTTTGAAAGTGAAAATGTGTTAACTATGTAAGTGTGATGCTCGTGGCCCAAGTTTTAGCTCACTTTCGCTTTTAATTTATCTACTTTACCATGGGCAGTGTAGTGCCGGGCGTGCTCGGCTCACAACCAAAGAGGTTCCGGGTTCAAACACCTGGTTGGATGGAGACAATATCGAGTTGTTTCTTTTAGCGCTGTAACCCCTTTTCACGGAGCAGGGAATAGGTATATCAAGGAGTTTTGACCTTGTAACCCTTCAGGAGTGGAAGGCCAGCAATCCTGATCTCCTGTGTACGTCTGTGTGTGTGAGAGAAGGGGGGAGGTTGCTACAAGAGGCCAGAAATAGTTTATACCATATCACAAAGTGGTAAACATATGACTCTATAAAAGAACATTATCATTATTTATATTATTATTATTTATATTATTATTATTATTATTATTATTACTGTTATTATTAGTATTACTATTATTAGTAGTATTACTAGTATCATTATTAGTTATCATATTTCAAGACCACCGTCACCTCCCACCCTACGCTCCCCCTCCATCAGACATTTCGGGTGCGAGGCATCAACATGCAACAGTAATGTGATCAGATCATTCCTTGTGGCTGAAAGTGTGTGCTTCCCTAAAACAGTGAAAGAAAGCAAGTCCCATAAACGCAGCTTTAACGTATTTGTTCGTGTGTGTGTGTGTGTGTGTGTGTGTGTGTGTGTGTGTGTGTGTGTGTGTGTGCGTGTGTGTGTAGCGTGCTCTAACAAAAAAAACACCCACAATCTGCCAGCCTCTTGTTCCAGACTGAAAAGCGCAATAAAACGCCACTAATTGATTCTACGTAGCCCATCACATACTAGTGTTCTGGGAACAATCCGTTGTTAATAGTGATGTCCAGATTGGGATCAGATTGCATCAACCGCCTTTCATATCCAGCTTCAGCGTCTTTGGAAACTGCAACCACAGAC
>JAPQNM010000013.1:24124215-24136715 GCA_029783475.1 Metacarcinus magister | reverse complement strand
TAGGAAAGAAAACTCTCCGAACCGGTCGTCCACCTCTGAAGAAGACAAAGCATCTGCCGTCGCCTGCAGGAGGAATCGCCACAAGCAATTCTCATAAAGAACTGGTATTGCGTTGGAGAAAACATTCGTTCTCTACCTACTTCAGAGCCCGGATACAAAGGGATTCGGTTGACGACGTGTAGTTAATCGCTTCTCATACTCGTAGAACACAACAACCTTGCCGCACTCACACACCCACACCCATCCACCCACCTAAAGTAACAGTCCCAAGTAGGAGCGGCGCTTGTCTCCTGCTCATCACGAGGAGAAACCCAACCAACCGAGCAAGACACTGGGAAGGAAATCACGAGGAAGGTTCTCAGAGGCTAGGAAGTGAAGGCCACAAAACCACGCTTTGTTTTGTGTAATTAAGTTCTTTCTTTGAGACCTTCAGCGACAGGGAAGAGGAGGAAGGAGGAAGGACAGAGAGAGGTTGGATGATGATCATAAAAAAAACATCGTAGAAAAAAGTACTAACATTCATACGGTACTTCTGGTAAGGAAGAGGAAGACGAGGAGGAGGAGGAGGAGGAGGAGGAGGAGGAGGGCGGTAGTGACATGAATATTAAGGTCACTTGGCTCTACTGTCGTTTTTCCTGCCTGGAATGAGAACGAGGAAACTCAACACCTTTATCAGTGATCCATCTATCGGTATCCAAGGCAAACTCAGGTGACTTTGGTATTTACTCAAGCTACGTTTGGTGAGGCAATGATTTCTCTTGACAATCCTAGTCGTCTTTTATGTATCTTGAAACAGTCAGATGTCTATCTCAAACTATACTACTACTTTGCGACTCCGTGTGAAGATATTTTGTTTTAGTTCAAAGAATATACTGTTTCAATAAACGAATAATGAAAAATCTAAACAAGTAAAGAGGACACAATGAACAGCCGGACATAACTCGGTGACTCTGTTCTAGGAAGACACAAGGGTGAGGACTTGAAGGTCAGACACAGAAGAGAGGTTAAAGAAGGGAGGTGATGTGAAGGAGACGGATGGAAGAGATAAAAGGAAATACAAGGAAGTCGTGTGGAAGAAGAAAAGTGAGTCTGGTAAAAGTGGAAATTTTTAAATGAAGATGTATGAGGTAATGATTACAATAGATTAAAAGAAAATTCATGCAGTAAGAGGGAGGGATGGAAGGAGGAAAGGCGAGAGGAAGGATGGGATTGGTCAACCATCTGCTGTCTCATTCTTCTCAGAGCTGGAGAATAAGAAATGTGTTTAGTTGCTTAAGGGACGTTTGTTACTCTTTTCCTTGTTTGCAGCATGTTATAGCGTCCACTTCTTTGTAACGCTAAACAATTTTTAATTTTCAATATGCAATGAAACATTGGTCGATTAACTGTTGTGCTCGTCTGTCCATCGGTGGTTGAATCTATCAAAACAATAGCTAACAATACATCAACCTGAAGAAATGCTCGTCGTAAATGCCTGCTTTTACAGGTGACATGTGCTTGGACATGTAGTGCTTGTTAAAATACCAATTGAATATTTATGTCATAGACTAGTCCAAGATACCGTTGTGTGTTTTCCCAAGTGTCGGGCATTTGAGACAACAAGTAAGGGAGAGTGTGACGGTCTCGTCATGGTTAGGATCCAAGGATGCCGGTACCGAGTCTTGTACGGGCCGCTTAGACAAAAAAAAAAGGAAAAAGAAAAAATACGTTCGACTCTACCAGGAATGAAAGTGTGCGCGAGGGTCACCACGGTGGCGCCAGACTAAACCAATTTCTTGTGTCGTCAGTGAGACCTTTAGTTCAGAGCGTGTTCCTCTTTTCCCTTTCTCTCATTGCCCTTCCCGTGGCCTCGCTTCCCCACTGATCCTCTGTCCTGTTATATTTACCTCTCCTTTTCCCTATCTCCCCGTATCCCTCTGTCTCTCTGTCTCCTCTCTCTTGCCTCCGCTTAGTCTCCCAATATCCTCACACATCCTGTTCATGCAGTGGCGGGCATTAAGTTAGACACCGAGAAGCTCTCAAGTTCTCATGCATGCAGGAGTTATATTGCTGGTAAGAATGACGGAAACCTTGTATATGTAAAGGAGAGAAGATTAATATATATTTTTTTCATTTACCTGCAAATTTGGGAGTGAAGGTCGACTAGTCGTTAATGCCAAAAAACACACCTGTTGCCGCCTCACCCACACACCTTTACGTGCTTGTCCTACCCACCTGCCTACCTCCACTTGTCCTACCACATCCCTCCGCCTATCCTACCACACCCTCCGCCTTCACCCTGCCACCAATGTTCTTCCCTCGTCCTCTTCCCACCTGTCCGTCCACCTCTCGTGGTCTTTTAAGGACATTTAGCTACCTGATATTTCATCCCACTATGGCTACCTGTCCGATATTTGATTTCCTGGTGAGCTCAATATCAAGTAAATTGGTCACCTGGGAGTTTTTATCGAGGTTTTTTACTGCAGTCTGAGTTCAGTGTGAAAGGTCGGTCGTTTCTGTCCGCTCGCTGGTACAGAATATTAAAAACACTTCGTCGCTTCATTGTTCTCCGTCTTGAAGCAAGTCTTCGTTATCGATTCTTTGAATGATAAGGAAGCTTCAACACGGAAGAGTCATTTTAGTAATTACTAACGATGTACACTTGGTACATTTACTTGTTTCCATCTGTAAATGATTTGCCAGGATTCCTCAAGACCATTCATTGAACCTAGAAAATATTGGTATTTATTTCACCTCCGTTATGCTGTGTGTAGACGCGATCAGGAATTTGATATGTCACAGTCAGTATTATGTATCTGAGTGAGAACATTTTACTGAATACAGTTTCAAAGGTTACGAATACGGAATAAAATCAAAGGCCATCTTAGGTATGTACCCAACTTGACTTCTTACTTTCATGGCCTTTGTCATTGTTCAAATATAAATTAACTGTAGAGTGACAAGTTTCACCAAAAAAAGGCCTGACGGAATTTCTCATCCTCTTCCATGACGGCGGGATCTGTATCACTGATAATCACTGGTCCACGACACACACCTGTCTAGTGCTGTGGTTCCCGTGAAAATACCACATTAACGACCAATTGTTGAGGTTGTGATCACCTTTCAAGTGCAGCATTGTTTCCTCCTTGCCGACACCCTCACCGTGGAAATGACGTGCTCGCCACTACACCACCGGCTCATTACCACCAAACTTTCATTTAAAACACTCCATATAGCGCACTTGTTGGCTGGCTACCTTCAGTACTTTCGTATTATCGTAACAGATGTCTATAGGCCACGAGAGTACGCATGAAGTGAGGTGTTTCCCATAAGATTGAATTAATGTTAAATTCTGTTGGTACCACCGTCACTCAAAGCCACACGGAGGGAGAATATACACCCACGTAGGGTTAGCATACATTGACAAATTCATAGTTTACAGGAAAGAAGGTAATAATGCGTCTTCTTCCATCTCACTGTCACACCAAACCGACATCGAACACAATGTATAGTCATACACTTAGCCTTTTCCATACACCTTTGAACCCTTATCCTGGATGCCATACAAATCCCCCGTTTCTTGGTGCATTTTAGGAAGCTGTACGTACAAGACATTCCGTCCGTACTTATGTATACAGAGTCGTTCAGTATTTCTTCGCGTGTGTGTAAATACCCCGAAGCAGGAGTAGGAGTAGGAGTACATTTGTAGGTGCCTAGGGCGGGGTATCGCATGCCGGTAATGGTTTTTGGGACCTAGTAACCTAGAGACGAGCAGTTGAAATGGCTTCTATATTGTAAAAAGTCAGCTCTTCCTCTACTACACTCGCTGTTGCACCTTTGTAATTCCTATACTGATCTACTCATATCACAACCCGTTCAATCTACATCCGTCTTTTCTTTATACACTGACGCCACTCATTCACACCTTGACAGACACTCCAGCTGCCTCGTCACCTGTCGTCAAGCTGAATGGGGCCAGGTGAGAGCAGGTGTATTAAGGTCGTACCTGAGTGTATCTAAGGCGTGGAATTCAACCGTAGCTGCTCTCACGACAACGACAACGACTACGGGGGATGGAGAGGGAGGGAGGGAGAGAGAGAGAGAGAGAGAGAGAGAGAGAGAGAGAGAGAGAGAGAGAGAGAGAGAGAGAGAGAGAGAGAGAGAGAGAGAGAGAGAGAGAGAGAGAAAACAACAACTAATAAGTCATAGATTACATAACCTTTTAGTTCAGTTATTACAAATTATTATAATACTTCCTTATTTAACATTCTAGCGGATAACATTCCATTGTGGTAATTTCTAGTGTGGTGAAATGAATGTTCCAATGGTCTAAGATAGCCGACGATGAACTAATAGAAGGAAAAAAAATAAATGACGCAAGCAGGAGGTAAGGTAACAATGAAGAAATAATGAAAATAATAATAAAAAAAAATATTGGTTCCTTTCCTATTACGTCTGCATTTTAAGACTCGAAACATTCCTTCACTTCACTTAATATTTCTTCCTTACAAACATTTCAGTATCTGCATTATATTTACGGTGAAAGGCCGCTGCTGTCTTGGTCCGCCCCTTCCCTATACCCGCTAGAGTGTGAGGAACTGACAAGTTTTTAGTTGTAACGTGGAAAAAAATCTCCTTGAATGGGCCGTAAGAGTTATGCAATATTATTTAACCAAAATTAGTATGATATTGACTGTCTCTCTGTCTCTCTGTCTGTTTGTCTGATGAATGAATAAGATCACAAGCTTAATTTAATAACTTAGCATCAACAGGAGGCCCGTCAGCTAACACAAGACAGCTTGATAAACCTCGCCCCATCTGTTATCCTCATCCACAAATTGATACAACAACCTCTTTGAAACTTTCTATCGTATTCACACTCGTCTGCTGTGTGTTTGCCAGCCAGTTTTTGTATGTTACTTTCTTAAATTTAAATCTATTTGTCTTAGAAACTATTGCTACGAGACATAACGTAACCTAATGCCCTTCAAAACAGTTATAATCCATATCGGCTTCGTCAATCGCTTTCACCAAAATACTAACGGAGAAAAGTTCAGGAAATAGACAAGAGAGAGAAGAAAGATAAGAGTAAAAATATAATAAGGAAGAACAGATGAAGTACAGCTATCATTATTCCACCACCACCACCACCACCACCACCACCACCACTACCACCACCACCACCACTACCACCACCACAACCACCACCACCAGTGCCTCCACCTTTACCTGTATGACGTCAGACACTAACTAACTGGACCAAGTGGCTCCCTCCCCACCCTCAGGACAGCTCGGGGGAACAGTTAGACGCATCCAGTTGAAGGTCAAGAAGAGAACAATTTCCTTACATATATTCACAACACCCTCACCTTTTGGCACCCCTTACCCACCACACCCTCACCTTTTGGCACCCCTTACCTACTATCCCTCAACCCCTGGCACTCTTCATCCATCCTATCCTTACCCTTTGGCACTCCTTACCCATCACATCCTCACCTATTGGTATTCCTCACACTTCCCATTCCTCACCTCTTGGTACCCATCACACACCCCACCTTCACCCTTGGAATCACTCAGGCCTCGTGCACCTCACCTCACTGCAACATCCTTGGGCACACACACACAGAGACACGCACGCACACACACACACACACACACACACACACACACACACACACACACACACACACACACACACTGATCACCGCAAGAACACACCTCAACTCACACCCACAATGCCTCCTGACACCCCATCCTGACCTCTAGAATCACTAAGTTCCCCTGAAGGTCATCATCTCCCGTACCAACAACGCCCATGACCAAACATCCTCTTCCTCATCTCAACTAATGCCCCAAGTAACTTCTTTTTTTTGTAGTCACTCCTCGCACCTCATCAACACACACCCTACAGCAGCCTCTAACGGGATGGGTACATGGGGTATGATGGGTTGATAGATCCTTTTATATATTGTGTGTGTGTGTATGTGTATAAGCGTCTTTTCTTTTCTCTCCTAATCTCTCTCTCTCTCTCTCTTTTTCTTTATGGATGTGTTGCTCAATTGTTTAAAGATGAAGGGAGAGGAAATTTGGCTCTTGGTAACCTGGTGTCCTTGATCGATCCTCTGGTTAATATATGTGTGTGTGTGTGTGTGTGTGTGTGTGTGTGTGTGTGTGTGTGTGTGTGTGTGTGTGTGTGTGTGTGTGTGTGTGTGTGTGTGTGTGTGTGTGTACTTTATTTCCCTTTCTTCATTAAATATATTGCTGCTCCCAGGAAGCTTATGATACAATAAAATAAATAATGATAGAAAAAAAAACTATGGTGTTCTCTTTATTAGGATTGTCTGTGCACCTTGTTTTCACCTTAGAGAGAGAGAGAGAGAGAGAGAGAGAGAGAGAGAGAGAGAGAGAGAGAGAGAGAGAGAGAGAGAGAGAGAGAGAGAGAGAGAGAGAGAGAGAGAGAGAGAGAGAGAGAGAGAGCAGTCTTATACAAGGTGTAAGTTAAAGCCACTGTTCTACGTTATGGTTTTTTGTCAATCTCTCTCTCTCTCTCTCTCTCTCTCTCTCTCTCTCTCTCTCTCTCTCTCTCTCTCTCTCTCTCTCTCTCTCTCTCTCTCTCTCTCTCTCTCTCACTGTGGTGGACGATAACTAAGCCTTCTCTATTTGAACCTTAATACTCTCTGCGGTCGCTGTGCTCTGGTCTGATTCATACCTATGTGGTCTAAATGGTCTGCTGAGCTATATTGACACTTGGTCCCTTGCTCTCTAATGTAGTGTGGTGTATAGTTGATTTTGTGGTGGTGGTGGTGGTGGTGGTGGTGGTGGTGGTGGTGTGATGATAATCTTCGACAATCTGAGTGTTCGATTGCCTTTTTTTTTTTCTGGAGTTGATGAGTGTGTGTGTGTGTGTGTGTGTGTGTGTGTGTGTGTGTGTGTGTGTGTGTGTGTGTGTGTGTGTGTGTGTGTGTGTGTGTGTGTGTGTGTGTGTGTGTATCTGGATTGTCTTAAGAGAAAGCGACGGCACAGTAAAGGGGAAAGTTCTCTCGCTTTCCTCACTTCTTATTTTTTTTCTCCTCCTCCTCCTCATCATCATCATCATCATCATCATCATCATCATCGTCATCATCATCATCGTCGTCATCATCATCATCATCATCATCATCATCATCATCATCATCATCATCATCAGTCAGTAGGAAAAAAAAGGTTGCGCTCTTCCTCGTTTGTATGCATATATATAAAAAAACAAGGACAGAAAACTATCATAATTATCATCATCATTATCATCTTTCTCCTCCTCTTCTTTCTTCTCTTCCTCCTCCTCCTCCTCCTCCTCCTTTTCTTCCTCCTTCTCCTCTTTATCCTTCATTTCCTCCATCATCAGCATCAATACAGCAACGCCCATCTGTATTTTTTACGTCACGCACACACACACACACACACACACACACACACACACACACACACACACACACACACACACACACACACACATACACACACACACACACACACACACACACACACACACACACACACATAGGGTCAAAAAGGTGTGGTAATGTAAATCTTGTTGAACTTTCTAACCTTACGTAAGAAATTCATCGCCATTTTTAAAAGTCACAAACAGACGAGAGAGAGAGAGAGAGAGAGAGAGAGAGAGAGAGAGAGAGAGAGAGAGAGAGAGAGAGAGAGAGAGAGAGAGAGAGAGAGAGAGAGAGAGAGAGAGAGAGAGAGAGAGAGAGAGAGAGAGAGAGAGAGAGAGAGAGAGAGAGAGAGAGAGAGAGAGAGAAAAGTTTTCTATGATGCCTAAGGACTTGTCGTGTAATAAACATTAATAGCAACAATAATATAATGATAATAATAATAATGATCATAATAATAATAATAATAATAATAATAATAATAATAATAATAATGTGACAGATGAGCAGATAAAAGTAATAACATGATATTAATCCCTGCTGAGGAAGAGGAGGAGGCGGCCCTGGATACACCATACGAGGGATACACCACCATCACTACACTCCTTCCCAACCACCCCCACCCTCACCCCCACCCCAACCACCACCACCACCACCACTCAAGACGCTTTCACTGTTGGAGGTTGTCCAAGGTCCCTGCCTCACCCCCCTCGCCATCCCTTCCTCCTTGGTCCCCTCCCTCAGCGATCCCTTCACTTGCCCCCCTTCATTTCCCTTCATTCTCTATTCCTCCGCCTCTCTCTAGAGTCTAGACCTTCACTGCGACGTGAGGACGGGTTGTTTTTGCATTTCCCCTCCCTTCTCTGATTCCGTGTGCAATCTTTACTTCTTTACCCCTCTGTCTGTTTGTCTGTTTATCTGTCTTCTGTTCTCCACCTTTCTGATTACTTCCCTTCTTTCACTTCATCTGTTTTCCTTCCTTCCTATTTCAACTTCTCTTATCTGTGTTGTTTCTCCCTTTCATTTATCTTCATTCCTTCCCTGATTCCTTTCATTATCCCCTTTTACCCTCCTCCGTCCTTCCTTTTTCTTCCCCCTTCTCTTTGCCCTACTCTCCCTCTTTCACCCCCTCCTCATCACCCTAATGACTGGGAGGACACACCTAGCTGATGGGGAGAATTTTTGTTTCTTTTCACAGAAAGTATTTTGCTATTGGCGGTCTTGCTGAGTGTATATTACCACTATTATTATCATTATTATTATCATTATCATTATTATTATCATCACTACTACTGCTACTACTACTACTACTACTACTACTACTACTACTACTACTACTACTACAACTACATGTATGCAAAATGAAAGTATCACCAAGCCAGTGGTAACCAGGTAGTTGACAGACAATGGTGCCACATATCAAGAGAGTAGAGAGCAAGGAGGGTTATGGGGTGATAAAGGGTTATGGATTGGTAAGGCATCGCTGCTTGACATACATACACCTAAATGTTTTGTTCACAACGCGGCAGACAATAGCGAGGGTAATATGATCAACATATTTAGTATTATGGTGAAACAACTTCGCCAATTGAGGCACGATACCTAGGAATGGAGGGGAACTAAGTGACAAGAGCATGAAAAGAGTGAAAATAGAAAAAAAAACAATTCACAAAGGAAAACTCGAAATCTTTTACATTGTCTTATTCGCTAGTTTAAGTGGCTTGTTAATGGCCTCAGTGATCTTAATTGTATTATTCACCCAAACACGTATATACTCCTGTAAACATACTCGTACACCAAGGAAAACTTGACATTAAAGTGCAAGTAAAATAAGAAAAAAGTGCAATCTTGCCTGAAACGAGTGTGTGTGTGTGTGTGTGTGTGTGTATGTATGTATGTGTGTGTGTGTGTGTGTGTGTGTGTGTGTGTGTGTGTGTGTGTGTGTGTGTGTGTGTGTGTGTATGTATGTATGTATGTGTGTGTGTGTGTGTGTGTGTGTGTGTGTGTGTGTGTGTGTGTGTGTGTGTGTGTGTGTGTGTGTGTGTGTGTGTGTGTGTGTGTGAACAAGTTTGTGCCTGCCTGCGTCTGAGGCTTCCCGAAAGACAAGAAATGAGAGGCTGTACTTCTGAGAGCATTGCCCTCCTCCCCTTACCTTTCTCTCTCCTTCCCTCCCTGTCTCTCTCAGCCTTCTCCTTCTATCTCTCCCTCCCTCCCCCCTCCACCTCTCTCTCTCTCTCTCTCTCTCTCTCTCTCTCTCTCTCTCTCTCTCTCTCTCTTTATCTATCTCTCCACCATCTTCCCTGATTGACTGTTTACTTGTCTACCCTTCACGCCTCCCTTCATTCTACTCTCCCAACCTCAATCCTGGTTTTCTATATCTGGTAAACTATGTTGTTAATACACAATATTTTGTTGGTAACCTTATTCCTGCACTCAAATGAGGATAGATAAGCTGAGGAAGCCAGAGGGTATACAAAATATTCTAAGTTTATCAATTAGCCAATTAAAATAGTGATTGACTCCTACATTATCAAGTCGGACATGTAATTCCGACACTTGATTAATACTATTTGTTGTTCACCACACACAAATAAATAAATAAGTTTCTCCTTCCAGTTGCAGGTCTAGTGGCCATTGCGGTGGGTCAGGATGCACCAGAGGGTGGCGGTGATGAACCTTCCACTCGGCCTCCCCTCACCGGCAACCCTCAAATAGACTACAAATTTGACCCAAATCTGCCCCACGAGCTTATTGGGTACGACCTGAGTAACTACCCTTTCTACAACAAGCTACCGAAGGACCTCCTCGACCCAAAGTTTAACTTCACATGTGATGGACGACTCGATGGATTCTACGCCTCCATCCCACACCAGTGTCAGGTAAGAGGACAGAAGGTGCACCTCAGTCTGAACCACTGTGAACATACATTTGATTGTTATGGTCGCCCACATCATTACGTCAATGTTAATACTCTCTCTCTCTCTCTCTCTCTCTCTCTCTCTCTCTCTCTCTCTCTCTCTCTCTCTCTCTCTCTCTCTCTCTCTCTCTCTCTCTCTCAGGTGTACCACAACTGCCTCTTTAGTCAGCGTTATGATTTCCTGTGCGCCAACTATACGGTGTTCGACCAGAAGAACTTTATCTGCCATTATGTCAGCGAGGTGGACTGTAAGAACTCTGAGAAGCATTACGACAGGTGGGCGTCTACGAATCACTGCTTGTTTTTTGTTGTTCTCGTAATTATTTTCTTCATTACATCTGCAGGAGAACATTCTAGTATCACCTGACTGTCCCTAACGATCCACGCCTTCAATTTCTTCCCATAGGAACGAAGAATTGTACGTGACCACTACAACCACCACCACCACGGTGGCGCCACCACAGATCATCTACGTAGATCGCCCGCGGCCACTCAAAGGTCAGGGAAGGATCCGTCCCAATAATCCACGACGCCCTTCCTTCGGCGGTGGTGCTGGCGGTGGTGCCGGCGGTGGAGGCGGAAAGCGGCCCCTAAGGAACCGGAGGCCTGGAGGTCGCCGTACCACTACCACCACCCCTCCCCCAGAGTATTACGATTACGACTACTATGACTATTATGACTACTATGACTACTATGGTGATGAGGAATCCACTACCACCACCACTACCACCACTGTTAAGCCCCGCCGTCGGTTTAACAGACCGAGGGGAGGCAATAGACCAAGGCAAGGAGGGCAAGGAGGCCAAGGGGGAAGACAAGGGGGCGGAGAAGAACGTTCAGGAGCTGGAGGAGGCAGACCACGAGGGGGTGGAGGGGTAAGCGGAAGGAATCGACTACGGTCAAGGGACAACCCATCCGACGTAGTGGAGGAGAACACCGACCTTCGCTCCTCTCGCTTTCAAGCAGGTGGTGCACGAGACCAAGAAGTTGTGGATGTCAAAGAGCAGGATCCCCGCCCCGACGCTTCTACAGGGAGTCGCAGACGGCGACCTAATCGTCCCCGCCCCAAGATAAACTTGGGTCGCAATAAGCAGACCACCACCACTACCACCACTGAGGCCTCGACGGACTATTATTATGATGATTATTATGACTACGCACAGGACACTCCAGATGCCACCACCACCACCACCACAGCTGCCCCCACACGCCGCACCCGCCCGTCATCCCGCACAAGAGTTCGCGGTGGTAACGATGCCACAAATGCAAACGTAGCCAATGATGGTACCTCAGCCACAGAAGCCCAGGACAATTTGAGGGTGAGTGTCAGAAAGACGGCCGTCACCAGCGTCCGACGCCCAGTTAAGAAGGAGGAGGCAACAGCGCCAGTCGAGAACGAAGAGCCAACAGCGTCGGTCCAGCGGAATCGGCCACGATTTCCTTCCCGGAGAGGCAGCGTCACCAGAAATGAACCTGAAGCAGCGGAGGAAGAAGCTGTTTTCGATGAGGGAGTGGGAGGGGAGGCAGTGGAGCCAGTAGGAGGGGAGGCAGTGGAGCCGGTGGGAGGGGAGGGAGTAGAGCCAGTAGAAAAGCAGCCGACCAGTAGGAGGAGAGTGTCAACCAGGGGAAGACCCAGCCGTCCTGGTCCCACTCCACCACAACAGGCAGACCCAGAGTACTATTATGACTACTAAGCCTGATATTTATTGTGTACAGCTGCTGCACTATCTTTGTTTTGTATATTAGTTACATTGTTTATACTCGACCTTCTTATAATAAACAATAAAAACCTTCTAATTTCTTTCAGTGAATATGCGTCTTCCCTTCAACTTTCCAACTAGTACTGATGGTCACACACACACACACACACACACACACACACACACACACACACACACACACACACACACACACACACACACACACACACACACACACACACACACACACACACACACACAGAGAGAGAGAGACAGAGACACGCACACACACACGCACGTACGTACGCACACACACACACACACACACACACACACACACACACACACACACACACACACACACACACACACACACACTAACACTAACACTAACGAAGTACAAAAAAAAACACGACGGAATGATTTTGAATATATGACTCAACACATTGCTTTCTCCTTTTTCCATTCTCAGACAAAGGAGTT
>JAPQNM010000013.1:24101715-24119215 GCA_029783475.1 Metacarcinus magister | reverse complement strand
AGAGAAGACTATGGCGCTTACCTCCCACTTGGCAAAACAGCTTCGTAAAACCAGCAAAAATCTATACCCTCGATCACAGAAAATAATAGCAGTCAACATCAGTCCTTAATGGGCGACGGAGGGAAGGAAAAAGTAAAGGATGATCTAAACGGTCACAGTCACAAGTCAACAGATTGAAGCGCTGAGTATTACTGGTCACATAAAAACATTTCCTACAGTACTGCATACGTAACGATAATCCCGTCTAGAAAACGAGAAAACGAAAAAACTCTTGACGATGAGTAAAAACATCATTGGGCTATCGAGCAGCTTCAGGGGCTAATGCTAACAAGGTCAAAAATAAGGTCAAGCCGCGAGGGCTTAGCGATGCACTGAAGCTTGACCTCCTGCGTGGCGGCGAGGAAGGTTCTCAATTACGACTGGCAACTACAGGCAGGGAGGGAAAGGGAGGAAGCTGAGGACACCAACGCCAGGAGAACTCGGCATCAATCCATCACGGCTTCACAACTTTGTTTTCCAAAGCTAATAACTTCCATATGACTCTGGATTTCACTGTATTTACGGGCCAAGGGTCAACTTTAGTCTTTCAAAGCCTGATTACTTCCACCTGACCCTGACCTGTATAGTACTTCTAAGGCTAGGGATTAATAACTTAGGGAGCCGATTCCTCCCGACAGCCGAGGTGGGACGAAGCCGCATCCTCCACAGGTTGGTTAGAAATGGACTTGACGACTCTGGGAAGGATTCTAAGACCGGGAGACAAATAACAAGAGTCCATGGGACACTAAAAAATACTTGGAATCAGGAAGGAGGTGGAAAGGTATGAAAGTAAAGAAGAGCAGCAAAAATGGGCAAAACGGAAGGGAAGTCACGTGTAGGGAAGGATGACAGAAAGGCTGACACTCACTATGATTAATGTCATAGGTAAAAAAGAAATACATAAAAAATTATCAGGATATACCCAAAGAGCTTGAAGAGTGAAAGAACGAGTAGAAGAGACGATCGGGGGGCGGGGGACGGAGGGGGGGTCAAGGAGAGAATAGAAAGATGATAGAGGAAGGTAAAAAGGAGGCAAGGGAAGGACAAGAGGAAGGTGAACAACTTGGCACATGGATGGACTTTGGGAATGGACGAGGCTTGGTCAGCCCAGGACCTTCCACGCGACCCTCCCCCAGCCTCGCGCCCACACCTACGGACTCCCTCGGCTGGCCTCCGGAGGGCCCACCCGATCTTTCTCTCTCATGCCGTGGACTAAATGGGGGGCGGGAGGGTGGGCGGGAGGTAGAGGCGGAGGGCTGGGGACGGGTGGACGGGCAGCCATACCTTAAGTTAAGCTCCGGATTCTTGCGACTCATTCTCGACGTTCGAGTGTGACGCAAGTGACATCACAATCTTTAAGATGCAATGTATTTAATAACTTTTATTGTTTGGGTAATTTTGCTTTTAACTTAATTTGAAAGAGACAGGGTTCAGTTCCTTTATGTATGAATGAGGTGCCACTGTCGTGCTTACGTTATAAAAGGTTACGTAGGTGAACTGTAATTTTCATTTTTTTTTAATTCATCAGAGTCGCTGGCCGCGGAATCACCTGACTCTCAGGGGCGACACTCGTTGACTCACTTGGATCACACTTGAAGTCAAGTGTTGACATGGAGGGACTCACTGACCAAAGACCAGCCGGGGACTCGTGTCTTTGGGCGACTCATTCCACGACTGTTTTTTTGTGTGGTTCACGCAGAGACTAAAGCCTGAATAAAAGGCCAATGTTAACTTATAAGAATTGTGATCAATACTTAAAGGAATAACATGAAAATATGAGGTGAATTTTTTCTGTGTGTGGCTGCCCCGCGCGTGTCCCCGGCTGGCAGGACAAGGTGATCTACTTGGCTGGAGTCTTGCAGGCCGTCATGGCGCGGATATCGGACCAAGGGTGACTGAGGAACCGTTCAACACTGCGTATGGGTGGTCTGTGCGTGTAGCCCATGGTGTGTGTGTGTGTGTGTGTGTGTGTGTGTGTGTGTGTGTGTGTGTGTGTGTGTGTGTGTGTGTGTGTGTGTGTGTGTGTGTGTGTGTGTGTGCGTGTGCGTGTGCGTGTGTGTGACCAAAATGAGTTGTTCAGTGTATACTGTAATGAGTTTCACTCTGAACGCTGGGATGAAATAATGACATATCATGAGGTCTTCGTGAATAAGGTCATTACTCTTCACAGATGTATTGACTCGGTCCTCTGCCCTCCCCCGCCGGCCAGACCCGCAGGACTCTCCAAGGCTATAAAATAACACTCACTCAGGGACGCTAAAGGACTCGTGGTAAAGATGAACAATTAACGTGTCTTTCCGCACCGCCGGCCGATGGGCGGACAGACGCACCGCAATAAACATTCTCCCGCGTTATCAAAACTTGACTGGACAATCTTCGGACACTCCACCTCTTCTGTTCCGCCAAAATGTCTTCACGCCTCCAATGTTAAAGCATATGGTATATAATCTCTGTTTATCATCAATAATCCCACATAGGAAGGTTCCAATAGAAAACAGAAAACATTATAAACATCAGAGGAAGCAACACACTTATTCGGCAATACTGCTGTACAATACTAGGTCATAAATTTATCAATGTTCAACTGTACACAATAAATGAGGGCACAAGGAGGTCACTAAAGTAGACATAATTGGTCGGTTCGTGTTCTTGTTCCCACCACCTTAGCCGCCCAGGGCACCAGGGCTGCCCCTGGCACCGCACACCAGCGGCGAGGGTCGACTGTGACAGTTATGGGCATGGTCCTCCACTAAGGTGCAGTGTTACTATGATGGTGACATGGTGGCGCTGTTGTTGCTGGTGGTGAGGTGGCTTAGGTGAGAAGGTGAGGACGGGTCTGACTTTTGCATATAGGGACAAGATATACCACCATCACCACCACTATCACCATCACCACTGTCACAGAGACCACTATCCCAAACTCAACACCCAACCACTGACGGCATCATACCCTGTTTGCTTCCGGCTGACGATACCAGCCTGCAGAATCAGCACCTCTGAACTGATGACCAAAACCATCACCACCAAAAAAACACCAACCACCCAGCCTGGCGAGTGTCACTCCAGCAACACCGCCTCGCTCACAACCCTGTTGTAGGAGGAGGAAGATCCGTGTGAGTTGTCTTCGGAGTCGTGTGACCCTCCTGGAAGGTGATGCGTGATCTAGAGCAGCGTAATGTTGTGGTCACGGTCAAGACGGCGACGGGCGCGGTGAGGCACCTTCGCCATTACGTCTGAGGGGATGGGCAGGCCGGGCCGGGGCGCCGCACTCACTTGGTAGAAGGTCTCTGTGTTGCTGTGGCGGTGGCCCCACAGCACCGCCTCCTCATTCCTGTATAAGAAACACAGGCAAGTTACAGGAGTGTTCAGGTCAGGTAAGAGTCTTTAAGTGTGAAGAAAAGTCAGACACGGTTCAGACTGATGACGTTGGTTCGTACAGCAAAAGAGAGTAGTAGTAGTCTACTACTCTCTTTTGCTGTACGAACCAACGTCATCAGTGAAGTCATTAACGCCTGCCTCGGTGACGGATGGCCTGTAACGGGAGTTCGGGGCTATTGAACTTGCGCGGAATTTACGTGTACAGTGATGCTTATGTTTTTGTCAGCATACTCGAATGTAAATAAAGTCTATTGTTATACTAAACTATTTTTAAATAAATTCATAATGTTAATTTAATCAACATTCATACAGGAAGAGAAAAGACTGTATGCAGTGATATGACAACCATTTGAAAGTGACGGTCGTATAGGTCGAGACAATTGTAAACACTCCAGCTGTGTAACTACTGTGGCGACGAACCTTCATATTTCAAGCTGGCTCGTAAGTTATATTGTGCTAAGATTAATGTTTGCCAGTTATGATGGAACTCTAGTGTGTCAAATACCGCTCGAATCATCATGTAACCTCCATGAACCACCGCTGACTCATCTATTTTTTCTCTTCCATTCAACATTAAATGGAAAAGGGTGGTTACGGATACGTGAAAGTCCAAACTCTGCCGCCTAACACGGAGTAACGTTACTGATGACGCTGCTCTGTGCGATAGGAACAGTGAATTTGAGTAGTTTGAACCGGGCTTGATGTGTTAAATAAAAAAAAAGGAGAGAAGTCCATATCCTTATCTGTGTCTGCTGAGAGTATGGCAAGCAGTATACCCTTCTTGCTTAAGTCAAAGAATAGAGTTAACACAACATTACGAGTCATTCCTTTATCTTTGGACTATATTCAGCTTGAGATTATGACGTATAGAATGGACACATATACGCTAGTCACTACACAAGACTAGAAAATAGAATATTCAAATGCCAAGACGGTGCAAAGATGGTTGAAACACCTTAATCCGTACTCCCTATACAAACAAAGGGTGAGGAGCGACTTAATTGTTTTTTTTCAAGGGAATAATTGAGTTAAAGATGATTATAGGTAAGATTTAAGCTAGGTTCTTGTGGAAACTCTCATTAAAGTTTGACACCAAACACCTTTCATGTCCTTACCGTGGTGCGGTGCGGCACAACCTTACCTAATAGTGACTTCCATCAGATCACGGTGGCCAGAGAAGTCCTGGTGTGCCAATGAAATGAGCTTATGCTCCAGGGCACAGGGCGTGTCGGCGCACAGAACGCTGTAGGAATACTGGATGAAAGCGTCGCCTCCACATCCAGCCTCAGACACCTCCAGGGCTCTCTCCACTGCTTTTTGCACGTCTTCAAGGCCGGAGAGACCGAGGCGCCACTGTGGACAAGGAAGGTTCATTATTAACGAAGTGTTTCGTTCATGCACAGGACAAAATAAATGACGTACTTGTACCGCATTACTACTACTGCTGATAGCACAATTACTACTACTACTACTACTACTACTACTACTACTAATAATAATAATAATAATAACAATAATAGTGATAATAACAATAATAGTGATAATAACAATAATGATAATAATAATAATAATAATAATAATAATAATAATAATGATAATAATAATAATAATAATAATAATAATAATAACAATAATAATAATGATATTAATAATAATAATACAACAAATACTACCACAACAACAACAGTTGTTGCTGCTGTTGCTGCTGCTGCTGCTGTCATTATCAGTATCATCACCACCACCACCACCACCATCACTATCACCAATACTACTACTTCTATTCAATATTATATTTGAATCCTCCTCGATAGGCAGGGATTTATATCCAGAATGAAGGCCTAAAATGAGTACAAATCATAACAAAAAATAATGAGTGACGACGAAAATAATAGGTGTCAATCAAGCAGGAAACAGATTCTTCAGGATTTGAAACATCTGGAGAATTGCTTCGTTCACACATGAGTCATGCCTCACCAGGGTGTAGACCAGGTGTGGGTTAGAAGGTGCAGCAGAGGACAGCAGAAGGTGTAGGACTGTGTCGCCGAGCTTCTGGGTGTAAAGTGTGAGGGCACGCCACCCCTCGCACGAGTTGTCCTCCTCTCCTGCAGGAGGCAAAAAGGCATCAACATAATTTTTGTGTGACAAGGAAAGACACTACGAATATTATGCAGGCAAGGCATGATTGACATCGTTAAGTAAATGGACACCTAAGCCTTACGACGGCAAGAACACTACTCGGTGCTACACGTCAAGGCCACCATAGGAATCATAGGTGATTCCTGCTCACCTGAGTCTCCTAGCTCGGCAGATCCACTACCCTGGCCGGGCCGCCCATCCTCCTCGTCGCTCCTTGAAGTTAGCTCCATCAGGCCCCTAACAGCTTCTGCCAACTGTCGATCCCCGTTTTCTTTGCTCTCGGCATACTTGCTGAGGTCCAGGACGCTGATGTCAGACTCCTCACTTCTCGAAGTGTCCGACTCGTCCTTGAGGTCCTGTAACTGCGTGTTGAGGGAGGGAAGGTTGCCATTGGGGCTGCTGGAAGGGTTGTCATCCTTGGCTACGTTACCGTTAATCTCCCGTCTGATCTTGGGCTCATCATGGCCTAGTCCGTCCAATTCAATCTCGTGACTCGGCCGGTTGATCTTGTCCGGCGCCAAATGGAGGTTCATCTTGTTCTTGGTGTTCTTGAGGTTTAATTCACTGTCGGACTGAACACCATCTTCAAAACCGCTTTCGCTTTTCTCCGAGTCGTAGCCAAGCTTTGAAGAATTATTAACGGAATCTCCGGAGATGAGTTTGTTGTTCCTTTTCTCGCCGCGTGTCAGGCTAGGCGGACACAGCCCGTGGCTGCGTTTGGAAGTTCCGTTCAAACCGTTGCTGGATCCGTCGTGGTTTCTGGGAAGGCCATTTCGGCCTCCAGGCATCCTCCGAGGAGTAGAGTGGGAGGAGGCGGGGGGACGCGGCCGGCGGCCCGTCAGCACCTTGTAACGCAAGTCGGGGGAATTCGTGCCCACATCGGGCAATGTGGCGGCCACGCGAATCTTCCTGGGTGAGCCGGGAAGACTCTGGGAAGGACGCAGCTCAGACTCCAACCCACCGCTGATTCTGGCCAGCAGGCTGGGGGCTCGTGGTAGTGGCTGGGGACTTGCAGACCTCTCCTGTAGGGCCTCCGAGGCGACGGGGAGGGAGGAGGGGTAGGAGTGGAGGGACTGACGGGTCTGGAGGACGGAGCGGAGAGACGCGAGGTCCATGGAGGCTGCTTGGCTGTGAAGGCCACGCTCTCCACGGCGAGGCATCGCCTAAAATATGAATTAGATTACACTCGTAATAGAAGTTGTGTGTCACTCACAGTTATTCTACAAATAATACGTGAACAAGCGAGTTATAAGGTTCATCAGCGTTGCACAAAGGAGTGGGAGGCGTACCTTAGGCATATGCTTGCGGAGGGCGGAGTGGGTGTGGTTGGGCACGTGCAGTTTCAGCAGGTGGACACCAGCGGGTAAACGGTAGTCCACATTGCGCTCCTCCAGTACACAACCCTGAAGCAAGGAAAGATAAAATCACTCCCTCTTCTTCAACATCACCAGCTATGCTACAATAACCTTAATCACATAATTGGACGAAGAAATCGAAGCTTGTCTGACCAAGAAAAAAAAAAGCCGGCTGTTGTTTTCCTAAAAAGTAAAATGAGCTACTTAAAACCCATGTTCTCTGGAGCCATCTCGTGACTCCTACATACAGGCCTGCGTGCGTGGCTGCCTGTCTGTCTAGCAACACTCATACACAGGGGGTGGGGTAGGCAGGGCGAGGAGCTCCTGTGTATACTTACCTTGGAGTCGTGGAGAGGCAGCGAGGCCAGGACGTGGGTGAGCTCGCTGTCCATTTGAGTGTTGAGGACCCTGAGGAAACGAGGAAAACAGGATTAGTGTGTGTGTGTGTGTGTGTGTGTGTGTGTGTGTGTGTGTGTGTGTGTGTGTGTGTGTGTGTGTGTGTGTGTGTGTGTGCGTGTGTGTGTGTGCGTGTGCGTGTGTGTGTGTGTGTGTGTGTGTGTGTGAAGGGAAAGGAGGCGCTGTCATCGTAAACAACAACAAAAAATCGAGTATAATATGCCACGTAAAGTAGGGATCAAATTATCGAGAGAAAGATACGGAGAGGAAAAAAAAAAATGACATGTGCAGCGCGTGGTGGTGAAGGTGACAGGGTTGTGATGGATGATGTGGCCAGCTTGATGTGTAAGATATCCGGAGGGAGAAGGAGGAGGAGAAGGAAGGAAGGAAGGAAGGAGGACGAAAGACGAAGTAAGAGAAAGAGAGAGAAAATGAGGTAAAAGAAGTATGAGTGAAGGAAAATGAGATGGGAAGCAGGGAAAAAACGTGAGAAGGAAGGTGTGAGAATGACAGGTGAAAGAGGGATGTGTATAAGACAGGTAAGTGGAGAGAGAGAGGAACATGAGGCGTGATACATTGCAAAAACGAGAGGGAGAGAAGTGAGGAGGAGGAGGAGGAAGAGGAGGAAGAGGAGGAGGAGGAGGAGGAGGAGGAGGAGGAGGAGGAGGAGGAATGACGCCCATGCAGCAGGTGAAGGGGGGAGGGGCGGTTAAAGGGGAGGTTAATGCATCATTAGTGGAGGAAACACCTGGCAATGAACAGATGAAAGGCGAGAGGGATAGATTTTTTCCGGTTATAATTTTTTTTTTGTACATGAGGCGCAGTGAATGAGTGTGTGAGTGAGTGAGTGAGTGAGTGAGTGAGTGAGTGAGTGAGTGAGTGAGTGAGTGAGTGAGTGAGTGAGTGAGTGAAGCTATATGCCGTTGATATTATATAGCATTGATCAAACTGCTGTGGTGATGAGTGGTAGTGGTAGTGATAGTAGTGGTGTTGTAAGTGGTGGTGGTGATGAATGGTAGTGGTAGTGGTAGTGGTAGTAGTGGTGTTGTAAGTGGTGGTGGTGGTGGTGGTGATGTGAGTATGGCTTTGTGGTGGAGGTTGAATGCTGTGGTGTGATTTATGGTGCTGATAGTGGTGCTGAGTGCTGAGTAAAAAGCCTTATAACACTGCCAGAACCTGTTGTTACGTGTCGTTTACCTTGCACTGTGTGGGAGAATCCTTCACATTATCTCCTACCTTCACCGTCTATATTCAGCCCTATTCACCCATCCACGCCCGAAGTCATTCTATACACACCTACAATCTCACCCACGCCTTCATTCCACTCCACGTCACACAACCCTACACATTCCTCTCTCTCATTACTCCCACTCACATTTCCCATTAGACTATATACAGATCCTGCCCTCCACCCCCCCTCACACACACACACGGTCTACACATATATGTATACCTAGCGACGCATCTCACCTAGTATCGCACAGGTGAGATGCAATCAATCAGGTGACTCTCGGGGTGTGTGTCTGGCTGACTGGTCGATGGCAGGTTTGTTTGTGCCGTGATGGAGCGCTGCTGAGGGAGTGTTTGTGTCGAGCGTGACTCCCCGTAATGGTAGTTTGATGGTGTGTGTGTGTGTGTGTGTGTGTGTGTGTGTGTGTGTGTGTGTGTGTGTGTGTGTGTGTGTGTGTGTGTGTGTGTGTGTGTGTGTGTGTGTGTGTGTGTGTGTGTTTACGCGACTGGACATGATACGCAGATTAGGAAAGTGACCAGTGAGTGTTATCTGAACCTTACACACACACACACACACACACGCACACGCACACGCACACACACACACACACACACACACACACACACACATAATTTCATACTGGTGGAAAGCATAACATTAAAATAATAAAATAAAATGAAACATAATAATTCCCTCCTCATGAAAAAATAGTCTAACACTTTAATTACACACAAAACACACACTCGCACCCTCCTATTATGAAGTAATTAAAATCCCTCTCTCTCTCTCTCTCCCTCTCTCTCTCAACCTCTAATTTACCTGTCCCTTCATTAACTAGCCTTCCCCTCTCAATACAACATCCACATTTATACATCCACGAATCCAAATACTTTTATAACAATCCACATACATACCTGTCATTCTCTGCTCAATAATTCCTCTTGACATTATCTGCCTCTCTACTGAATCATTACCCCTTTATTACCTTACCTGTTCAACAACGCACCTGTTCCTCCACTAAAACCAGTCCTTTCACTTCTTTCTCTCTTTATCCTTCGTTATATTTCCAATTATTTTGATTCTATTCATCCACTTTTACTTCACTAACTTATCTATCCTTACTTTCTCCTCTTTGATCCTCCATTACCTCAACTGTCCCTCCACCTCTTCCTTCCCTTTGTCCCTTCAGTAACGTTCTTCCATCCTCTTCACTATGCCACCTCCTACTAGTTCTTTACCTTTATACCTGTTTCGTCCCCATCCCAACTGTACCTTCATTTTGCCTTCCACTTCTTTGTCTCACCTGTTTTTATGCATGGTGGCGCCAGCGAGAACACCTGGCTGCTGCTGGCACGCCTCCACCACCTGCTGTGCCTTCAGGAACACGCCGCCCCCACTCTACAGGTGATACACGTGCAGAGCATCAGCAGGTGCCCGGGTAAAGGGGAAGGAGAGGTAAAGGAAAGGTGCAGGGAGACGGGAAATTAAAAGTCGAAAACAGAAATTAAGTATCGACTTTTGGGTTTGAAGGAAAGAGAAAAGTGGTTCTTACATCCTAGTATTAGTTTTGTTTGCTTCCTTTGCTTTCTGGAAGGGTTTTTAAAGGTAAATTTTGGCTTTTTTAGGGCTTATACTACCTGATTTTTCATATATATTTTGTTATCTTTTTAAGGTGTCGACAATATTTTATTACGGAAAAAAAGAGAGTAATTCCAGTTAAGTTTGTTTCCATTGCCGAATATTCTTACCTTTGGCAGCTGGACGGAGGGAACAGCGTTGAAGATTCTGTGCAAGCGTAGTAGTGCCTCACCCTCTCCTTCCTCCCCTTCCTCACCCTCCATCTCTCCCTTCCTCCTTCTGGTATCCATATAATCCTCCAATGCCCCCAGCTCAGAGGCTTCAGTAGCGGGGGAGGGGGTGCTGAGGGGAGTGGTAGAGGAGGAGTTGAAAAGTCCTTCTGCGTCTCCTTCTTCTTCCCCAAAGTCGGCGTCGGGAATAACGGTGGGAAGGAGGCCGTCCATCACTTCTGTCAACCTGAAACGGTAAAATGGGATTACCAGCGATTCCGAGTAACTGCAAACCATTAGAAACTTGAGCAAACTATACAAGACAACTGCAAACCATCTAGAGTGAGTGTAAACCATTAGAAACCACAACAAACCAAAACTGAATGACTCCATATCATCCCCATACTCTTATATACGATAACAAAACTGTCCGTAATAACTGCCAACCATAAACATAACTATAACATGCCAACAACTATAGCTGTAAACCATTTCAACACACGACAACGTACCATCATTGATTAATACATAACAAAAAACGATAATATACCACAAACAATAACTGCAAACCACTACAAACGACAGCTGGCACTAACATTATGACTGCAAACCATCACGAGCGGATGTTAGTTTGAACAGTATAGTAACATAAACACTATGAACAACACTATGAACAACAGCAAGCTACGTGGAACAGCGCAACACATCATCAGGAACAGCCGCAAACCACCCGGAACGACTATAATACACAACATTATTCGGTCATAAAACTAGTGCTCACGGCCATTAAGTGCTGAAAATTATCACCCAATAGAGGTAAGGGCATTTATCTGTGTGTGTGTGTGTGTGTGTGTGTGTGTGTGTGTGTGTGTGTGTGTGTGTGTGTGTGTGTGTGTGTGTGTGTGTGTGTGATAATTAATATATATATATATATATATATATATATATATATATATATATATATATATATATATATACACCACAAAAAGGGATAGAGAGGGAGGCTTCATGCAAAAGAAAATGTAATTGAAATTATAATACACCACACACACACACACACACACACACACACACACACACACACACACACACACACACACACACACACACACACCATCCATCACACACTCACCTGTCTGTGAAGTGACGATGATCCCAGCCACAGGTGAGCCACAGGTGTGGAAGGCCTCCTGTAGCGGCATCCAGCTGTCGACACACATCCACCAAACGCCCACGCGCCCACTCCCCTCCACGCCCACACACCATCTGAGGAGGCACAGGTGGTGTTAGAAAGGATGTGAAAGCAAGCCTCACTCTACCCTCCACTCTTAACCTCCATTACGGCTACCTTTTTCACTGTCCAAACTTTCCTCTCCCCTTCCTTCCCCTCTTTCATATCCTCCCCTATAATGGCCACCAATGTCCCTCTCACTCCGTCCCCTCTCTCATTCCCTCCTCAACTGGACATTGGTTTCCCCTCTCGTCCCTACTCATCCTTCTCCCCTCTCCTATCCTCCTCCCATTCACTCCCTACCTTTCTGAATATTGGCCTCCCATCACGCCCTTCATCTTTACGTATCTACCCTTCTCTCCCCTATCACCTTCCCTTCATCTGTTGGATATTACCTTTCCCTTCTCCCTGCCCTCTTTCCTTTTACCTCTTCTCTCTTCTTCCTCTACCGAATATTATTTTTCCTTTCCTTCCTCTCCTACTCTCCTGGACATCAGTTTTTCCCTCCCTTACCCTTCTCCTCTTTCCTCTCTCCCTCCCATTTTCCCTTCCCCCTCCCTCCCTCCCTCCCTCCAACCTTTACTCCCTCCCTCTCCATCCATCAGATCCGGTGTCTGTCATTAAGGCAACCATTAATCACTGGATATGATCTGACATTCGTCGCCCTGCTCTCTCTCTCTCTCTCTCTCTCTCTCTCTCTCTCTCTCTCTCTCTCTCTCTCTCTCTCTCTCTCTCTCTCTCTCTCTCTCTCTCTCTCTCTCTCTCTCTCTCTCTCTCTCTCTCTCTCTCTCTCTCTCTCTCTCTCTCTTTAAAACTATTTCTTTTCTATCTTTTCTTTCTCATCTCATCTAACAATACACTCTTTAAATTCCTACTACTTATAATCCCTCTTGTCCTCTCCCTCTTTATATCCCCTTCCCTCCCTCCTCCTCTTCCTCTTCATCCTCCTCCTCCTCCTCCTTCTCCTCCTCCTCCACACCGAGACACAATGGAACAGGTTTACTTTCGGCATTGTATCGTCTCAGCCAATCACGTAGCTGAAAGGGGTTGACTTTGGCTCAGACCCACAGCTGTTTGTTGACGCTGACGGGGAGTGAGGAGGAAGGAGGGAGGAGGGTGGAGGGAGGAGGGTGGAGGGAGGAGGGAGTGAGGAGTGACAGGGTGAGGGGTGAGGTGATGGGGTTATCGAGATAGGACTATACTACTGTGTTTGATGTAATGGGGTAATAGCATGTAAGGAATGGGGTATGGGTATGTATTGTTGGTGACTTAGATTTATGACTATATAGTATTTAACACACACACACACACACACACACACACACACACACACACACACACACACACATACACACACACACACACATACACACACACACACACACACACACACACACACACGTACTAATTTAGACCTAAAACTAATGATATTCAAACTTTTACTCCTATTAAGACCATTATACAACTGTTCACTTTGTAGTACGACTAATTAAACACACACACACACACACACACACACACACACACACACACACACACACACACACACACACACACACACACACACACACACGCACACACACACACTATGAGGCTATTAAATGCGAATCAATATACGTCACAATTTATGCACGAGTGTTAATAACAGAGATAAGGATCACATAAATAGATTCGATACAAAAGGGCATTTCATTTCCAGTGTGTTTATGGCGTAATAATGGCAAAGCGATATAATACAGCAAATAAAATCAATCTCTTATGACCAATTACTATTAACACAAAATAACAACAACAACAACAAAAAAAATAAGGAAGTAAATAAAAGAAGCAATGATTCCAGTAATGAAAAAAGTCTGAAAAGATTATAAACGTTTAAAGAAAATATGTGAAAATAAGCGATTGAAACTATTAATATTAGCGGCTTCAAAATAGTCTTCGGAGGATACTGAAAAATCTCGCGACAAAGGATATTAAGGTAACGGGACACTAATGGGAGAGGTGCGAGCCGCCACACTTCCTCGAGGCTGTCGGAACCGAGCAAACTTTGAGCAGAGGAGAAAAGTTGGAGGGGAACACGGATGAAAGGCTTAGCATGGGCTGCGGCGTCAGTGTGAGGATAATTTATCTTGAGTAGACAGAATCCCTTCAAAACCCCATGATTATATAAAGGTTGAGCCAGGTAAGGGAAGATATACAATATATTGAAAAGCTGGCTAAGTACGAAATACGGAGGTTAACGTAGAGGAAGTAAAACCAGGATATTTGTAGTATAAGGATGTGAGAAAAGATAAGCCATGAATGAGACAGGTAAACGCAGGTAAGGTTGAAAACAAGAAGCGAAAAAATCAGTAAAAAACAAAGGTGAACTATAAGGTAATAGAGTAAGGCAGTTAAATTACACGATAGAAATATGTAGTTTCTTGTCTTTATAAAACTTTCTGTATTGTTTGGCGCCGAGCATGTAAGGAGAAATCATAAACTCTGAGCTACAAACAGTGTCTTGGGAGTGGAAGGGTGGCACCAACACGATAGAAATTCATCCAGCCGGGCCAGCAGAGGTGAGTTGGCAGTGGCTGGTGAGGGCACAAGCGAGAATGACGGAAAAGAGTGAGGATTGAGTTTCCATGATACACAGCGAGTTTCGAGTTTGTTAGTAACTCCTGTAGGTTAAGGTTCGTCCTAGCAATGATCAGGCGAATGGGTGACGCGATTATGACAGAGTGTGAAGGTGGATGGAATACAAAATAACGTTACCGATGATTCGAGATATTAAAAATTTAGAGAAAAGAGAAAAGAAAAGAAAAAGTTATCGTATGACACAACAATAACGGGGGAAAGGCACGTTGGTGGCTGGTGATTAAACATAAATGAATAACAATCAACTGCTATCAAAGCCTCGGGAGAGGGAAAAGTCAAAAACTCCAACGTCAGGAGAATAATTCAAATGTGTCGATTCACACCTAAAAAAAAAATAATTAAAAAAAAATAACACGAAATGGAAAGAAAAAATGTGAAAGCATAACAAAACACAACAATCAGAGGTCAATCACACTCAGGCGTTATTGATGCCAAGGTTATGTGGGGAGAAGGAAGTTTAAAACAGATACGATGTTGATTATAATAGCACGGAATACATTTTTTTCCGGATAATGCAAAAGTCTGGCAGAGGATGAGACCAGAGTAGTGGGCAGTGAACCGGCCATTCCAGCGGGGAGGGGAGTGTGAGATGGAGGGGGGAGGAAGGGGTAGAACAGCGTGAGGGTGTAGGGGAAGTTGATACGAGGGGAAAGGGGAGTGGGACCTCTATAGGGATGGTGGGGGATGAAGGGCTTTATGACTGGCTCCCCTGGGGACTCAGGGGACTGTTTTATGCTTGGCTATAAAAAAAAAAAAAGGAAAAAATCCGTTTTGATAGGTATTGTGTGCAGTGTATCAGGTGAAAGCACGAGAAATGGGGAATCTAGCTCAGCACATCACCACTATGTATCCCTAGGGGTAGGGGAGCGAGTGTGGGGGGAAGGGGAAGGGGAAGGGGAAAGGGAAGGGGAAGCGGAATCAGGTGGGTGTAGGTGGGCGGGACTCACCAGCACAAAGCGTCCGTAGTCTTTGAAGGCTACATGGGCGTGGCGAGTGCGGACGACCGTGGGCGTGTCGAAGGCTTGGCGGCAGAAGTGCACCACACCCGCCAGTTGCCCGGCCAGGGAGGTGCGGGCGGTGGTGGGCGTGTGCCTGGGGCGGAAATACAGCACTGCATGGGCGGGGTCATCCTCCTCCCGCGTGCAGAGGCCAGTGTCGTACACCACCACCGACGGCACACACCGCCTGCAGCATAGAAAAAATAGGTTAGGGGAGTTAAAGGCAGAGGCTGAGGTACGCTGGACTATATGGAGGGAAGCCAGGTGTAGGAGAGGGAACAGAGGGCCAGCGTCAGAGGAAAGATCAAGGGAACAACAGATCATTATATTCATAGTTTATCACAGTTGAAAAAGCTGCATCATCCTACGAGAACAACTGAATGAAGATAAACACGAGACAATTGGTTATGCAGTGTTCAGACCCAAACATTACATTAACACGCGTGGCATTGGTCCTTGCAAATAAACATTCAAAATCACAAGACGTCCTTCGCTAACATCCTTGTGGTAGGATATCAGCAGAAGTAGGATAGTTTTGGTTAGATCGAAGAGCGCAGAATGTAAATAAGAACAGAATCGTAGCCCTTTGATAGATCACAGGATACAGTCAAGACGTGGATGATGTGCAGAGATGCAATACATTCAATCATGGAAACAAAGACCCTTGAGAACTAACTGTTAGAAATAAATAACCTGTACACACGTAGCATAGTACAGTACAACACGTGGCGTCCGGACACGGTAATAATTATGTAAGTACCATCGAGCTCAGCACTGCGGTCTTTAATCAACAACACACGCTGTGCCACTTAAACACATGCATGGGAGAGAGTTACCTCCCACACACCTCATAAATTGCATCCTCCACCTCACTGCAGGCGACCACTATACACTGCACTACACTACACCACACTGCACTACACTAAGGTATACAAGCCCACCACTGGATCATGAACAGCGCCACCTACCATCACAATCTCGCGATGATAATGCAGTGTCAGTGAAAAAAAGAAGAACAAACACAACAACAGTCCTCTAGACATTACAGTGTTAATCCCAGACACACTGCACACCACCACCATCACCACCACCACCAAAACAACACAGCCACATGTGCCCCCATCATCCTCCTCCTCCTTCTCCTCCTGCTTCACACCACTAACAGCCACCACACACCATTTTCTCAATACATTACCATCACCACAACTGTCTACACCACGTACAATATAGCACCACCACTGCCACTTTCTCTCACGACACCAACTTCACACACAACAGAATCACCACATTGTCACACCATCATCACACACCACTACCACAACAGTACTATTACAACAACATACCACCACTGCACCGCCGCCACAAACACCGAACAACCACCACCACCACCACCACCAGTCACATCACTAACGCCAGAACACTCACAGCGCCACTACACCGCCACATCGCCCCATTCTCACCACTGCCCATCATCACCACCACCATCACGGGTCCACAACACTCACTTATGACATGTTCGAGCTGCCCGTTCGGAGGCTTCATAACCAGGGTCGGACTCGAACTGACGCCGCTTCTAACATTAGCACCCAACACCCGGCTTGTTCACCCACTCTAATAACACCGACAATATAACACCAATGACCCAACCAAGCCGCTCCCCTGCCATCGGGAATACAATTAAAAAAAAAAAAATAGTAAGGGAAAAACTCAAAACGTGTAGCAATATCATATGAAGTACGAGGTTGCGGGACAGGGGATGAGGGGAGGGAGAGGGGAGGGAGCGTCATTTTGAGCCGATTTACAGAGAGGTGCAACATCGGTGTGGCAGTGTGTGTGGTCAACCGGCAAGTTCAGGCAGTCACTATGCATCCCTCCTGTCCTCACCCCCACTAACAAAGGCGAGGGGATGGAAGTGATTGCCATACATGATAAAAAGGAGAGATAGATAGTAATGTAAAGTAGGTTTGATGATGTATATAAATAGTTATACATAGATTAAGATGAAATAAATTAATGTCCTTTTGAGTGAGAGGGTTAATGGTCTCTCAGTTCTCTATGTTTTTGTATATAATGGATTTCTATTTATCCTCTTTATTCTTTTTTTTTTTTCCTTTGTTTGTTTGAGTAAAGTGAAAAGAGGAATAATAAAAGATGCCTACGTCTTGGGATGAAGAGAGGAAAAAAATTGAGTAAAAAGAATGACGACCATTCCTTTGTCTCACAAATGGGCTTTCCTCATCTTTTTACCTCTCTCTCTCTCTCTCTCTCTCTCTCTCTCTCTCTCTCTCTCTCTCTCTCTCTCTCTCTCTCTC
>JAPQNM010000013.1:24094215-24096715 GCA_029783475.1 Metacarcinus magister | reverse complement strand
GTCTTTCCCTCCAGGTAACAGGTGAGGTGAGGGAGGAAACTTGTTAGAAGGAGAAAAAGGAGACAACGACGCAGTGGAGGAAAATGCGAGTTGGGAAAATTAAGAGAGGGAAAAAGTAGGACCAGGTGCATGGAAGAAGACTCAAATGGGGAATAAACTGGAGTGAGAAAGTGGAGGTGAGAAAGTGGAAGTGAGAAAGTGGAAGTGGTGGTAAAATGGAAAGCAAGGGTGTGGGGGAGAGGTACAGAGACGAGGATTGCCAGGACAGGACGCAGGAAGGGAGGAGGAGGAGGAGGAGGAGGAGGAACACGAGTGAAGAGCAGCCATTAAAATCGAAATGTGGAAATGGTGTCCAGCTGGCGTGAGGGAAGGGAGTCAAGGGACTGCTCTGATTGGCTCTATTCTCAGCCAATCAGCGTCCACTTCAAGCTTCAACCGTAAACAAACTTTGCTCCAAAAGATTTTCGACATCGATACTACATTGGGTTTTGATCTTTACGTTAAGTCTATTTTTTATAAACTTTCCGATGTACTTCATTAATTTTTTTTTTCGTATCTATTTAGCAACGTAAGATGAAAACTTTGCTCCTGTTGGACTGAGTTTGGAGGTTTGCTACTTTTTTATTATTATTTTTTTTATCGAGCTAAGGAGTCAAGATAAAAATGTGAGACGGAGGCTGAAGGAACGACACCTATGAGAACGTGGCAGTCAAAGAAGGTAAAAGAAACACTCCCACAGTCTGACAAAGAAAAGAAAAAAAAGAGATGAAAAAAACACTCTTATTTATTACTATGATTTGAATTGTGAGTGGATGCAAGCAAGGCAAAATTATGACCTTTCAACTCATGTGGATTGTTCGATTATTCTTGTGTTCACGGACGAGATATCAATTAGGGCAGTTTGTCTTGTTAAGGCAACCTACGTATAGACATTGATGAATACCGAGGCAGGGAGAGAATAATGGCATAGACGATGTGAAGGATATTGAATGTTTCAGGGATTATGTTTATGCACGGTTTGTTGTACTATTATTATTATTATTATTACTATTATTATTATTATTATTATTACTATTATTATTATTACTACTATTACTTCTACTACTACTACTACTACTACTACTACTACTACTACTACTACTACTACTACTACTACTATTATTATTACTACTTCTACTACTACTACTACTAATAATAATAATGATAATAACAATAATAAAAATTTTAAATAAAATAATAATAATAATAATAATAATAACAATAATAACTGATACAATAACACGCAGTTTATCGTGAATATTGACAAAACACACACACACACACACACACACACACACACACACACACAACAACAACAACAACAAAACACACACAAACACAATATTTCCCCTAAATTTGCATGCAATTTTACCTCAGCCTTCCCAAAATAAACGAAAACGCAATGAGGAGCCGGAATTAACACAGACTTGACAGAAAACGAATACAATGGAGAGGGAGACAATGAGAAATATGACGTGGAATGAGAGGCAGGTAAGGACGTGGATGCACAAATCTACCACAGGATTATAATACAGGTTAATAATACTTCTGAAGCCATGCCACCAATCCTAAACCCAAGTCCCCGTCTCACCCATCTCACCCGTCTCACCTGTCTCACCCCAAACACCCCCCAACATCCTCGAGCAGGTGGACAGAAGCGGGTGGAAGGGTACCGTGTGTGTGTGAGGCAGTGGGTTAAAATAGCGGATCAAAGGGTAGTCGTGTAGAAGGACTTTGTGAGACAGGACGACGTTCAAGGGGAGGGGACAAGGGAAGGATGGGGGTGGCAGGGCCGGGGCTCATGGGTGACAGGAGGAAGGGGTGGCAGGGTGATGGGGTGAGGGGGTGAAGGGGTGTTCGTCAAGGGTGTCTTTGTTATCCTTGGAGGCATTGTGTGTGTCTCGTCATTGTTATTGACTGCTGGAGCGCCGCGGGAGATGAACCCAATATAAATACTGTTTTTTTGGAGGAGTGGGAGGAGGAGGGATTCATGTTTTGAAGGAGAAATTGAGCCTGAGTGCGTGAGAGAGAGAGAGAGAGAGAGAGAGAGAGAGAGAGAGAGAGAGAGAGAGAGAGAGAGAGAGAGAGAGAGAGAGAGAGAGAGAGAGAGAGAGAGAGAGAGAGAGAGAGAGAGAGAGACATTGTGTTTTATCATTATGCTTTTACACGGATGAAATTATATCCTTAGAGATAATTTTGGTAATAGTGGTGGTGGTGGTGGTGGTGGTGGTGGTGGTGGTGGTGGTGACAGGTTACACATAATGTTGTTAGTGGGAAGGGATGGCATTCATGGTTACTTTGAAGGTGTTGGGAGCAACACTAGAAATATGAACACCATTATCAGTAGCACCATAAGCAGTAACATCAGTAGCAATAGTAGCAATAATAGCAGTATTAGTATTAGTATTAGTAGTATTAGTATTAGTAGTAGTAACAGTAGTAGTACCAACAAAGACTACAA
>JAPQNM010000013.1:24086715-24089215 GCA_029783475.1 Metacarcinus magister | reverse complement strand
TATCCTGGGCTGGCGTCCTACGAGGCTTCAGGGCGCGGGGATCCCTGGTTACTCCACACAAAGCCTGACAGACCCTCGGGACACACGGCCACACACAGGCGTCTCTGTGCTCGGCTCAGCCTGCTGCGTGCATATTTCCTTTGGATGCGGCTGTAGGACATCTTCCTGAGTGTTTGTTTGTTTGTTTGAATGGGAGTGAATATTCTATTTTTAACCCTGGAGAGCAGTTGTTCATGCTTGTTTTTCTTTCCAAAACTGTACCAGATATGTAATGGTACAACTGATGTCCGGTACAAAACGTATACAGAATTATTTTATATAGAGTTTACAACTTCACAGCAGTGGCGTCCGGATGGAGGGCATCAGACTGAGAATCTCGCGCCGGTGGAAGCTGCATTTGCAAAGCTCTGCGGCAGGCAATGGCCACGACCCGACTAACTTAATTGTTATCATACACATTCATACATGAACTCCGGCCACACCAGCCAGCCTCGACTTCCCTCTGGTGCAGGAGTGAGTTTATTCTCGGAGCCTCGCAGCGTCACGGCAATGTGCGGGACACGCCAAACAGGGCAGTCCTGGGAGATTGGTGACGCGGCAGCGAGGACGATGGGGAGCACGGCTGAACACCGATGATTGGAAAAGTTTGACAAGGGCCTGTGTTGTAAGGGTATAGGAGCCCACCCCTGAACCCCCACCTCCAACACGCCCCTTACAGCCGCCTCTCCATCGTCCCTCACTTCTGCTGGCTTCGATTGGCTTCAAACGACCCTTTTTGGCTTCAATACTCAATACAGGGTTATTCATAGTATTATTACCGTAATTATCATTATCATTGTTATTCAGCGATTACTTAATATTGTCTTGTGATTATTGGAATCGATTCCTGAAAATGTGTTGTAATGATTCCACTTGTTTGGGAACAACGGAGCGGCTGGTAATGGGGTGGGTGGTAGTGGTAATGGTGATAGTGGTGATGATGGTGATGATTGTGGGGTTGGGTGGTGGTGGTGGTGATGACAAAGATATTAATAATAAGTTAAACTGATGGTGATGCCGGCAGTGGTAGTAATAGTGATAGTGGTGTAAGTGGCAGTAAAAACAATGAAGGTTGAGTTGGAGGTGGAGATGGAGGTTGAGGTTGAGGTTGAGGTTGAGGTTGAGTTGGAGGTGAGGTGGAGGTGGAGGTGGTTGCTTGACTAGGCGGGTGGACGGGCGTGCGTGTCTCCCAGCACCACTTGCCTTGCCACTCCCTGCCTCGCTCGCCTCCCCAGACACGTGAGCGAGTGAATCCTAGCACTTCATTGCTCCTCAGAACACGCATGACAGACACACCCGGAGAGAGGTGGTGGTGGTGATGGTGGTGGTGGTGATGGTGGTGGTGGTGGTGGTGGTGGTGGTGGTGATGGTGGTGATGGTGGTGATGATGGTGGTGATGGTAGTCATGATGGTAGTGGTGGTGATGGTAGAGATGGTGGTGATGGTAGTGGTGGTGATGAAGGTGATGTCGGTGATGATGGTGGTAGTAGTAATGGTGATGGTAGTGGTGATGGTGGTAGAGATGGTGTTAGTGGCACAACTTGGCCGTAACATTGATGCACATTTTAGATAAAGCAGTGTCAGCTGTGGGTCGTCATGGCAACGGGGATGAGAGAGAGAGAGAGAGAGAGAGAGAGAGAGAGAGAGAGAGAGAGAGAGAGAGAGAGAGAGAGAGAGAGAGAGAGAGAGAGAGAGAGAGAGAGAGAGAGAGAGAGATTTGACCATGCTAGTCTCTTCATCACACAACGGAGAATGGTTCAAACATCGACCCCCCCAACCCCACCCCACCCCCCAATCAATGTGGTTGTTTTCGCTTTCAAGATAAAAAGTAAAGTATTTCCTGATTGGTTCAATACAAACACTACAAACACTCAGGTCTCACAAAGCAGAGACATAGACAGAGGCATAGACATAGATAGATACATAGACAACAAATGACGTCCTTCATACCAATGTAGACTACGAAGAACGTCCATTCATAGTGTTGGGACTTATAATGTGGAATATTTTACCCAGCCATGAAACACACTCAAACACACTCTAACACACTCAAACACACTCTAACACACTCAAACACACTCAAACACACTCTAACACACTCAAACACACTCTAACACACTCTAACACACTCCAACACACTCTAACACACTCCAACACACTCTAACACACTCTAACACACTCTAACACACTCAAACACACTCAAACACACTCTAACACACTCAAACACACTCAGACACACTCTAACACACTCAAACACACACACACACACACACACACACACACACACACACACACACACACACACACACACACACTCTAACACACACACACACACAAACACACTCTAACACACTCACTCTAACACACTCAGACACACTCAAACACACTCAAACACACTCAAACACATTCTAACACACTCTAACACACTGTAACACACTCTAACACACTCAGACACACTCTA
>JAPQNM010000013.1:24069215-24076715 GCA_029783475.1 Metacarcinus magister | reverse complement strand
GGAGGGGAAGGAAGGGAAGGAAAGGATGTGGGACGTGTAAAGGGAACAGAGAGAGAGAGAAAAAAAAAAGAGGAAAAAACAACTGAAAAAAGGAGAGTGAGGGAAGGAATCAATAAATGAGTGAAGAAAAACTAATATAAACTACAAATAACGGAGTAAGAAAGACAAGAAAGCAGAGAAGAAATCACAAGTCTGAGGCAAGGAAGCAGATTCGCGAGTAAAGGTCTGGTGTCTCAGGGGTCTGTCTGTGGCCACAAGGTCGTATCAATGAGCAGGATAACCTTCCAAGGTCTCATATCCAGTCTGCCTGTCCGCGTCTTTCATCTGGAAGGTCACCTCTCTCACTCAGCCTCCCAGTCACTTCGTTTCCCGCAGACTTCTCACGATTTTTCTTTCCAATCCACACTCCCTCTCTTTTCTCTCCTCCCTGAAAACCTCTCTCCTTTCCTTCCCCTTCAGTACCTTTAAAAATCGTCTCTCCGTCAACTCCTTTTCTTCTCAATTTCCTTTCCCGTCTTCACCCTCCCTTTCCCCTTTTCTTTCCAGGAGAAATGCAAGGAGTGGAAGGCTGTGTGAGATTCCGATCCCCTCCCCCTTCCTCCCGTCCTTATCCCCTCCACTGCCACTAACACTCAAGGATTAGGTGTGTGTGTGTGTGTGTGTGTGTGTGTGTGTGTGTGTGTGTGTGTGTGTGTGTGTGTGTGTGTGTGTGTGTGTGTGTGTGTGTGTGTGTGTGTGTGTGTGTGTGTGTGTGTGTGTGTGTGTGTGTGTGTGTGTGTGTGTGTGTGTGTGTGCATCAGTGATAGGCTTTCAACTCGCTTATCGGCACGAACACATGTTTACACAGATCTTATCGTTCTGCGAGACCCCGGTGTCGACCTCGCTTCTCTATGCACACGGCCACATCAACTGCTACCGTGATTTATCAAACGACGCGCTGGCAATCAGGAGCCACACGCCCAACATACTCGTACTTTAAGCGGGAGGCAGTGCGGGAATCACCGTTTTCTAAGTGAATAGTTTACGAACGCCGATCATTCCGCCACCTCATTTTTCCCCCTCACTGCGTCTTGTCATGACCCCAATCTTTTGATTCATCACGCCGCATAATGTGTTCAGTCAGCCTCGTGTCAACCATCAAAAAAATGTGTTCAAGTGTTGCTAGTCGTGTTGGGTTCCTGCAACACACAATGTCTAGCTGATATATCCCAGGATTATTTTAAGCTGCGTCTTGTATACAGTTTCGCGCCGTTAAGGTGATGCTGTGTCTTGGGTCAGGCCGTGTCGCTGCTGAGTTATGCTGTGCTCAGCTTCGCCCACCAAGTAACGAGGTTCGCTGTGTGCTGTCGCGTTATGAAATCCTACTGTTCTTTAGCACCCCATTAGGACGTGCGCACACCTGCCTTCATTATCCAGCCAGGTGTTCGGGTCTTGTTCCGACGCGGCTGGAAGGAGGCCGGGGAGAGCACAGGTAAGCTCGCCAGGTGTGTAAGTTGTCCAATTAAGAAGATGTGTTACGATGGCCGGTATCAGGCAGCGGCATCTTCCTTAATGCAAACTTGTCCCTATAACCTTAACTCCGCCCGCCATCTTAGGTAAACGAGAAGATTTCGAGTATTATCAGAATTCTTTCACTATTCCCTACCCGCTCCTCCTCCTCCTCCTCCTTCTAATATTCCTTCTGTCTCTTTTCGGTCACGATGGAGAAGCAGAACTCGCGTCAAATACAAATGAAAATCTGGAATAGTCTCGTTATCGAGGATGTCTGAAGAGATACGTGAAGCAGATCAGCTGGAACCGAACCTCCATGTGTGTGTGTGTGTGTGTGTGTGTGTGTGTGTGTGTGTGTGTGTGTGTGTGTGTGTGTGTGTGTGTGTGTGTGTGTGTGTGTACGTAAGACACTCAAGGTAATCCAAGGCTCCCCACTTTAGAGGACCTTCAGTCGGAATTTACATGACGCTAAGTTCCTCACTGGGCGGAATTAACAATGTCGAGCCGGAGCCAGGAAAGACGAGCCCCCAGGGATCAGGGGCACCAGAACAGTTACTGCCACAACCAGGGAACTGAAGCAGGAGGAGAAGGGACAGGAGGATGAGGAAGAGGAAAAGGAGAAAGGAAAGGAAAAGGAGAAGGAGGAGGAAGAATGATAATAGTGATAATAGTAATAATAGTAATAATAATAATAATAATAATAATAATAATAATAATAATAATAATAATAATAATAAGAAGAAGAAGAAGAAGAAGAAGAAGAAAATACGAAGAAAAAGAAGAGGATAAAGAAATAGAATATAAAGAATATGAATAACATCAGTATCAAAACATGACAAGGAAGAAAAAGATAAAAAGACGACAAAAAAAGAAGAAGAAGAAGAAGAAGAAGAAGAAGAAGAAGAAGAAGAAGAAGAAGAAGAAGAAGAAGAAGAGGACGACGACGAGGAGGAGGAAGAGGAGCATTCAAAAGAAGAAATAAAACACTACATACATAGTTAAATAATAAAATATATATATATATATATATATATATATATATATATATATATATATATATATATATATATATATATAAAATGGAAAGCTCCCAGAGGAGGCATTAAAATCACTCCAACGTTCTGGGGTGGAATCGTACATAATAAATTTGGTGGAATACTCAACTCAACAACATATTCCTACATACGTTATACTCTTCACTACTACTAACACTTCACTTCTCTTCCACTTCCTAGGCTTTACTACTACTACTGCTTCTACTGCATGGCTGGCGTAAGTGTACCTACTGCTCCTCACTGTATTTATGAGTAGAGTAAGTAAGTTATCTTTAAACCCAGCAAGGTAAGTAGTAAAGTAAAGTATATACGTGTAAGTAGACTTGTATAGCGCCGTAGGTTGCTCATATTTCTTATATTACAATGTTCGTGTTTTGTTAGATTAGTTTTACTCTTTTTTTTTCGTTCGTATGTTTGTAATTCCACTGACATGTTTCTCCTCCTTGTTTTTGTTTTTTTTAGTTGTTTATACATTCTGGTGGATATATTAATTTCAGGTTTTTTTTTTTCTCTCGCTCATTTTTCGATTTTCTTTACCATCTCTATTTCCTCTTCTTTCTCTTTCTTTTTTCTATTTTCCATTCTCTTCCTATTCCCTCTTTTCCAAATGTTTAATTCTCTTTCTCATTATCCTCTTCCATATCTTCATCATCTTTTTTGTTTCAGTCCTATCTGTTCACATTCTTCTCTTTCATTCTATTCTATTCTATTCTTTCTATACTATTCCATTCTATTCTAATGTATTCTATTCCCCTTCTATTTTTCCTCTTTTTTTTTATTTCCTTTGTTATTACCCTCACCCTCTTTCTCCTCTTCATCTCCTATTATTTCAGTCCCTTTCGTCCACACTCTCCTCTTTAAATACGTGTGTGAACCATACTGCTTTCTTTACCAAAACGTCCTTCACATCATTAGCTTCTCCCTCTTCTTAACTCGACACAACCCTAAAAGGTCCATTTGATCTTTATATACAAGCTTCTTTGACTCTCTTTCAGGAGTTACCTTATCACGTCCTTCCATTACGATGCACACTCACTAAATCACTGAAAGTCGTCTTCATGTGGCGACTCATATCTTGGTTATTTTTTATTCATTTTTTTTTACCAGAGACGACTAATACAAGGTAGCGTGTGTAGTGGTGGTGGTGGAGGTGGTGGTGGTGGTGGTGGTGGTGGTGGTGGTGTGTGTGTGTGTGTGTGTGTGTGTGTGTGTGTGTGTGTGTGTGTGTGTGTGTGTGTGTGTGTGTGTGTGTGTGTGTGTGTGGGTGTGTGCGCGCGTTAAGTTTTCTCTCTGTGAGTCGCCATTAATAAGCTAGTCGCCTTATCAACACACATTTTCTCTCTAACCCTTCCTTTCTTTTCCTTTCCTCCTTTCTTCCCTCCCTCCCTCCCTCCCTCACTACCGCTGTGCTGCATCATATATTCTTTTCAGTTGCTGTCATCATGAACACTTCAACTGAGCCTCTCCAGCGTGCGTCTCCTCCCTGGGGTCCTCGCCGCAATGGACTTCCTATTCATAGTGTAAGAGATGTATACACAGTAGTCTCTAACAAGGCTATTTTTTACCGGTGTAACCCCTGAAGAAAAAAAACGTGTTCCGTAACGTCCTCTCTAACAGTAGTTGCCTGCACGGCGGAGTGTGTACTTAAGGTAGCTTTTTTTAGGAGTAGGAGTAGGTTTCTGGTTTGACTGAGTTCCGCGGAGGAGTCGACCTTCTTATAAACACACACACACACACACACACACACACACACACACACACACACACACACACACACACACACACACACACACACACACACACACACAGGATAGAAAGGAACGATGCATCATCTTTAAATGTTTCATCCCTGTAGCTGTTATTCCTTTCACGATATAATTTGTACTCCTTTTTCTCATCTTTTTTTATCTTCCTTTTCTCCATATTACACCTTTTTTTTCTTATCCTCCTTATCATCGTTATCTCCCTCCGTCTTCTCCTTTCCTCCTCGCATAAACATGTCAGACTGGACCACCTTTTTAGACGTGCCAAAAAAATCACCACCTCCAGACCAGACCATCTTTATATATTCATTGAAATTCTGGCATCTCGTCCTATAAACATCAGATGACGACGAGGACAAGGACGACGAGGGAGCAGGACACGTAGCAGAGTACAGGGAAAAGAAAATGAAACTAGAAAGCGTTGGATTGGACGAGACGGAATAAACAAAGAGAAAGAGGCTAAGAGAAAAAACAACACGGTTACTAAGAAAGAAAGAGAGGGAGAGAGAGTAAAAAGAGTCTGTGAAAATATTAAAGCTAATTAGCATGTGCAAACACACGAGAAGACGACTCAATGTTTGAAGTATGAAAGGGAGAGAGAACGAAAGAAAGAAAGAAAGAAAGAAAGGAAGGAAGGAAGGAAGGAAGGAAGGGAGAGACGAAGGGAGGGGGAGGAGAAATGGAGAGAAAAAAAGAGAGTAAAGGAAAGAAAAAAAGAATAGCAAATACCCAGGAAGTACTCGAGGCGTTCTTAGTACCACGTCTGCCTTGGTGTTCCAGGAACCTCATATTTCTGACTCATCACGGTATATCAAGTACGTAGTTCGTTCTGTGTTATCGAAGGCCCCGCGCGCTCCTCCATTACCGTCCTCGGAAAACAAATGCTCCCCGTCCTCGGCCTCGCTACTTCATCAATCTTACCTTCGTCTCGTCACCCCCTCTCCTCACCTACCCTCACTCCCTCTCACTCACTTCCCCACCGTCCGTCCTTTCCTCCTCTCTTTTCTCTCATTTTCTCCCTCCCTTTCTCTTCCTTTCACTCCTTCTCTCCTGGACTGCTGCTGCCGCATCGAGATACATTCAGGCCCAAAGCACGTCCCTCGTCGCCCCGCCGTCTCCTCCTGCTGCCGTCATCGCCTCGCCAAAAACTTGACGGCGTGGCGTCGGGAGGCTCAACTTAATGGCGGGGCAGACCCTAGGTGGTGGTGGTGGTGGTGGTGGTGGTGGTGGTGGTGGGCTTAGAACTGAACTAAATTCTCTTATATTTAGTAAGCCATAGTAAACAAGAGACTAAAAACGCTGTGTAAGGATTAAGCGATGCTGCTCCATTACTGCCTCTGTAACATTGGTGGATGAAAGGGAATTTGTGTTCTATGTTTTGTGAAGCAGAAAGTAATGCACTGATAATGGAAGAACATCAACTATGACCTTGAAACTGGGGAACACGTGCACCTCATCCCGGCGTAGACTGTACCCACTCACCTTCTGACGCGTGGGGGTGGCGGCGGTGCTGGTGGGGAGGGGAAGATGCCTCCTTCCATCACCTGCTCCTTCAAACCCAGCCAGTCACTGAGAGACACGCGGGGCATGGTCAGGGAGTCCTTTGCTCGCAGATACTCGTTTTTCCAGGTTTTGGACGCACTTAGAACCTCTTCCAGGCTCGTAACCTTAAGCCAGTCGGGTTTCCACTGGACAGATTTCATCCATTTCAGAGACTTTTGCGAGTGAGTCTTCCAGTCAGGCCACGGTAAGGCTTCTGGACTCAGCTGGAACCACGAGCAGCTGATACTGGAATGTCTTGACGTCTGGTGCCCAAATTCCAACTCTTGAGATATACCTTCGAGGTCCTGGGAAGCATCTGTATCCTCCAAACGTGTCCGTGTGGCCTGGAAGTTCCTGGATTGGTTTCTCTCCTGTGCGTTTAAGTTCTCGGCGCCTCCGTTGTTATTCTTGTGTTTGTTGTTGTTGTTGTTATGGAAGGCAGCGGGTGGGATGTGACCCCGTGCCTGGTTGGTTCTAGTCTGTATGTACAGGGAGGCCGTCACCTCGTGGGCTATCATGCCTCCTCCTCCTCCTCCTCTTTCTTCCCCCTCACCCCAGAACACCTTCGATCCCCCTTACTTTCTCGTGTTTCACTGGCTTTCGTCACTCAGCCGCCTTCAAGGGTATAGTTATGTTCCTTCGGCCTCCTGTTCATCATGCCTTATTTCCTTTGTCTTTAAAGCTTTCATCACTATAATTTCCACCTTAACATTGATCAGGGTTTACACGTATAACACACACTAATGTTTATTCGGTTATTTATTTTTCGTATTGGATTTATATATATAAATGTTTTGCATCACTGAAAAAAAAAAGTATTATCGGAAATGAGTGAACCATCCCGTGGTTAACTATCGGTAAAGAATCGAGGTGAGTAGCGGGTGCGTCACTTTCTCCTTATTTAGTCTCTTATATCGCTCCTACCAACGTCCGAAAAGAATAGGAAACTGACTGAGGTTTAAAGAAAAAAGTGAGGCGCATGTTATAACCATGTTTATGTCCTGTCAGGGCGGGTGTGTGGGTGTAAGTTGTGGTGGTGGCGGTGGACACAAGTTAAGGACACGTATGTTTTTTCATAACATCTACTCAAAGTATACTCAATTTCTATCTTCATTACCTTACAATTCACAACTTTTAAGAAACACACAACATCGGTATGAACAAACGCACGGCACCTCAACACAGCCGTCATTAGCACCACTTGTCAGGGGAAGAATGCGCCTTTATGTATAGGAGAAACAGGCAACAACGTCCTTTCAACTAACCATGGCCCCCGCGACAACCTGGCGCCCGCCGTCCAACACGCCGCCTGGCACGCTACTGGAATTTACCTTGGGGCGGCGCATCGCTCTTCAGCACATAACACAAAGGAAAATATCTTGTTTAATACTTGGTCGCAGAGAAATAGAAATAACAGGTGACTCGTTAAGCACGGTGATGGATTTCAGGTGTGATGGATAAACAGGTGCATCATAGAGAAAGAGAGAGAGAAAGAGAGAGAGAGAGAGAGAGAGAGAGAGAGAGAGAGAGAGAGAGAGAGAGAGAGAGAGAGAGAGAGAGAGAGAGAGAGAGAGAGAGAGAGAGAGAGAGAGAGAGAGAGAGAGAGAGAGAGAGAGAGAGAGAGAGCTCCTTTGATGTGAATATTCTTT
>JAPQNM010000013.1:24056715-24066715 GCA_029783475.1 Metacarcinus magister | reverse complement strand
CCACTGCTGCCAGTCTGCCGCCAGTGACGAGGACCCGGCAACTCAGAACTAGAGGGGAAGGGGTTGGATGGTGGAGGGGCACAGGAGGCTGGCAGAGGAGTGGGTAAGAGAGGCAGTGTTTGACACGGACTACTCTTTTCTTTTCACGAATCGACGTCACAGTAATGGAACGGGAATGTCTGCTTCACTGCCTTCCACGCCCGGTGGCTCGCATACCACCTGCCTTGAGTCCGTTTTCGTTAGATATTAGAAAGTGAAGCTGCCTGGCAAGCGAGACTTAAGGCCGCGCCGGCAACTGGTGTCTCGCCGTCTAGGCGGGACCAGTGACCAGGGAAATACCGCACCCGGCACGCCCCTCCAGTGCATACGAGGACTACACTAATCATGGAATAGAAAACAGAAAGAGAGAGAGAGAGAGAGAGAGAGAGAGAGAGAGAGAGAGAGAGAGAGAGAGAGAGAGAGAGAGAGAGAGAGAGAGAGAGAGAGAGAGAGAGAGAGAGAGAGAGAGAGAGAGATAGAGATAGAGAGAGAGAGAGAGAGAGAGAGAGAGAGAGAGAGAGAGAGAGAGAGAGAGAGAGAGAGAGAACCCGAAATACAAACTCCTACGTGACAATCTGCGGCAAGGTAAACACAGAACACGCGCCGCCAGTTTGACGTCATTGCAGTGCCATGTGAAGGCGGCTCAGGAGACGGTGCGGCGGGCTGCTGCAGCCTAGACACACCAGCGGGACGTGACATACGACTCACGATCGAGACAAGTGAAGCAAAGACACACCAACATCGTAATAGTCGGCAACTCGCACGTTCCAGTAGATCACCTTTTGTCCCTCACCTTTGTGTAGGCTTCGAGTCACATTGGTAATATATTGTAGAGAGTTCCAGTAGCACACACACACGCGCACACACACATACACACACACACACACACACACACACACACACACACACACACACACACACACACACACACACACACACACACACACACACTCACACACACACACACACACCCACACACACACTAATTCACTGGTAACTTCTTTGCCTGTCACTTCAGGAGAAAGTTCATGCATCACTCAAGGTGCAAAGTTTTCGCTGATGAGATAGCAGTTATTGTCATCCTTGAGCAAGAGGATGGGATGTGTGGTGTGGTATGTGAAAGGTCACAGCCCATAGATCGGACTATATGACCCCTAATCTCTCCGGAGGGTAATGGTTGGCGATCACAAGTCCAGCATGTGATCCTCAAAACCGTGGGTGAATTAAGAAAAATTAAACTATACAAAGAATAACAAATACAGCATAACTTTCTAAAATATCTCAGTCGGTTCCATAATAAGACTCTGAAGGTACCATGATGCCCTTGAAATACAGTATGTTGACTACAGACGCTGGACCTTCCAAGCCTTCCCCAACACTAACTCCATGAACCCACCACTTTGGTTACTACACTACACTCATCCGTCCCTCCTTCACTCCCTAATAAGGCTTTGGCAGATTTTCTCTTTCCTCTTCTCGTCTTTCCTCGGTGGGTCTTGTGACACTGTAGTCCAATACTTCATCCCCCCTCCCCTCTAAGGATCTTATTTCCTTCTCGACAGCTCACGTGACCATTGACAGGAAAAGCTTCATTGCAGTAGTAGTAGTAGTAGTAGTAGTAGTAGTAGTAGTAGTAGTAGTAGTAGTAGTAGTAGTAGTAGTAGTAGTGGTAGTAGTAGTAGTAGTATAAACAGGAGGAGGAAAGTGAGAGGGAAATAGAGTGTCTGGTGAGACGTGGGGGCGAGGCAGGCACAGAGGAGGCTGGCGGCACGTAAAGAGAGAATGGAAGAGGACGATGACTGGATGTGACACGGAAGGTTAGGAAAACACGGAGATGCAGACAGAAAAGCATACAGACAAAGGCAGACCCGGGCAAACAAATACTACTGCTGAGAAACTAAGGAACAAAGAGAGAAAGACACACGGACGAGTAAACAAGACAAATGAGAGGCGGCAGAATGGCAGATAAATAGAAAGACAGACAGACAGACAGAAAATAAAAAAATAACTTTATCAAAATAGATATTGATAAACAGATGAAGAATAGACATACATAGACAGAAAGAAAAAAAAACTTAACCAATACTCCAATAGATAGAATATAACTAGAGAAGAGAAAAAAATAATAATCGGAAGTGCAAATAGATAAAAGAAAAAAAAAGAAGACGATCCGATAGATAAATTTATAGATACAATTAGAAAGACGTAGATAAGACCCAATCGATAAGGGAGCAGAGGGGGAGGAACGCCTTTAAGGGATCACGTCGAGGCTGTCACGTGTTCCGCCACTCACCTGTCTTGCGGGGGTATGGGGGGTGAGGAGGAGGAGGAGGAGGAGGAGGAGGAGGAGGAGGAGGAGGAGGAGGAGGAGGAGGAGGAGGAGAAGGAGGAGGGATGGATGAAACTACGAGAGAGGGAGGATGAGAAATATTAAGTTACGAGGAAGAGAACAATGGAAGATAGGATATGGAAGGGATGAAAAGAGGAAAAAAAAGAAGAAAAGAAAGAAAGGAAGAAATAATGGAAGGGAAAAAATAATTGGGGAAGAAAAGGACAGAAAAAATGAGCAAGGGAAGGAAAAAAAAATGGTGAAGCGGATGAAAAACTTGCAAAGGCTTCCCAAATGTCACGGTCATGGGTGAAACATTTATATATTTTTTAATGCGGAGATGAAAACTCTCTCTCTCTCTCTCTCTCTCTCTCTCTCTCTCTCTCTCTCTCTCTCTCTCTCTCTCTCTCTCTCTCTCTCTCTCTCTCTTCAAAGACGCTCTGGAGGTGTCCCTAGGGTAATGAGGGGCTTGTCAGGACTCTTGAGGTGATCCTTTAGTCCCCCTCACCTCCGAGCTTACCAAGAAGGGGACGAGGGGAGCTCAAGGGCGCTAGACGGTGGGGGTAAGGGGTTGGGGGGGTCAGACAAGGGGCAAAAGTTGAGGTGGAGACTTAAAAAAGGGAACAGCGGACTTGGGTGGATGAGGGTGAGGTTGGTCAGACATGTTGGGGGTTGAGGAGATCGAGACTGAGGGCGTGGGGTTGGATGGGGGGTAGCTAGGACGTGGGTGAGTGGGGTCGGGGAGGGGGGTGAATGGCGGCGGGTTGACGTAACGTGGGGCTTCTTTTCCTGCGTCACGGTTGAGGTTAAATATCTGAAGGTATATATATAGATTGATAATTTGCCTGTCTGTCTGTCTCTATCTGTCTACCTGTGCGCCTGTCTACCTGTCTGCCTGTTTGCCCTGCTTGCTTGTTCTCCCTTTCTGCTATGATATTCAACTCTCAAATTTGGAATAACACGGCTATATCCAAGGCATATATATCCAAGGCATATCACACACACGACACACACACAAAAAAATATTGTTCCCTACACAGATATTTTTTTTCCTCACGGCTCCAGTCAGTTGGTAGATCAGTCTGCCTGTTTGTCTGTCTGTCATTCAGTCAATCACTATGTCTGTTTGTTGATGTTTTATTTCTTCTTTTTCCGATTGTTTGAATGCTCGCTCACTCACTCGTATATGTGTGTGTGTGTGTGTGTGTGTGTGTGTGTGTGTGTGTGTGTGTGTGTGTGTGTGTGTGTGTGTGTGTGTGTGTGTGTGTGTGTGTGTGTGTGCACGCAGACACACAAGAGACCTTCACCACATCACGGCAGCGTTAAGACTGACTGAAGCCGAACATTTGTACATGTAATCCTATTAAGACGAGAGATGTTGAGGGGGAAGGAAGGGGAGGGAAACTAAGGGGGGGGGGGGTTAAGGGGAAGGAAAAGGAACATGAGAAAGCGGAGAAGGGAAAAATATGAAGGGTAGGAAAATGAACGGTAATGTTGGTGAGGCAGTTTCTGTGAGTTAACATGAACTGTGGAAAAAATGAAAGTTACAATGCCTGCTTCCAACAATTCAACTTAAAGTACTGGATTCTGTATGTGTTTGCCCCGCCTTCCTACCTCTCTTAGTGGCATATCAAGTGGGGTTAAGGAGGAGGATCGTTTCAAGGTGACAGTCTAAGATAATGCTATGGGACTAAATGTTAAGTCCTTTAATTGCAGAAATTAGACCATATTAGATAAAAGGAAAGGGATGCTAGTGGGTAAGTCCTAAAATACTCTAAGAACACACCCACAAAAATTACAATGGTGGACTATTAATTGTATTCATTACGTACACAATTGAAAAAAATAAATCTTAATAGTCCTGTGTATATGTCACATATAAATAACATGAAAATAACAAAGACTTAACGATTTTTTATAGAAGATTAGTGATGATGGAATTGCTACTATAATTTTACAAGTGAATAATAGTGATTTATATTATTTCTCTCTCTTTTTTTTTCTCTCTCTCTCTCTCTCTCTCTCTCTCTCTCTCTCTCTCTCTCTCTCTCTCTCTCTCTCTCTCTCTCTCACATACACACACTAACTGATGCCTCCCCGTAAGGCTGCAGCCCCACTGGACGTTACACATGAAGAGGCAGCATCAAGCGGTGAGCGGCGGGGTTGGCGTCAAAGCGTTGACTCTCCAAATAGAAAGCGTCAATTTCGAGAGCGTCACAAAGGCTGGAGTTGCCAGTGAGTACAGACGTGTCATTATCCACGCTGTCGAGAAAATCATTACTCTAACTTGAAAATGAATCTGCAAAGCTGGATGACATGTATCAGTTCAGAGCGTAGAATCATGATATGAATAAGACATGAGTTTAGTTTTTAGTTTGTGTATAACAATTGCAATCTGATACGAATATTTGCTCCCATGAGGGAAAATATTTCATCATTGTTTTTCACCAATAAAAAGCCTCTATAGTGAAAACTTTCCCCCTCAATTGTACATACATATCTATTTTTAAGCTTGAAGCCTACCTTGCAACAAAGGCCAAACGATGAAGTATTATGATGGTTTCCTAACAACAATGGTACAAAAACTAATGTAGCAAATATATAAATAATGATGGGCTTATGACCTTTTTAACAATCATTTACATACGTTTGATAATGTTCATCACTCTTGCATTCTTGTATAGCGTCATCAGGTGAGTGAGTCCCTGACAACCATCCTCCAACACACTGCTCTGCTAAGTGGTTCAGGATATACAGTTACCGACGAGACAAACACACCTGATCCAACATGCAGGACAAACATAAGTGATGAGAAAACAAACAGGAATACTACTAGACTCAACGCGTGACCTAAGAACCTGTTACATTGCATTACTAAGCGAGGAGTGGGAGGACATGTACAGTGTGGTAGCCCGCATCAGCGATATTAAGTTTCGTCATGTCGCATCAAGGCAAGGTGAGCCTCTGTTCTCATATTTCATCGCGTGGCCGCACCCTGAGATGGGGGAGACGGTGGGGTTTAAGACAGCACCTGACGCAGTGTTGTCCGCCGCCTCCCTCGCATCGGTGCCTCTGACCAGCGACCAGCAACATGTTCACCAGGAGACCAGGCAGTGTCGCAGCCAGCTGGTGCTTCACCTTTTCTGCATACACTGAGGGTGTCCGCCTCGATGATGTTTAAGAAAGCATGACGGAGATGATACAGAGTGGTGGTGGTGGCGGTGGTGGTGGTGTGGTGATGGCAGGTGCCCCCCACATTTCCGTTTCTTTACACACCGCCCAACCCTTGCCCTTGAGAAACTCCAACACGTGAACCTCGAATCAATTACATCAGACAATCAAGCCTCCCAGGTGTTTGGAATTAACAAAACTGAAGAAAATGGATAACAACTCAGCCTCTTCCTCGCGTGATCATAATTTCAGGCAATTATACAGAATAAACAAACAATTTTCCCTCACGAGACAATCCCACTCAAGAAGTCATATCCGTTATTGTTGTGGCCGTCAGGAGACACGGGCGTGGCGGCGCTGAGACGTGGGGAGGAACGAGTGAGTTGCGCAAGACGGGGCTTCGGGAGGAAAAATGAACAAGGTAACGTGAGGACAGAAAAAGAAATATGTTGGGGTTCTTAACATGAGAGGATAACATGATTGTATGTTGTAATAGAATGAGTGATTGATGGATATTAATATAATTTATTTTTAGTGTATGTTCTCCTTTTATAAGTCAATTTTTTGGCATTAAATAGTTTGTAACGTGAGATTATCGAATTATGAGGCGTGATAACTTGAGAGAGAGAGAGAGAGAGAGAGAGAGAGAGAGAGAGAGAGAGAGAGAGAGAGAGAGAGAGAGAGAGAGAGAGAGAGAGAGAGAGAGAGAGAGAGACACTCCCACACTCAACCCTGTTTCCGATTATATCCATAAACTATATCGGACCATAAACAGAATATCAACAGCAACGAAGAAAAAAATAAGTTCCATTTTTTATAATGAAAAACATATCTAACAAAACTACAAAGAAAGAAGAAAAGATTTACGTACAAATTCAAAATTCTGTCATCTTTAAGAGAGAGAGAGAGAGAGAGAGAGAGAGAGAGAGAGAGAGAGAGAGAGAGAGAGAGAGAGAGAGAGAGAGAGAGAGAGAGAGAGAGAGAGAGAGAGAGAGAGAGAGAACTCAATTTACTAGTTCGTTCACATTTGTTCCCTCGACACCAAAACACACCCTCATGATTTTATTTCACTTCAGTTACTTGACCAGAGGGACTGAGACAGAGAGAGAGAGAGAGAGAGAGAGAGAGAGAGAGAGAGAGAGAGAGAGAGAGAGAGAGAGAGAGAGAGAGAGAGAGAGAGAGAGAGAGAGAGAGAGAGAGAGAGAGAGAGAGAGAAAAAAAAAAAATGAGAGAATGAAGAAGGGAAGCCAAGCAGACGCGTCCCTTAACCCTCATGGGGAAGATATGGGCTCTTGTAGGAGGGCAAGGGATCGTGGAGGAGAGATAAAGGGTCGTGAAGGGGAGACTAAGGGTTGAAAAGAGAAGTAAAGGGTGTTGTGGGGAGAGGGAAAGGCGTCGGGCGGACAAGAAGGGGTCATAAGAGAAGGGAGAAGAGAGTAAAGGGAAGTAGGTAGGGAGGAAAGGGTTAGAAAGAGCAATGGGATGTGAAGAGAAGTGTGAGTTTGTGAAGTAGAAAGTGATGGGGTGGAATGAGCGTAGGGGGAGAGGGGAGTATGGTGGTGGTGGTGGAGGAAAGAGAGAGAGAGAGAGAGAGAGAGAGAGAGAGAGAGAGAGAGAGAGAGAGAGAGAGAGAGAGAGAGAGAGAGAGAGAGAGAGAGAGAGAGAGAGAGAGAGAGAAAAAAATAATAAAAGGGGGTCGTGGTGGAGAGAAGTGTGGTAGTGGAGAGGTGGAGAGAATGAAGGAGGGGATTTGTGGAGGGATGGAGGGTACAAAAGGGAAAGGTAATAATGGTTAGAGAGTGAGGTGCTACGAGTCTTATATGAAAGCCTTATGAAATGAAGCCAGAATCAGCAAATTAGGTTACCTTTGCCATTGTCACATCTCTCTCTCTCTCTCTCTCTCTCTCTCTCTCTCTCTCTCTCTCTCTCTCTCTCTCTCTCTCTCTCTCTCTCTCTCTCGCACACATTCCATTTTCTTCCTCAAATTCTCTTATCTTCCCTGGACAGATAACATTAAGTTATAATTTTTCCTCTTCCTCCATTGTCTTCTACTTTCAATTCTTTCTTCCTCTTTGCCCTCCCTTCTTCCCTTCCTTCATAAGCTGGTCATTCCATAAATCAGAGAGGGAGAAGAAGGCAGCGCAGGTATCGAGTTACCTCTCTTTCTCCTTCTATCCTCCTCCTTTCCTCCTTCCTCACTTTCCCATCCCACCCCGTGTCTCTCTTTCTCTCTATCTCTCTCTATCTCTCTCTCTACTCGTCCTCTTTCCCCCATCGTGATCCTCCCCACCCCAATCTCTTCTCTCTCGCGACGGGGAATCCAATCGAAATACCATGAATGTCCAGTCTTGCCATCGGATCTCCGTTACTGAGAGGGACGGGTGACCGCGGCGACTGTTCGGGTCGCCAGAACCTCAAACTACCATCTTGGACAAAGGATTACTTTTCGCTCCCAGCCGCCACCGCCACCACCGCCACCTTACCTTTCTATTATAAATATATATATTTCAATCGTTGTTTTTTTTTTCTTCATCGCTGCCTTTGACGTCCTAATGGTGATAATTTGTTCCTTTTATTTTCTTATTTTCTTTTATTCTCCCGGCGTTTCTATATATTTTTCATTTAATCATATAGTATACAATATTGACAAGTGCGCATTTGCACGAGAGAGAGAGAGAGAGAGAGAGAGAGAGAGAGAGAGAGAGAGAGAGAGAGAGAGAGAGAGAGTGAGAGAGTGAGAGAGAGAGAGAGAGCGGCAGCGGCAGCCTACGACTTTATTGAGGAATGGCCATGTAACTCGATCAAGAAGAGGAAATGAGAGGAGAAGGAGGTGGAGAAGAAGGAAGAGGAAGAGGAGGAAGAGGGGGAGGAAGAGGGGGAGGGGGAGGAGGAGGAGGAGGAGGAGGAGGAGGAGGAGGAGGAGGAGGAGGAGGAGGAGGAGGAGGAGGAGGAGGAGAAGAATATAAAAAATAAAGAGAAGGAACACAAGAGCCTAGGAGTGACAGGTAACAGAAAGCCCATTAATCTATAACGAGATTATCTGCTTCACGACTCTACACTATTCTGCGGAGTAAGAGTAGGACATGAAAGCGAGAAGACTCCTCATCGCATACCTCTCCTTTAATTTTTTTTGGTACGAATAAGTATAACAAAAAGATAAAGAAAATATATAAATAAACTAGAGGGAACGACAATCTATATTTTTTTTAATGAACGGCAGCAACAACAGCAATAACAAATGCCAAACGTTACATGCGCAGCCGATAAAAGCAGCCATCTGTATGCTATCAAGTAACAAAAACAAAAGAAAAACAAAGTAAATAAGGCAAATGTAAGTATGTATTGTACGTATTGTTTATATACTTTTTTTTTATTCCTTGAAAGCCTTGTTAATTTTCACTTATTGTTTGTGTCGCGTGAAACCATCCCTTCCATTGTCACCTTCCTCGTGGGGGTGAAAGAAAATAAGAGGGGGAAAAAAAATGAAGCCCTCTGCTGCACGTCGCAATACAATGGTGAGTCGTAATTGCTATTGTATTAAGGAAACAATGCAGGTAAACATCGATGAGGGAACCAACACACCGCGGAAAATGGTGTTCAAGTTTGGCTTCTCTCATTTTTCTTTCCTCTCTCTCGCTTTCACTTTTTTTTTTTTTTATTATCTCGCTCGCTTTGAATGGAGTCATAGTCATAAAAGATAATGGCGTTGATAGAAATAACAGTAATTATATGCACACTTACCTTCGCCTGATCCCATGAAGCACCTCTGATTCCCCGAAACTTACCTGGTAAAGAGAAAAGATAAAGGAAACATTAGCATTAAGAATTATCCTTCGGTAAACTTCATACACACACACACAACACACACACACACACACACACACACACACACACACACACACACACACACACACACACACACACACACACACACACACACACACACACACACATATACACATTTCTACCCATTACAATACAAGAACAGAAAAAATCACAGTCGCGTTATTTTTCCTCGATTATTGCTTTATTGGAAACTAGATAACATTGGACATGAATAATAAAAAAAAAAAAACGAAAAAGCCGAACTTGACTTTTCATTGTACATATCGAGATTAAATAGCAATAACGTATTAAAAAGAAAGGAAGAGAGAGAGAGAGAGAGAGAGAGAGAGAGAGAGAGAGAGAGAGAGAGAGAGAGAGAGAGAGAGAGAGAGAGAGAGAGAGAAAAAAAAAAAGAGTTAAAAGGCTGACAGATGTTGCACTACTTTACATGTCTACCAAACAACGATACACAACGAAATAAAACCCGTCGATACAATACAATACAATACCGAAATATATCGCCACACACTTTTAAAACTATCGGAAAACTGAAGCAAACTGTGGCGGACGGAATGACCATGTGAGGGGGGAAACTAAGGGGGGGGGAGGAGGAGGAGGAGGAGGAGGAGGAGGAAG
>JAPQNM010000013.1:24031715-24041715 GCA_029783475.1 Metacarcinus magister | reverse complement strand
GTGTTTTGATGATGATGGTGAGGAGGAGGAGGAGGAGGAGGAGGAGGAGGAGGAGGAGGAGGAGGAGGGAGAAAAGGCAGAGGAGAAGGGGCTAGTTAATTTCAATGGTTCATCAATCTTTCTTATCTATGTCGTTATTCATGGTCTCTATAGTTTTTCTTCCTTTCATTTTTCATCATCCTTATTTTCTGTTTCTCTCCCTTATAGTCCTCTCTCATTCTGTATCACACATACACGCGCACACACACACACACACACACACGCTGTACCTCCATTATTCCCCTTCCTCCCCATACAAACTGACTCTCCCTTTCCACCTTCCCCTCCACACCAAACAGACACACATCCTCCTACACTCCCTCCACTCCCTCCACACACTCCCCATCCCTCCCTTTATACCCTATCGTTACCCCTCCACGTACTCTTACTCACATCCTATATACATGTATCTCTCTATCCCTCTCCCTTAATACTCCCCTCATCCCCCCCTTCCCACCCCTCCCTCTCCCCCATCCACGCACAGCCAGCCATCAACATGTATAAACAATTCATAAAACAAGTGACAGTCGGCGTCAGGATACCAACATTCGCAGTTCGGTTGGAAAAAAAATATATATAATATCAATAAAAAAGAGTACAGGGCCTGTTTCCCCGTCTCCCCTCCCCCCCCAAACCTCCTCCCTCCCCCCCTTCCACCTCCTCCCTCCCCTTCCTCTCTCCGAATCATCACCGGCTGTTCGCGAATTCGAAGTCAGATTCTGTGATGAATATTCGCGGCAAATGTTGTGAATATTTCAGTTATATTCATAAATAATTCGTGTGGCTGATATATATGAGAGAGAGAGAGAGAGCGAGAGAGAGAGAGAGAGAGAGAGAGAGAGAGAGAGAGAGAGAGAGAGAGAGAGAGAGAGAGAGAGAGAGAGAGAGAGAGAGAGAGAGAGAGAGAATGAAAAAAATATACATGCCTCGTTCTTTTCCGTCTGTTTATTCATACATGTAATTATATGTGTGTTCCTCCCTGACTGGATTTAATATTTCATGTGTGAGTTACGAAAGAACTTTAAATATATAATACGTGGTGGTGTTTTTTTAATTTTTTTATTATTATTATTGTGTGTGTTGCAGTACTTGGACTTTTAGTATTATAATTCGTGTTTTTGAGAGAGAGAGAGAGAGAGAGAGAGAGAGAGAGAGAGAGAGAGAGAGAGAGAGAGAGAGAGAGAGAGAGAGAGAGAGAGAGAGAGAGAAAAAAAAAAGGCGAAAGGATAGTGAGATACATAAATGATAGAGGAGCACAGAGAGATAATCACCACCACCACCATCACCACCATCACCATCACCACCACTACCACCATCACCATCCCCACCACCACCACCACCCCCACCACCATCACCACCCCCACCACCATCCCCACCACCACCCCCACCAACCCCACCACCAGTTCGAAACGAGGTCACAGAAAGAGTTTCGAAAAAAAAAAGTTAACCTCTCTTGAAAACTATTATCCCTCCAACTCCCTGTCCACACACACACACACACACACACACACACACACACACACACACACACACACACACACACACACACACACACACAAGTACTGTCCATACATACATGACGGGTTGTTCGGACACGACTGGATATAATTAACTTAACCTGAGTCAGAGTCGCTTAGCCGAACTCAATTTCTGTGTCAGCCAATCAGCGTTGAGAGCTTTTGTGGCGTCATTTGTCTTCCCCGTCGGGCACAACAGCGAGCCTCACCATCGTGGCTCCGACCGTCAGACTATTTATTCGTCTGAGTCGTGTTTTAAAAGGCGACAACAATAAGATAAAGCATTTTTATTGTTGTCGTCTGTGTGGTTATTGGATTTCATGGACGAAGTATTATTATTATGATCGAAATTATATGAAGCGGAGAATGCTCTATTCCCGTATGAGAAACAGATAGAAATGTAAGATACGAATAGAGAAGACATTAAGGAGACAGAAGACAGGATAAAAGAAAGAATGAAATAGAGAAGAAAGAAAGAAGTGGTGAGTGAAATTGAGAGAGGAATAAAAGGAGCAACCATTAACTAGAATTGCACGAACACAAAAAAACTTACACAAAAAAAAAAAACACGAAACTGACTTAGGTAGGTCATGAAATGTAAGTACAACGAATACATACTTACCACTGAACTACCCACTTAAATCATAACCTGCAATACCCTTCTATCTTTAACCATTGTTATTTATGTATTTACGACGCTACTCAAAAAAAAAAAAAGGAAATCATCCTCCCAACACACACACACACACACACACACACACACACACACACACACACACACACACACACACACACACACACACACACACAACGTAGAAGTCTTATAAACAACTAGTTAGGTCTGCAGTAAGGACTAGAATGAACAGAGTCTTCCTGAACAGAGAAAAAGAGAGAGAGAGAGAGAGAGAGAGAGAGAGAGAGAGAGAGAGAGAGAGAGAGAGAGAGAGAGAGAGAGAGAGAGAGAGAGAGAGAGAGAGAGAGAGTGTGTGTGTGTCTGGAAGCAAGAATTAAGAGAAGTGAGAATGTTTACAGAAGCTGTCAACACTTCCCTTCCTACCACCTCCTTTCTACCCTTAAAACATGTTGCAGGGAGATAGAACCAACTCTAGATATAACCAGCGGCGGCCCGGGGGAGAGGTAAGCACAGGAGGGGGAACGTGTGTTGCTGTGTGGAAAGGTAGCTTTGCTTAGCTTGCCAGGTGGAATGGTGTGTGAATGGCAGTACAGATTGTTGCAGCGAGGGACCATTTTAGAAAGACTTTATCGTGAAGTTTTTTTGTTTTGTTTTTTTATGCATGAAAAAAAATCTATGAACTGTCACTGATAAATATGTTGGTGTTGAAGATGATGATAGCGATGGTGATGATAAATGGATGAAAGAGGAGGAGGAGGAAGAGGAGGATAACATGTTCATAGAGACTGCCTTAAAAAATGGTCATAACAGGAGACTGCCTTACACTATTAAAGGGGGAGGAAAAACAGTGTCCGGGAGAGGTTTGGAGGCGTGGAGGGAGGAAAGGAGAGATAAAGTGAAAAATTGGATGGGGTGTGAAAGTCAAGGAAAAAAAAAAAAGGACAGTGTTGGCGAACGTTCAATTACTCTAATGTATACCTGCGTTTAGTCCTTTTGCATGTCACTCACCTTTCCTCCCCCCCCCTCTCTCTCTCTCTCTCTCTCTCTCTCTCTCTCTCTCTCTCTCTCTCTCTCTCTCTCTCTCTCTCTCTCTCTCTCTCTCTTCCGCTTCCCTGTTTCTGAGAGGCTTTGGCGTCCCCTGGGGCAGAGGAAGGCAGGCAGGCATGGAGGGAGGGAGGAAGGGAGGGAGGGAGGGACAGGTAGGGGGTAGAGAGGAAAGCCTGAGGGGTGGAAGCGGATGGAAGAAGGGAGGAAAGGGGGGGAAGGGAGATACAAGCTGGAAAAAAAGTGGTTGAAAAAAATTGTGGGAAAAAGAGAAATATTTCGGTGTTCGAAACGACGCAGTGCACGAACACGCCGCCCCCACGTGATAGGTCTGACTGGTGGTGGTAATGTCCCGGGAACGAAGAGTCGGACATCCATGCACGAGAACAAGCCTAAGGGAAGTGTAGCGAAGGGCAGTGTTGATAAGGTGGTTGTCTGGTTAGGTTGGGTTTTACTTGTGCATGAGTGGGAGACGAGTGGTGATGGTCTTTGTTGTGACATGCAGTGAGTGGATGAGTGTGGAGTGAGTGTCATTGAGTGAGTGGGATTTCTGCTGCATGTGGTGGTGAGTGACTTTTTGCTGTGAGTTGCGTTATGTTTGGTGCGCGTGTGCGGGCGAGGGAGGCGAGTGGTAGAGGACACAACGAAATGACGTACAGTATGGAAAAGTATGTTTTCTCATTGTAAGTGTGAGTTTTATTTATATTCTTCTCGCTCCGTCTATGTATACTCTCCACCACATCTTAGAATCATACATACACCAGGTTGAAAAACACTAATGATCAAAATGAATACACCTTCATAACACCAAGCTTAGCAGTAAGCCAGCAGTAAACCATAACCAGTATATCAGACTTGTGTTTAAGTATGATTGTTTCTACTTGAGTCAAAGTACATATGCATTAACATATTACAAATCAAAATTCAAGAACAAATTTGATAATTGTAAATGGATTCGACTCTAAATACTGCACGTGAATGCATATACAAGTTCTGAATGCAGTTTTTGTATGTAAAATATTTTTGAAGCAGTACAATCCATGTTTACGGCGATTTCTTAATGCCATGTATCTATATTTTTAATGTGAATTGCAAAATCATAAATGAAATTCAATATTGACATTCAAACTTAATTTTGCTTAATTTACAAGAACTTTATATATTTCCACATTAGAATAGGACCCTACGCTATCATATACGTATCTCTGCTTCAAAGTATATTGTTTGAACCTCAATTGACTTGTTGTGATAAACTGAACTGTGATTTAGGTAAAGCTTCTTAACTTGGAGAATGTCACGTCACTATCTTTTTTTCCCTCTTATCTGGTAACCTGTAACACCTGACATGATCCAAAGTCACTTGGCACGAGTCAACTGATCTGTTACGGTGTTCACATTATTTTGTATTATTCATGACTGTCGAGTACATGAAGTCCAAACAAGTATTAAACGTTTTTTTACGCTCTGTAAGTACAAATACGTATATTTGATAGTAAATTTAACTCAACCTTGCTGTATATACGTCAATAAAAGAAGCTCTTAACGTGTTTGAATTCGAATTTGCTCTCCATTCAACATAGTTCCAGCGGTTCAAGGGAGGGCTGGGGGAGACACTGTTGAAATAGGAATGGTGCGAGAGAAAGACTGTCACGTGAAGTTTGGGTGTGAATGCGTTTGTCAGTTTATGAAATATGACTGTAGGAAAAGCGGCACTCAAAAAGACGCCCTGCCTTTGAGAGAGACATAGCAAGGAGGAGGACGAGGAGAACCAGGATTTAAAGAAGGAAGAGAGAAGGAGAGCGAAAAAGACGAGGAGTAAAAGTTTGCATCAGAAACGAAAGCTGAGGGACTTTCTAGGGCTTTTATGGAGGTAAGTTGACACCTGAGTTAGATATAAAGGGAAGACGGGGAGGAAGGACTAAGCGAGAAGACAAGGATGAAAGAGAAATAAAAAAAGTATCGAATTTAAGACGAGAAGAGGAAAGAAAAAAAAGAAGTATGGAAGCTAAGAAAAAGTCTAATGCTTGGGAAAGTTGCAAGAAGAAGGAATAAAAAGGAAAACTAAGGAGACGATGAAAAAAGGATGAAAAAATAAAGAAAGATGTAAAGTAAGAGGAGAGAAAAGAGAGGAGAGAAAAGGAGGGTGAGAGAAGGGGCAAAAAGCTAAAAAAGGAGAGGAGGTTCAGGATCGATATTGAAAGAGGAAGAGAGGAAGGAAGTTCAAGAGAATAAATAATATGAATCACATACGATGATGGGAAAGGAAAAATTGAATGAAGGACATGGAAAGAGAAGAAGATAAAGAAGAACAAGAACAAGAACAAGAAGAAGAAGAAGAAGAAGAAGAAGAACAAGCGCATAATGAATGAGAAACTGAAACAACAAAAAAGGAAGAAAGAGTAAATGAGGAAGAGGATGAGGGGGAAAGAAGAAAAAAAAAAGGAAACAGAAGATGAAGTAGATGGAGGAGGAAGAATAAGAGGAAGAAGAAGAAAAAGAAGAAGAGAGAAGACCGCAATAAATGAGGGGCGAAGCGTGGAGACGAATAATCATGTGAAGGAGGAGGGAGATGAGGAGGTAAATTAGAAACAAATAATGACAATAAAGGGGAAGAGAGAGAGAGAGAGAGAGAGAGAGAGAGAGAGAGAGAGAGAGAGAGAGAGAGAGAGAGAGAGAGAGAGAGAGAGAGAGAGAGAGAGAGAGAGAGAGAGAGCAAGTAATAATGCAGTTTCACCTCGGCGTCACTTTGCACAAACACAGACACACACACAGACACAGACACACACACACAGACACACACACACACACACACACACACACACACACACACACACACACACACACACACACACACACATAACAGGAAAGAAAATAAACTCGTCCACTCTCCTATTAATCCATTACCAAACCCCCGAGAGAGAGAGAGAGAGAGAGAGAGAGAGAGAGAGAGAGAGAGAGAGAGAGAGAGAGAGAGAGAGAGAGAGAGAGAGAGAGAGAGAGAGAGAGAGAGAGAGAGAGAGAGAGAGAGAGAGAGAGAGAGAGAGAGAGAGTAGAGAGAGAGAGAGAGAGAGAGAGAGAGAGATTGGAAGGGGAGGCAGGGGAGGGAAAGAGGGATCAAGGCCACTGATTTGTAGGAAAGGGAAACTATATGACAGAGAGAGAGAGAGAGAGAGAGAGAGAGAGAGAGAGAGAGAGAGAGAGAGAGAGAGAGAGAGAGAGAGAGAGAGAGAGAGAGAGAGAGAGAAAGTGAGAGAGAGGTAGAAAGACTTTAACAGAGGGATGAGGTACAGAGGCACTTAAATAACGGAAGAACATCTATTTACGAGTCTCACTAAGGCTGGAGAGACGACGTAAACTTGCAACCACGAAATACGAAGCTCCCTCCCCCCCCCTCTCTCTCTCTCTCTCTCTCTCTCTCTCTCCCTTTCCCTGGTTCATGCACACCCTTCCGAAGAGATAAAACACAGGGAGAGGGATGAGACAGGGAGGAAGAGGGGGATACAATGGATGTACAGAGGGAGAAAACTATTAATAAAAGATTGAGAGAGAGAGAGAGAGAGAGAGAGAGAGAGAGAGAGAGAGAGAGAGAGAGAGAGAGAGAGAGAGAGTGAGAGAGAGAATGTATACACAGGAAGGTAGAGAGGGAGTGTATGAATACGAGATGCACGGATGAATTCGGTGTAAATGGATCTCTCACTCATTCTCTCATTCTCTCTCTCTCTCTCTCTCTCTCTCTCTCTATATATATATATATATATATATATATATATATATATATATATATAATATATATATATATCACAAATCACTCACACTCACACTACACACCCACCATCGCACACACACACACACACACACACACACACACACACACACACACACACACACACACACACACACACACACTTTACGAGGACACTTTCACACGCATACAAACACTCATAAGAGGAACAAAAAGATCAAAAAGAATATAAAAATGAAAAATAGAGGAAACACCATTTTACAAAAGTGTCTGCAGTAACAATAGAAAAGTTCCACCTTGAAAGAAAACGAGGCACCGAAAAAGCAATAACAGGAGGGAAACAGAAGTGAAAAGAAAACTATACACTGAGAGAAAGAGAGAGGAAAAAAAAGAGAGATAAAAAAGAAAGAGAGAGAGAGGATACGTAAGAGTGGGGGTAACTGAGGTAAAGTTTTAGGTGGTGGGTAATTTTTGGCAAGGGTGTGTAAGAGATGAGGGAGCCGGTAAATACAGGGGTGAGGGGAGGTTATGAGGGGAGGAGGTTATGAGGGGAGGGTGAGAGGGGAAAGAAACTCCATATTTATGAGGGTAATGAAAGTGAGGTAGATGCGAGTATATACTATATGGTTTCAAGATCACTACCACCTCATGATAGCGTTATAAAGTGTGTGTGTGTGTGTGTGTGTGTGTGTGTGTGTGTGTGTGTGTGTGTGTGTGTACGTAAACGATGAGTAAAGTGACGTACATGAAGACCAACTGAGAAGCAAAACGAGAATAATGATGACAAGAACATAAGAGAGAGAGAGAGAGAGAGAGAGAGAGAGAGAGAGAGAGAGAGAGAGAGAGAGAGAGAGAGAGAGAGAGAGAGAGAGAGAGAGAGAGAGACGTTCTGTCGAGCACAAACCATTAACTTCTGAGAAAAGATTTGGTGGTCCGGAGGAAGGAAAAGAGAGCGAGGGGAGAGGGAGGGGAGAGGGAGGAAGGGAGGGATGTAGGGAGGGGAGGAAGTGGGGGGAGAGGGAAGACGAGGGCTGACCTGAGGGTGGGAAGGGAGTGAGCTAAGGAGCCTGCGAGGGATGAATCGACGAGGAGGAGGAGGAGGAGGAGGAGGCTGGGGAGGAGGGAGAGGAAGAGGAGGAAGAAGAGGAGGAGGAGGAGGCACAATCAACTAAGGGTAAGTAGGGAGAAGAAAGCTATCGTTTTTCCTCCTTCTTAACCTTTTCCAATATGCAAGACGTTATGTTACGTTCAAGGAAAACTCTGCCCCACTTTCACTTCATCTCCTTTGAGGCATCCACACGAAGCTGCAAGTTACTCATTGCACTCTCTCAAAGGCTGCTGCTACTACTGCTGCTGCCCGCTAACTACAACAAAATTATATAAAGGTAACGCAAACTTAAATAAATAAAAGCTGAAACAAAGGTTAGAGTACTGAGAAATAAATACTAGTAGGAGATAAGGGGAATACAGTGATAGAAAATACAGATTGGTGATATATATAGTGTTGGTTGTGTTATTATTTTTTTTTCTTCATATACCACATTAATGTTTTCTAAGACCACACGCCCCCCCACCCCCCCCAACCAGACCTGCCACAACAGACCAGCTCCCCCTCACATCTGGTCTTGGAGTGCGGCACATTTTCTTTGAGAGCATCACTCCTTTCCTCAAGCTGGCGGGCTGTGCTAATGGAAGTGGTGTGTGTGTGTGTGTGTGTGTGTGTGTGTGTGTGTGTGTGTGTGTGTGTGTGTGTGTGTGTGTGTGTGTGTGTAATGGCAGCAGCAGCAGCCACAATAACAATAATAGGAATGTCATTATTAGAGTTATTCGTGTTAGCATCTGTAGTAGTAGTAGTGGCGGTGTTATTGTTGTTGTTGTGGTTGTTGTTGTAGTTAGTGGTGGTGGTGGTGGTAGCCAAGGGGGGGGGGGGGGGGAAGGCCGGTGTGGTTGTGCCGGTAATGATGTCGGTGATGCTGCAGTTAGCGTTGATGATGATAATGTTAGCGGTAGCGGTGGCGGCGGTGGCGGCGGCGGCGGCGGAGAGTGACCGACCGACCAACAACACAACGCATCCCTCCCTCCCCGCGGCATAACCACTAAACTCTGCGGACGGTACACATATACACACACAGACACAGACACAGACACACACACACACACACACACACACACACACCCTTCAGACCCAAACACAATCCAATGGCTCGGCGGAGGAAGGAGAAAAAAAAAGAGAAAGAGAGAGAGAGAGAGAGAGAGAGAGAGAGAGAGAGAGAGAGAGAGAGAGAGAGAGAGAGAGAGAGAGAGAGAGAGAGAGAGAGAGAGAGAGAGAGAGAAGGAGAGAAGTAAGTAAGCACAAAAACACCACCATCTTCCTTGACTTTCCGAAAACAATGACCTCGTTCGTATCCCGGGAAAATATACCGAACTTTTTTTTCCTCCTTTTCTCCCTTAGAATGACCAAAACAAATGCTGAAATTATTGGTCATAACAGCAAATGACGCTATGGAGAGAATTTATCGGTGCTTTGTCCCATCCGTTAAATTGACCCATAAAACAAGTATTGCCACAAAGGGAGAAAGGTAGGAAGGGAAGGGAAGGGAAGGGAGCTAGGTGTGTGTGTGTGTGTGTGTGTTGCTAGTAAAAGAAGACATGAAAAAGAAATAGAAGACAAGTATTAGTCAAGAGAAGGTGTGAAAGGACGCATAAGGGAAGGAAAGAACAAAGGGAAAGAGAAAGATAGAGATAAAGTTGGAAAAAAAAAAAGGGGACGATGGGCGATTGATTAATGTAAGTAGCAATAGATCGATAGATAGATAGAAAGAAATAGTGAAAGGGAGTGAGAGAGAATTTGCTTAAGCTATAAACAAGACAAAGGACCATGCAATAAACACACACACACACACACACACACACACACACACACACACACACACACACACACACACCCACACACGCAAATTTCAGACACCGAACAAGACACAAGACGCCCATCAAATATTCTGGTTCCAATACACGCTTCACCGA
>JAPQNM010000013.1:23976715-23989215 GCA_029783475.1 Metacarcinus magister | reverse complement strand
GACGAATTCATGGGCAAGAATGTTGGGAAAGTGTACCAATGAATTGATGGGTACATTTGTTGCCATTATGTGACTGTGGGGTGTGCAGTATGACAGTGTGGTGTGGTGACTGACTGTGGTGTGCAGTGTATAAACTAAGTTGATAAACCATGCATTTCTTTTTACCCTTCTTGATGCTGCATTCTGGGTAAAGGGTACGTGACCAATATTGAAAGACTTCAAGGGGTACATAAGATTAAAAAGGTTGAGAACCCCTGCTCTAAGGTGTGTCTGACTATAATGATTCGTATTCAGGTCCTTCAAAGCAGCACGGGGACGCTTTACTTTGTATTGCGTGGGAAGGTCAGGAAAATTTTTTTTATTTCTAAACTTTTTCTTGTAGGAAGCACAGATTGACAATTCAAGTGGGTGGTGACCTTGTGGCCAAATGGTTATATATATATATATATATATATATATATATATATATATATATATATATATATAATTTTTTCTCTTACTTTTTCATCTACAGTTCATTATAAAATCACTTGTAAACACACATTCACTTTTACATTGCTTAACATGATGATCCTCTTTCTATTTTTTTTTTTCTCTCTTTCTTTATCTCCCGTTCAAAATCCGTCAATAACACGTTTTCCATGTAGAATAAGAGGCAATAGAGATATTAAAACATAAAGTCTTATAAAGACATGGATCTTTTCTTACCTTTATCAAATTATCCTTTCGTTTATATATCCTTCATAATCCTTAGAAAGGACAATCGGGAACAGCTGCTCATGTAGCGAGTGAGTAGTGGCACCTCAGTAGGCCTGAGTCAGCGACACCACAACAGTATCCGTGGTAATGAGTCAATTTCCCTAATAGTAACCCTACAACTTGGTGTTGGTGCAAACACTGCGGTGCCACTACTACAACGAATAGACAAGAAGCGGGAACAAACGATGAATTTTTTTTCTTTTTTATGCTATCATTTCTCCGAGAAGGAAGAGCACGGGCTGACTAAGAGCCCGTCAGTGAATATCCATGTTGATTAGGGTTTCTATCGAGGTGGAGGGTATGAAGAAAGAAGTATTTTATCTTAGTGCCAAAATATACGACTATATACATATATATATATATATATATATATATATATATATATATATATATTTTTTTTTACTACAAATATATATATTTTGGTAAAGACTGTGTCTCCTGTTAACTCCCATTAAGCCACATGAACGAGTGTTCGATACAGAGAATAACCAGGTAAAGAGATTGTGTATTATTCCGGTAAATTACTCCAATACTATATCGAGTTGGTGTTAATCACATAAAATTAATACGGGAACATAATGATAGACTATGTCACACTAAGCAAAGTCAACGGCCGAATGGTAGCCTTTTACGATTCACACAGGCAGCCCCTACCACAGGGCGAAAATAAATTATAAATTGCTAATTAGTTATTATTAGTGTTTTAGTACACTTAAACTTTGATAATGTTACTACGTTTTATCACATTCTGATAGCATGAGCATATGGAGATTTCGTGATGTCCTGCTCTAGTGCACAACAAACTCCCCCTCTTTCCCACTTGTTAGAGAAGATGGCACCTGGTTATTTATGATAAATAGTACAAGGTTTAGTAAATAAGAAAAAGTGCCGTTGACAATCAATATACAATGTAAAAATCAAATCCGTCGTTTTACTCTTAATTTCTACCAAATTATCTTAATGACGATGCTTTGAGGTGAGCTACTTCCTTCAGTGACTTCGTGACTGAAACCTCGTGAGATGCAGTCGTATTGTGGCTGATGGTATGAAGAAAAAAATACGTACACCATATTGGAGGGTTGGTGTTGTCAAGGTCCATATATATATATATATATATATATATATATATATATATATATATATATATATATATATATATATATATATACGGTATGTATGGATCTTGGGTGTTGTGTTGTGGCGGGCACCCTCTGTGGTGAGTGTGGACCACACTCACCACACTGTGTGGTGTGAGTGGCGTCGTTAATCGTTATGGACAACATCAACCCACCCTCACACGTCTTGTTCCCTTCCCTCACACCTCATCTCATCACACCCGTACTACATACATCCTTCCCTGACACTCACTGATATAAGGGAAGTATGAACTCCAAACGTTCAGAGGGTCCTTTGAATCTATTTATCTAACATCCCAACGTGATCGAGGTGACAAACACTCCACACTCCCTTGGCGCGGCTGTCACTTGGATACCCTGTTTGTTTGTGCCGTGAAAAAGCAAGTGATTACCGAAGTGCATTGACTACTTGAATCCCCGTGATCTGACCGGCATACCATACGTATTAACTTCTGCCATGTAGTGTATGTGTTTGTGTTGATGCGTGTATGTACGAGAGTCTACCGCAAGGTACGAGAGTCAGTGTTCACTCTGCCGTATACGAGGAGAGTAAAAACAGTTGTTATAATCTTTCGCCAGTGTAAAGGGTATACGGACCTAATGCACCATCTCCTAGATCCACCAGACCGAATGCACCACCAGCCTAGTACTTTCATTCTTGTTATTACTGTACCATTTACAAAAATGCTGTTTTACATACCAGAGTTACAAGTTCTTTGGTGCCAGGGATTGCAGCTATCACACTGCACGGCTTCCTGGCGTGGTCTTACGTCTGCTTCACACACTACACAAGTGAATTTAGTCCTTAGGTCTTGTGGTACTCATGGTAAATGGCTTGAAGGCTTGGAGATGTCTTCTCTGTACTCCCAGACTGACTGAAGGCATTGTGTTGATACTAAACTACTGGTAAACACTAAACATGCTACCACTAAACATACTACCAGTAAACAGGCAGTTAGGCCTATTGTGTCAGTTGAGACTGTGGAAGCAAGCTGTTCTTCATAAACAGTTCCTAAACTACTAGTAAACAAGTAGTTATAGGTACTAAAATGTAAATATCAACTGGCCTTAGGTTGGTGCATAAAGTGTGGTGCGTTCAGACAGTCATGGATCCGCGCCTAGATCCCAGTGGGTGTGTGCTGTGTTGCGTCCGTGTGCCCTCTAACTTGGGGGCACGGCGGCCTCACGCACACACTCCCGATACTCTGCTATTTTTTTGTTGTCAACGAACATCTCATATTTCTGGTGTTGGTGTAGACTGCCCAGAGTCCGCCACCACCACACGACGTCACCTACCTTTCACGCAAACTCCGACGGGCTCTATTGCTAGCCCCTGTGTCCCCTCCGGGGGACACGAAAGCCAAGAGAGAGAGAGAGGACTGGGAGTGGTGCATTAGGACCAGGCATGTGGTACATCGGAGCCTTATACGCGGTGTATCCAGACCAGGAGTTGGTGCATTCTGAGCAGGGGTTGGTGCATTCAGGCAGTGGTGCATTAAGACCATAATTCGTATAAAGCACAAATCAACTTGCAAGAAACTTCATGCATTTGGTGAGTGATGTTTAATTTTTATACAAAGCTTTCTTTCAATATTATGAAGTACATTTAAAAACGAATTTGATGTGTATGAAAGTTTATGGTTTTACTTTAGCCTTACAAAGCCTACCATTATAGTAACTTCCCTCCCATAATACCTTCCATTTTTCTTCTGCTGCCATTCTGAACTCATAATTTAAGTGAAACCCGCTTTAATGATACTCAGTATTATGAAACATGCCCGTCAGGGTTACACAGTAGAATCACAGTCTATTACACAATTTTTTCTCAAAAGGTTATTCAAGTAGTACTATTTCGTTTCAATATGACATCCTATTTTTTCTGAGCTTACATATTCTCTGTTTACTATTTTACTAGCTTTCATATTTTACTTTGCAAATGAGAAAGGTTAGCATGTGCAAAGTAACTTTATCCTTGTAACAAGTTCTCCGATTTGAAAATTAAGGGAAACATCTACTTTGGAATAAATAGTTACAGATACGGACGAAAGAGCGTCGTCGTCGTTCTTATCAAAAATCATCATTGACCATTACTGGAACTGCGGCTTAACAAACTGACAGTACAATGTTCATTACTCTTATAGGTAAATCTTACTAATAGCGGCTCCTCACGGATCACCAAAATATTGACATAGTATGTAATGTACAACACGTTTGTGGTGGTTTTATTTGGGGGACGGCCTTAGTCTGGCCACAGAGGCTCTTTAAAAATCTGGAAGCTGCCTCAACTTCTAAGTCCACACAGATGTCAAGTTATGGTTAGGTTAAGGTTGTTAGGTTAGGTTACGTTTATGTTATGGTTAGGTTAGGTTCAGTTCAGTTAGGTTCGGTTATATAAGATTTTTACATTTTATTACCCAAAAGTTAGGGTTCTCAACCTTAGATTTTTTTCTGGATTTGGATAATAAAATGTAAAAATCTTATATAACCGAACCTAACTGAACCGAACCTAACCTAACTTAACCTAACCATAACATAACCTAACAACCTTAACCTAACCATAACTTAACATCTGTGTGGACTTAGAAGTTGAGGCAGCTTCCAGATTTTTAAAGAGCCTCTGTGGCCAAATTAAGGCCGTCCCCCAAATAAAACCACCACAAACGTGTTGTACATTACATACCTTATCACCTATGTCAATATTTTGGTGATCCGTGAGGAGCCGCTATTGGTAAGATTATCCCTCTTCGATTACCTTTTTAGAGAGTGGCAGTTTCCTAGCTTTTCCCCTTCGAATTTACTGATTATTTCTTTTGGTATTATCTTACATCTTCACCTGAATGCTCTAGAGAATTCAGAGTTGTATTTTTACATCATCAGATGCATGCTGAGAAGGTTTTCTTAATTATATTTTCATCGCAAATTCTTAGTTTGTGAGATATTCAATGTTTTCTATGAGACCTCTTAACGGGAATAAGGTAAGGTTTAGTTTGGTTTGAACAAGGTTCTGTTATTTGTCAATGTAGGTTAAGATTTGGTTAATTTGGGTTTTGTTGTGTTATGGTAATTTAGAAGATATCAAATGTTTTCGATGATCAAAAAGCGGGAATTGCGCTGGGTGCAGAAGTTTGTTTGTTTGTTTGTTTTTTATTTTTTTATTTTTTTTTTATTTTTTATTTATTTATTTATTTTTTTTTATATAATTTATTTATTTATTTTATTTATTTATTTATTTTTTTTAGCCACACGCCATGTTTTGTGACCGTCAGTACATTGCGCGTTCGTCAATAGGTCATTGTTAGGTTGTTTGTGATTCTGGCATCTTGTTTATAGCGTAAATCATTGTACAGAATATTTCGTCTTCCCCACCCAAGAACTCCGCATTCCCACAAGTCCCCAAGCTCGTTAGGGGTGATAAGGATATCGTATTATACATATATGCATTTGTTATAAAAATTATTGTTTAAATCATTCCAAATGGATTAAAATCTATACGAAAAGTGTGTGATTTATATCCAGGTGCTTGCTGGTGAAGATGTAAAATTTTACCCTTCTTTTATTTCAACCCTCATCCAATCTCCTCATGTAGAGAGAAAAAAAAAATAAACTAGTAACCCCCACTGAACTGTATCATCCTAGGGTAAACTATTTTTTCTATCAGTTTCATTTTTTTCTACTAAGCATATAATATCTTGGGTTCTTTTTGATCGGCTCTATATTCCGTGGAGTAGTTGTTTAGTACTCAACGGTATACTGTAGTTGGAAATCCCTGCCGTGATTCATTTCTGGGGAGGGTTGAAGGAGCACTATTTGCTTATCTATGCCTTCCCTCTGTTCTATCTCACAGTTTCCCTTTAACGACAGATAGCAGCAGCAGTGTGATCACAATGACAATATTTCATCTTCAAAAACACATGAATTACTGGTATACTTGCACGTTATTGATTTAAGAATTACAAAATTACTATCTTATAAGAAAGAAGAGGTCTAATATCATAAGTCAAAAGAAAATTTAATTAATTTTGAATTAGAGTCCAGAATAAATACCCATAGCTAATAGAGGAGATAAATGTAAATAGAGAGTTGAATTGACAATCTAACTAGAATCAGAACTTGAAGTAGATGGAAAGGCAGCCAATCAAGATTGAGGGAAACTTTCAACAGCCACCAAAAGACCTTATAAGACAACGTAACAGCGATAATAAAAGCAACACAAGACGAAATGGAAGCAAATAAACTGTCAAAAATCATAAACATGAGAAAAACTAATGACGTCCGAAGATACTATACAAATGATAAGAGATACGTAGATTATCAAAATAGCGAAATGAATATGAAAAGCCTATCATGGTATCAATTGCCTACACTACAACTTCCTCACTATTATAGAAACAGAATAATACTTACATTTGTTTTCGTGTCACAACCTTGGAGCCTCTTCAACATTCACGGGAAAATGCTAAAAGATGTATGTGTATTTACCTCACTGAATGAATGAATGAATGCAATGTAAAGCGTTCTATATAGCCACAAAATGGAATTCCGGCAGCTTTGTTTGTGACCCATTGAGAGAGAGAGAGAGAGAGAGAGAGAGAGAGAGAGAGAGAGAGAGAGAGAGAGAGAGAGAGAGAGAGAGAGAGAGAGAGATCTCATGCCTCTTTTGAACATAAATGTTTTCCTATAATTCAACATTAAGTTAGGAGGTTCTTGTATAAGAAGACATATAGTTTTTTTTTATAATTTACTTGACAATAACAATAACTACATTAGTCAATTAACACTGGTTTATGTTACATTTCATAATCAATCACACATAAGAACATAAGAAATGAGGAGATTGCACTTCTCCCCTTTTAATTCTCCTATAGAGTCCTCTTTTTAATCCAATTTCCCTTCTAATGCTGCTATTCATCCATTTTAGATAATTTTTATATGACCTAATCCTCCTCTTAGGTATATACTGTTCCTGCCCTGTATGAATTTCCCTAACTATGCTATTATAATGCAATTCTACCTCAATGTTTTGATCCTCCTCTCTGCCTACTCCTATTCCCTCCTAATCTATACTCTGGAGGTGGTGTCTGAGGCCCTGGTAATTGGCTTTTCTAAAATCTGGTACTAAAGCAGTGTTTTGTTCTACCTCCCTCTTTGCATTAATCTTGAATCTAATTTCATGTGCATAATTTGACTGCACCAATGTACACAGAAATAATCAAAGCTCTACACAATTGTGCACAACTCAACTGCATCATTGAAGCACAATAAATAATAACCACACATCAAATTCCATAGAGTGATTTCATCCTACTTCATGAAAAAAAAAAAAAATCACACATATGATAAACATATATTTCTATATTTCAAAAGCTGCCATGAGACTTACAAAACATTAGCTTTTAAATTTTCTATTGATAGGCTCTATCTCACCACCTGTTTCTGTGGAGCTTCTTAGTTATTTCTCTCTCTCTCTCTCTCTCTCTCTCTCTCTCTCTCTCTCTCTCTCTCTCTCTCTCTCTCTCTCTCTCTCTCTCTCTCTCTCTCTCTCTCTCTCTCTCTCTCTCTCTCTCTCTCTCTCTCTCTCTCCTTTCCTCTGTTTGATGGCTTCTTATACAATTTTGTTCATGGATGTCGGTAGCGGAACTTTCTCGTACCTTAAGGTCGTTTACAGAGTATAAATTCAATATTCTGTGCCACTATCACCATATAACATTTCTGAAATAAGGCTAGAAACATTGTTTTGAAAAGTACTGAGGTTGTTTGTTTCATGCTATCTCCTAAGGAAATTGCTCCTTACACGGCTATTGTTTCTTTAAGGAAGAGGATGTTGTATATAGAAATGAGCTTCTTGGACAACGTTAATTGTTTGAAGCATGTTCTAACCGTTCAAACAAGTAGTTTTTTTTATGCTATTGGAGAACTGGCCAAGGGTATCTTAAAAAATTACATAAAATAGCCCACTTAATTGCTGACTCCCTATATAGAAAATAGAGTCCCTCCTAAGTAACCATCTGGTCCTACACGCCTGTTTACTGGTTTCTGGTGTTATTATCTCTCGGTACACTGAATGGAATGGGTTGGATGGTGGTGGCATATCTGTTTGCAGATGACACACAGAGAGTGAAGAGGAACTTCAGAGAGTGGTGGATGAATTTTATAGTGTATGTACGAGAAGGAAGCTAAAAGTGAATGCTGGGAAAAGCAAGGTGATGATTTTTTAAAGAAGGGAAGTAGAGGTGGTTGACTTTAATGCACCTTATTGGGTGAGTGTGTCAGCAGTGGGACAGTGTGAAGTACTTTTAGAAGAGAAGATGGAAGAAGTGAAAGAGCTTAAGTATTTTGGAACAGTGCTATGCAAACAAGGAGAGATGGAAGGATAAATAAGAGCTGTGAAAGGTAAGTGTGTCATAGGATCACTTGCAAGGGTTATGAGAGGAAGAGACGTATTCATGGAGGTAAAGAGAAGTATAAAAAAAACAATATTCTACTGCCAACACTGATGGGTGGATCAGAGGCTTGGATATGGAATAGGGCACAGCAGCCAAGAGTGTGTGTTGTGGAAATTAGTTATCTGAGAGATGCATGTGGTGTGGCAAGATGGGAGGTTGAGAGCGATGAAAGCGTTTATGAAAGATGTAGCATGGGACTCTGTGCAAATAGAGTAAAGTGTGGTATAGTGGAATAGGTGAAAAGAAATATGTTGAGGTGGTTTGGTCATATGAAGAGAAATTAGAGTGGAGAGTTTGTGAAGAAAGTGTATAAAGAGTTCAAGTAAACTGAGGGTCCTAGGAGAAGAGGAAGCCCAGTTGTAAGATGGAAGGATAGCAGGATAAGGAAGTACATGCATGAAAGGGTTGTTGATAAAAGAGAAGGGATTGAATTAGCAAGGAGAGGTGGAGGCTCTTCTGCCGTGGCCATCCCCTTGGGGAACATTCCCAAAGAGAATGAGGCATTAGAGACTACAGAATAGAATGGAATACACTGGCCTGTTGTTTATGGTGTAGTTTTATTGGCCTTTAAACCTTGATATGTCCTTATCCTAAAGTAAAATTATGGACAGAAAGTAGCATCCTGAGTATTTTCTTTTATCCAATTGAGAAATTTGCTTACTCGCGCATAAACCCCAGGGAACTCTGCCCTGGCACATCCTTCACCGAAGGAAGATATACCTACTAACACATGACGCCCCCCCTCCACCACAGACAAGGGTCCTCCAGAGTCTCCTCCACAAGCATCCTTCCCTCCCTCTTCCAGACCAGCACAAATCATTCTCTCTGTTATATCAAATAAAGCATCATACATTGTCTGACATGCAGCTGCTTCAAGGATGGGAACCTGAACTTCCATCAGAACATCCGGCTGATTTCCACCCTCTACTAACAGACCCCAGCCTACAGCAGCGCTCTGGATTCCTGCGTATGTCTGATCATCGTTTTCAGGAAGACAAATAGGACCAACTTCTTTTGCTGTGAAATCTAATGGCTCCTGAAGTTTAATGAGTGCAATATCAAAGTCTACTCCAGAGTCATTATAATCACTGAAAATAATTACTTCTTGAACTCCGACTTCACGAGTAACACCCGGCACATCGTCATCTGTTGATAATTGTTTGTGGTCTGCAATGCCTACCATGACATCACTGTTGGGAATCAACTGACTAGATTCATCAAAGAAGCAGTGGGCGGCAGTGAGGATGTATAAAGAGTTAATGATGCTTCCTCCACAATTGTATGCAGCAGAATCCTTGAACACTTTCAGACCCACCACCCATGGGTACTTGTGTGGGGGATCCACCTCCACGCCACCAACGATGCGGCGATCATTTGCAATGCCACACAGGCAAGCAGGGCTAATGGTGGTGGTGGTGGGAGGAAGAGGAGTGGTGGTGGTGGGAGGAGGGGTTGTGGTGGTGGTGGGGGAGGGGTTGTGGTGGTGGGAGGAGCGGTAGTGGTGGTGGGAGCAGGGGAGGAGGTGTTGGGAGGAGGAGTAGTAGAGGTAGGAGGAGGAGTAGTAGTGGTGGGAGGAGGGGTAGTAGTGGTGGGAGAAGGAGTGGTAGTGGGGGGAGGAGGGGTGGTGGTGGTAGGAGGAGGGGTGGTGGTAGGAGGAGGGGTAGTGGTGGTAGGAGGAGGTGTGGTGGTGGTAGGAAGAGGTGTGGTGGTGGTAGGAGGAGGGATAGTGGTGGTAGGAGGAGGGGTAGTGGTGGTAGGAGGAGGAGTAGTGGTGGTAGGAGGAGGAGTAGTGGTGGTAGGAGGAGGTGTGGTGGTGGTAGGAGGAGGGGTAGTGGTGGTAGGAGGAGGTGTGGTGGTGGTAGGAGGAGGGGTAGTGGTGGTAGGAGGATGGGTGGTGGTGGCAGTGACGGTGGTGGTTGGTTGAAGGTCTGAATGGGAACAAAAAAAGTAATTAAGTTTTTTTTTTTCCACATCATTGACGTAAATTTATATTATTAGAGTAAGGTAAAGTGGGGGCACATGCTGTAGCTGCGCGTAGCTGCAGGCGCTCATCCCCCATCACATCGACCTTTGAGCCAGTGGCGGAAATTAATCTGTTACCCCGAGACACAGGGCCACTGTGATATCTGAGCTTCCACAGTTTACCTTCCCCAGATTTCCCTTGGTGTCCATTTATCAACAAACCCATTTGGGTGGATGAACAGCTAGGTGAGTTGTGTGCCGCCTGCCCACATAATCAGACATGCTAACCACTGCACCACTGAGGCAAATTATTAGAGTGATAAACAAATAAAAGATACTACACTGCACAAAATATACTTCAATGCATCGATCATAGAAATAATTAAAAGAATGGTAGCCAAGCCATCTGTCACAGCAATACTGACTCACAAGACACTATTCTATAGATGCAGCCAATTAGTTACCAATACATGCATCTCCTCCATCCAAAAATATCAGTCGACTATCCTTTGCTCTATTTACAGAACTACTGAAAACTACAAAATAGTGAAAAGCCTGCCACATTCAATTCCATTAAATCAATAGACTCGAAAGATCACATTGCTTATAGTTTTGTCCACTGATGCCAGAAAAAATGTAGAAATGGTTTACATATACCGGCAAACCTTGGTTTTCATATGCCCCAGTTTTCATACGATTCGGTTTTCAATGACTTTTTTGTCAAAATTTTGTCAGTTTTCTTACATCCGCTCAGTTTTTGTACAGTTGAAAATGGACCGTACCAAACTCATCCGCCTGCCCGCATGACTTGGCCATTCATTTTCCAGAATTGAGCACCCACACAAAGCATCCCATGAGTTCGTGCATCAGTCTGCCTTTGTTTCAAATTGAGTGAGCATCACCCAGTGGGTTCATCTGAAACATTTTGTAATAATCCATTGTTTTTTGTAATTGTTTATGGAGTGCGACTGCTAAATAAGCGACTATGGAGCCAAAGAAAGTTCCAAGTGCCAACCATTTGATAAAGAAGGCGAGAAACACGATAGAATTCAAGAGAGAACTCATAGGAAAGTACGAAAGTGGCGTACATGTGGCCGATCTCGCCAGGATGTACGGGAAGTCTGCATCAACGATCAGTTCCATCCTGGCGAAGAGAAAAGAAATCAAGGAAGCTGATGTTGCATAAGGGGTAAATGTGCTAACAAAACAGAGATCGCAAACAATTTAAGATGTTGAGAAGTTGTTGGTGTGGATCAACGAACAACAATTAGCAGGAGATGGTGTTTTGGAGGCGATAATTTGTGAAAAGCAAGGCTGTTGAATGCGAATCTCGCATGCTGTTAGTGAATTTAAGGCCAGCAGAGACTGGTTTGACAAATTCAAGAAGCAAACTAGTATACACAGTGTGGTAAGGCAACAAGTCTTCAATAAAGATAAAAGTGATGTTAAATGTTCATGTGTCCATTTCATTAGTCATTTATATTTATTTCTCATTGTTTTCTGTATGTAAAACTATAGTTATTCTCTATAAAATATATTTTTTGTTAATATGTTTAGGCGTTTGGAATGGATTAATTGGATTTACATTATTTCTTATGGGAAATATTGCTTCAGTTTTCGTCAGACTTTTTCGAACGGATTAATCACAAAAACTGAGGTTCCACTGTATATGAAAATGGGGTGCAGGCCAGATATGTGCAGGAATTAGCCTTTCCATTGAGTGGACATACTACTCTGAAGCTATCACAAATACACTCAAACCTCATTTGAACAAACTAAATGGGGAATCAACTTGTCCGCTACTTGAAAATGACTGTTTGGTATTTGGTGGGACAGATGCCAGTATTTTTCATATGGTACACAGATTACCACATATAAAGGCAATCTTATTATGAAATGCAATGATTGTTTCACATACCTTACTTATTTATATGATTATGGATACTTTATGGGCATAAATGTGTATAACCTAGACATTAGAAAACAATAATGGCATGAAAATATATTGTTTAGCGGACAGACGTTTCAAACAGCGGACTTTTTGAATGATCCTGTCCGCTTGTTCGATAGTCTATGGAGTCTGTTAAATCTGAAATCTGTTGATTGGAGTTATGTTGAATCAAGAGTTCAGTGTACATGTTTTGTGGGTTTCTAAAAAGTTTTTTTGATACCCTTTCATGTAGTTTTCCCAAAATGAAAT
>JAPQNM010000013.1:23969215-23971715 GCA_029783475.1 Metacarcinus magister | reverse complement strand
GAAGGTTATGTCGAGTAGATAGTTGTAGAAATTGAGTTTTTGAGGCATTGAACAAAACTAGGTTTGCTCTGCCCCAATCAGAAACAAGTGAAAAATCAGAAGTTAAGCGTCCTATAGCATCTCGCCTTGAGTCATATAATTCTTGTTGGGTTGAGCGTCTGTTGTACGACGTTGAAAAATGCAAGGTGGTGTCGTCAGCATAGGAGTGGATAGGGCATTGAGTCAGATTTAGGAGATCATTGATGAATAATAGAAAGAGAGTGGGTGATAGGACAGAACCCTGAGGAACACCACTGTTGATAGTTTTAGGAGAAGAACAATGACCGTCCACTACAGCAGCAATAGACCAGTCGGAAAGGAAACTAGAGATGAAGGTACAGAGAGAAGGATAGAATCCGTAGGAGGGTAGTTTAGAAATTAAAGATTTATGCTAGACTCTATCGAAGGCTTTCGATATGTCAAGGCCGACAACAAAGGTTTCACCGAAGTCCCTAAAAGAGGATGACCAAGATTCAGTTAGGAAAGCAAGAAGATCACCAGTAGATCGGCCTTTACGGAAACCATACTGGCAATCAGAGAGAAGGTTGTGAGCTGATAGATGCCTCATTATCTTCTTGTTAAGGACAGATTCAAAGGCTTTAGAAAGGCAGGAAATCAAAGCTATAGGGCGGTAGTTAGAAGGATTGGAGCGGTCACCCTTTTTAGGGACAGGTTGAATGTGAGCAAACTTCCAGCAAGAAGGATAAGTAGAAGTAGAGAGACAGACAAAAGAGTTTGACCAGGCAGTGAGCGAGTTCGGAAGCACAGTTTTTGAGAACAACAGGAGGGACTCCATCCGGACCATAAGCCTTCCGAGAATCAAGGCCAGAGAGGGCCTGGAAAACGTCATAATAAAGAATTCTAATTTTAGGGATGAAGTAGTCAGAGGGTGGAGGAGTAGGAGGACTATGCCCAGTATCATCCAAAGTAGAGTTGGTAGCAAAGGTTTGAGCGAAGAGTTCAGCTTTAGAGAAAGAAGAGACAGCTGTGGGGCCATCTGGTTGAAGTAAAGGAGGGAAAGATGAAGAAGTAAAATTGTTAGAGATATTATTGGCTAGATGCCAGAAATCACGAGAAGAGTTAGAGTTGGAAAGATTTTGACATTTTCTATTGATGAAAGAGTTTTTAGTAAGTTGGAGAATAGATTTGGCATGATTACGGGCATATATAGGCATGATATAGGGCATGAGTTTCAGTAGATGGATGGCTACGGTACCGTTTGTGAGCCGCCTCTCTATCATTGACAGCACGAGAACAAGCAGAGTTAAACCAGGGCTTTTTAGCTTTAGTATTAGAGAAAGTATGAGGAATGTATAGCTCCATGCCAGAGATAATCACCTCTGTTATGCGCTCGGCACACAGAGAAGGATCTCTGACATGGTAGCAATAATCATCCCAAGGAAAATCAGAATAGTACTGCCTCAGGTCTTCCCGCTTAGCAGAGTTGAAATGCCAGAAGCACCTCTGCTTAGGCGGGTCCTGAGGCTGCACTAGAGTGATAGGACAGGTAACGGAAATAAGATTGTGATCGGAGGAGCCCAACGGAGAGGAAAGTTTAACAGAGTAAGCTGAAGGGTTGGAAGTTAGGAAAAGATCAAGAATGTTGGGCGTGTCTCCAAGGCGGTCAGGGATATGGGTAGGGAACTGCACTAGCTGCTCTAGGTCATGAAGGATAGCAAAGTTGAAGGTTTATTCACCAGGTTGGTCAGTGAAAGAAGATGAAAGCCAAAGCTGGTGGTGAACATTGAAATCCCCTAAAATGGAGATCTCAGCATAAGGAAAGTGAGATAGGCTGCTGTCAGTAATCACAGACAACTGTGTTTCAGTTAGGAAGAGAAAATGACTTTTAGTGGAGGAGAGATGGTGTTCCACAGATTGGAAATTAGATCTAAGGCCACGAATGTTGCAGAAATCGAGAGTAAAAGTATTAGAGGAAGTGTCAAGACAACCGAGGTCGTCAGCAGAGGGGCAGTCTGACCTGGGGACATTTGTGGTCCCCTCCCCAGATGGGGACTCCGAGGCTGGGTGTGGTGAAGCCATTTTTAAATTTTGATTTGAAGAGAGTGTAAAAGTGTAAGGTGTAGTAATGTTATGTAGGTAGTAGAAGAAGTTGTCTTTAGAGGGCAGGCTGCAGCTGCTCTCTTGTGTAAATGAGACACTAAGGGAACCGGGAAGAGAGGACACGGGGGACCACTCAGTCTGAAGCACTGCCTACATCCCCGTAAGTACCTCTCCTGGAGTATTCCACCGGGCGGCAGGTGTCTACTGCCTACTCCATATATATATAGTATATATATATATATATATATATATATATATATATATATATATATATATATTATATATATATATATATATATATATATATATATATATATTATATATATATATATATATATATATATATATATATTATATATATATATATATATATATATATATATATATGTATATTTCTATA
>JAPQNM010000013.1:23933764-23963764 GCA_029783475.1 Metacarcinus magister | reverse complement strand
CAGGATAGGTTTGGTTAGGTTAGCTACGTAGGATTAGAGTTAGATTACATTAACCCTGCAGAGATAGGTTTGGTTAGGTTAGCCATGGAGGGTTAATTAGGTTAGGGATGGGTTTGGCTTCGTATATTTCAAAATGGTAACTGTTATGCCGTTAGGATTGTAAAAGCATTACACTAATTCCTCGTTATATCGCAGTTCACGTTTCGCGGTCCCGGTATTTCGCGGTTTTTTCTGTAAGACCTATTATTTTTTATATCGCGTATATTTTCGCCATTTCGCGGCATTCCGTAGCATTGTTTATGAGTTTAAATTTCGCGCATCACAATAAAATAGCCGTACGTACTGATTCAGCCAATCAGAGCGTCGGTATTGTTTTCCCGGCCGCTGATTGGCTGTTGTGTTCTAGGGGCTGATTTCACAGTCGCTTCCTATAGTTGTGATCATTACCAATGAGCAGTGATCTCCACCATCATCAACAAATCCGATTTCACAGTCGTCTTTCGCGGTGTTTGTTTGTATCAATACCCGAAATTGGAACCTTTGGTAACGCAGGGTTGGGAGCTGGGGGACCTCCCCAACGGAGCTTAACAAAGCAGCTGGGGAGGCGGTGGTCTAGTGGCTAGCGGTCGGGCATACCAGCTCAGGGTCCCACGTTCGAGCCTCGGCACGGGCTGGCCACTTTTCTTCGTTACTACCGCCAAGTGGCCTAAGATCACCCACATGCTGCCATAACACTATCCTCGCCGGGACTGCAACGTTATATGCGCGAGGAGCTTCCGCTGGCAGCATGAGCCTATCAATAAGAAGAAACAAGGCGTCACTTAAAAAAATCTAACCCGCGCTACTAACGGGCGGAGGCCAACCATCTAAGGTCTCCCTGAAGCCTCCCGGCGCCATGGGTAAAAGATTTATATATATATATATATATATATATATATATATATATATATATATATATATATATATATATATATATATAAATTTTTATTTATTTATTTATTTATTTTTTGGAGCAAAAAAATCAAATTCTTATCCCCATATAGTTATATTATTTCCTGAAATATATGTGAAAAATTATTTAACAATACAGCAACATGTTGTAGGGGTATGATATGAATTTTTTTTAGAAAAATGTGGATGGCGGCGTGAACGCATCAGTCAACGAGGGAGAGAAAAAGATAAGTATCCTCTTATTTTCAAGACAAAACTATATTATTCTGATGGATTTCGATGTGTTTTGAATTAATATGATCACTGTTTCTCGGCAAAATGATCAAACTAAAAATAAATCAAACCTAACCTAACCTAACATCCTAACTGGGGCTGTCACCCGCTGGACCCCCTAATCATTTAAATTTGAGTATTACGGTTATTTCTTAATTTGCTTACCTAGTTCAACTATCTAAATACTCAGAAAGATAAAAGATTACACAATGAAATAGCTAAAGATGGCTGGAGGATGCTATTTACTGAAATACTGAGACAAATAGTAGTTGGGTTGATTCATTAATGTGGCAGTTATATCAGCATCAGGAAACCAGTGCAGGCTGTGAACAACCTTCAAGGTAAAAGTTATCCATTGCTCTTGCTCTCTCTCAATATCTTTTACGTGTTTAAATGTGTTTTTATTATTTTAAAAGTGTTTAAAGACCTTAAAATGCTTTTAAAAGTACTGAAAAAATTATAAAAACATGCCTAGGATGTATTGAAATAGGGTATTTCTATTTCGCGGATTTTCACTTATCGCGGGAGGGTCTGGAACGTATCCCCTGCGATGGAGGGGCCACTAGTGTATATCCTATCCAGAAATAAATAGTCAGTGTTTCAAAATTAGTAGGCTAAGCTTATCTCGATAATCCTCCAATGTTGTTATTTCTTCCCATGATTCTTTCTTTTTATTAATGATGCGGTAGTTATGACTCTTGTCAAACAATACGCCTTTCCTCTCTTCTATAAACCTTAATAGAAAATCTTGCTCATTAGCAGTGATGTATTTCATTCAAAATCTGTTCTTGGTTTCCATTTTTCTTGAGTTTTTTAGTAGGTAGGTAGGTAGGTGACGAATGTGCGACATATGCAACACAATTTATCTTTCCCGCCCAAATTAGGTAAATAAACGTTGTCGCGGCATACCAACTGTTCATCGACATCCGTATATGCTTGGAGCAGGAGTACCAACCGCTTCCTTTCCCTAAACCAGATCTTAACATAACGAGTTTGAAATTAAGGTCTGTTTACCCTTTCCATAGCGAAAAGTAGTATCTATAATTTGGGAAACCTATATTTGACTTAACATAGGGCCGTAGGAATACGGCCCAATGTGCTTTTGTCGAGCGGCCATGGTGTAATGACGTCATATAAATATCTCTCTCTCTCTCTCTCTCTCTCTCTCTCTCTCTCTCTCTCTCTCTCTCTCTCTCTCTCTCTCTCTCTCTCTCTCTCTCTCTCTCTCTCTCTCTCTCTCTCTCTCTCTCTCTCTCTCTCAACATAAATATTACTCACCTCTCTTGCAGTTGTATCCACTATTTGTAGGTCCCTCTTAGTCAATTCCTTGCCGTTTGATCTCATGGTGACTTTAGATAAGTCATGTGTTTCTTTGCAAACACCAATGATATCTGGAAAGGAATGCAAATTCATTAAATGTCACAATTTTACAGATAATAGTATAAGTTATCCTCAACAAATCGCACATCTTTGATATGTTTCAAATTCATAACTCATTACTGTTTATGTGACAAAAGAAATCTTGTTCATGCCAGATTAGTTAAAAATAAACATTACTTACCAACAATTTCATCCTTTGAAACACTTTCCAGCTGATCTAGTGTCACAAAGTTGAACTGCATTGCCGGGATAGAAGTTTCGTCATGGCATGGTGTGACCTAAGAAGACAAAATATTAAACAATTACACATAAACAAGTGTCTGTCCGTTCTACCTATCCATTGTTACCTTTTCCTTGAAGCAAATGATGCATTAGCACATGTACTTCCTATATTTCATTGTAGCACATCATATATGACCCATCCTCTAGGGAAGAAAGATATGTGTGGCCATTTAGGAAGAACGGGAAATTATATGCTGTGAATAAATATTTACTTTCTGTAGGAATTATATATATATATATATATATATATATATATATATATATATATATATATATAATATATATATATATATATATATATATATATATATAATATATATATATATATATATATATATATATATATATAATATATATATATATATATATATATATAATATATATATATAATATATATATATATATATATATATATATATATATATATAATATATATATAATATATATATATATATATATATATATATATATATATATATATATATATATATATATATATATATATATATATACACACACTTTTTCTTTTTTTTTCCCATTAAAAGGGTACCGGCCAAGGGAAAACAAAAATTGGTAAAAAATAAATAAATAAATAAATAAATAAATAAATTACACTTGTCGCCAGACCTTGTAAAGAGAACAGTATGAGAAATAGAGGCAAGGGGTGAAGATCCAATTTAGCGTGAAAGGTGTCTTGAAACTCTTCTTTTGAAAGAGTTCAAGTCATAGGTAGGTGCAAAAACAGACAAAGGAAGAGTTCCAGTGTACCAGTATATGGGATAAAAGAGTAAGATACTATTAAAAAGATGGACAGAATAGGGATGAGGAGTAGAAAGGCTTGTGCAACGAGGCTGCAGGAGGGGTGGAGGCATGCAATTGACAAATTCAGAAGATCAGTCAGCATGAAAATAGTAGTAAAAAAGAGATAAAGATGCAACATTGCGTTCGTGACTTAAAGAATCAAAAGTCAATTAGAGGAGAGTTGATGAGACAAAAAACTTTAGACTCCACCCTGTTTAACAAAGCTGTGTGGGTTGAACCCCCCAGACACGAGAGCCATACTCCATACATGGGCGGATAAGGCCCCTGTACAGAGCAAGCAGCTGAGAGGGAGAGAAAAATAGATGCAAATGCCATAGGACACCTAACTTCTTGGAAGCTGATTTAGCAAGAGTTGAGATATGAAATTGCCAGATTAGATTTTTAGTAAAGGATAGACCGAGTGTGTTTAATGTGGAGGAGAGGGGAAGTTGCGTGTCATTGAAGAAGAGGGGATAGTTATCTGGAAGGTTATGTCCAGTAGATAGTTGTAGAAATTGAGTTTTTAAGGCATTGAACAGAACCAGGTTTGTTCTGCCCCAATCAGAAACTAGTGAAAGATCAGAGGTTAGGCGTCTTATAGCATCTCGCCTTGAATCTCACAATTCTTGTTGGGTTGGACGTCTATTGTACAACATTGTAAAATGCAAGGTGGTGTCATCATGATAGAAGTGGATAGGGCATTGAGTCAGGGGCTGTACTTATAGAAAGTCATAAGGCTATAAGTTTGACATAAGCCTTCAAAACGGCAGATTTTTTAGTTTCTAGAGATATTTCCTATAGATATTTTACCTATAAGATTATCAAATAAGATAAAGTAAAAAAGCTAAATTATTTATATTATAGGCCTCAGAATGAATATGCATCAACTGTGAATTCACTTCAACTCATTATAGCAAAATATTTTGAGCTAACTATTTTCGTTTATCATACCATAAGATGTGGAATTGTATTAGCTTCTCAAAGAAAAAGTTTGTTTTCTATTAAATGGATTAGCACCATATACAAATTAGCTAAAACTAAACAGTTTGCGGAAAACCTTTTATTCTTCAATTTCCCCCGATTTTCTCAGCAATCATTTATGATACAGCTGTGAATTTTACTTTGCTGTGTAGAACTAATCAAAACAAAGATAATGCATGTAAGTATATACCAATAGCTATGTCATGGGTGGAATTTGAGAGCTACGTGTAGAGAGGTGAGCTCCCATGTTGGGGGGCTTGGAATGTTTCCCGTTGTCTATCACACGTGGGGACGCTAATTTTAAGCCGAATACTTATTCGGTGAGTCACAAAAAGTAGCCGTGCCTGACCCAATCAGATCAGGGCATTCTGGACAATGGGTGAGTTGAAACCAAAATGCTTTATCTCCATGGGGGGGTATTATCAGGCTGGGAGACATTTTCTGCATGCAAGCAGGTCTACTTAATTGTAGAGATAGTTGCATGATGTGTAACATTTACGCGCATGTTAATTTGGGGTTGTGTTATGCGAATTAACACAACCAGAGTGTCGCATTCTGGCAGTCAGTGGCATGTCGGTGACCTGGGTAAGGTAGCGGCGAGCCGCTGACCCCGGGTGAACCGCGGTCAGTTGGTGTGGCGCATAGACTGAGAGAGGTCAGGTTGGGGTGAAATTCTTTTTCCACGCTGTTACTCGCGTCGCCATTGCAATCTTGCATAGTCCAAAGGGTGGACTGCAGTTGCATGGTGGCGTGAGGAATTGCGTGGAGTTTCTTTGGGAAGAAACTGGTGGGGATTAGGTGGTGAGTGAGGTGGAGTAAAGGTAAGTGGAGCCACGTGGAGCCACGTGGAGCTAGCTAGTGGAGTTGCCTTTGTGTGGAGAGGCTGAGCTAGTGAGTGGAGTAGCTAAGTGGAAATGGGAGGGCCCATATTGCCACGTGCTCTGAGTCCTTGCTGTGTGAGGCGGTGGAGCCTTGCTGTGTGATGTGGAATCACGTACAGCTACTCAGAGTTTAGCTAGCTGTGTGGAGTTGCCTTTGTGTGGAGTAGCTAAGTGGAAATGGTAGGAACCATCTAGCCACGTAACTCTTGAGTCTTGCTGTGTGAAGTGGAATCACGTACAGCTACCAGAGTTTAGCTAAGTGGATTAGGTGGAGTTGTCTCTAAGGGGAGTCTGGTTTTGTCCTGCCTCATGAGAGAGAGGAATCGTCTGGGTGAGACTGAGCCTTTATGTGGAGCTAGCTAATGGAGTCGTCTCTGAGTGGAGTGACTCTGAGTCTAGCTGTGTGGAGAGAGGTGGAGTTTCTTGGAGTTTCTTTGCAGAAGAAACCGGGTGTGGAGCTGAGGTGGAAGTGTGAGGAGAGTGGAGTGTCTTGTGGAGCGGTGGAGCTACCCACGCCTGCGAGCCGCCCACGCACTCGTGTGTACTCCCGCGCGCGCCCACGCCCTCGTGTGTACTCCCGCGCGCACTCGCGCCCTCGTGTGTACGCGTGCACGCGTACACACTACCTCCTCGAGAGAGGAAGGTCTTAAGTGGAGTAAGGAAACTCGTAAGGCTTACAATTAAGTTTTATAGCCAGGTAGCGAGTGAATGGGGTGTGAGTCTTAATCATGACTTCTTTTTCAGGGTGAACTTATTTAAATAAACTAAAGAAGTATGTCTACTTGTTTACTTAGCCAAACACTCTGGGTACATTAAGATTTAAACTTAGGCCCTACAGAGCCTCCGAAGGTGAGTGAATAGAGGTTGGTGTCGGAAGGCTGGTACATATCCTACAGTTTTATCATCACGAGTTCTACATAATAATTATATTGTTACTTACTTACAATAAATATTGTAAAGGGAGTGTAGACAAACAATCCCCTATGACAAGCTAATATACTCATTTTGGGGCAAATTTAACTTTATTTTTATCGACCGCATACTGAAAGTAAATACATATAGTACTACAGTGGAACCTCGGTTTTTGTGATTATTACGCTCGAAAAATTCAGACGAAAGCCGGATCGTACAAAAACTGAAGCAATATTTCCTACAGTAAATATTGTAAATCAAATTAATCCATTCTACTCGTTCCAGGCAATTTCTTTGTGAGATCTGCATGCAACAGCCTTGCCTTTTCACAAATTATCGCCTCCGGAACACTATCTACCGCTCACTGTTGTTCGTTAATCCACACCAACAACAATTGATTGTTTGCGATCTCTATTTCGTTAGCACATTTACCCCTTTCGCAAAATCAGCTTCCTTGATTTCTTTTTTCTTCGCCAGGATGGAACTGATCGTTGATGCAGACTTCCCGTACATCCTGGCGAGATCGGACATGCGTCCACCCCTTTCACTTTGCTACAAGTTCTTTCTTGAATTCTATTGTGTTTCTCACCTTCTTTATCACTCAGAACTTTCTTTGGCCCCCTTGTGGCTTATTTAGCAGTCACACTCAATAAACAAGCACAATAAACAATGGATTAATACAAAATGTTTTGGATAAACACACAGGGTGATGCTCACTCAACGAGAAACAAAGACAGACTGAATCACGAATGCCTGGGATGCTTTGTGTGGACGCTCGATTCCGGGAAATGAATGGCCAAGTCTTGCGGGCAGGCGGACGAGTTTAGTACGGACCCTTTTCAACTGTACAAAAGCCGAGCGGAGGTACGAAAACTGGGACAAAATTTTGAGGAAAAGTCGTCGAAAACCGAATCGTATGAAAACTGGGGGATATGAAAACCAAGGTTTGAGTGTATTACTTCACACCATAATTTCTTGAAACTTTTCTCTGTAAAGTAGTTATTCTATATACTTATAATAATTTCATAAGGAGTTCAGTGATGCCTTCAAAATGTTCATATCTGAAGTATTGCCCGAGATATGTATCTTTGACTAACCACCAAACAAGTTATAATTGGTATACTGTATTTGTATATTAGGTTTGGAAATTATACTATCCTTGGAAATTATACGATCATTGTGGAGAGAGAGAGAGAGAGAGAGAGAGAGAGAGAGAGAGAGAGAGAGAGAGAGAGAGAGAGAGAGAGAGAGAGAGAGAGAGTCTCTCTCTCTCCTTCCATCTCCTTTAAAGAGCTCAACAGCCTAAATCTTCATATGTGGAATTCTTCTTCCTCCTCCTCCTCCTCTTCTTCTTGTGACCTGTTATGGTTTGTATCGCTTCATAGGTCCCGTCTACCTTGGTGTTACGGTTCCTCTATCCTTCCATAGACGTGAATAGGAAGAAAGTGCAACACAAAGGGAGATTTTCACCTGTTACTAGTCCTTTCTTTTCAATTACGCTGATTTTCTTTGCATTCTTCTCACGTCTGTATAAGACGGGAAATACGCAAAGTATTTCAGCTTTTGTCGGACGGCCATGTTGTGATGACGTCATCTCTCTCTCTCTCTCTCTCTCTCTCTCTCTCTCTCTCTCTCTCAGATGTGGGATTCCTCCTCCTCCTCCATCCTAGATACTGTAATGGCTTCCGCCAGCACAGTATCTATTATCAATCATATATATTCACATGTGTATATGTACTGTATATTCTTTCATTATATCATGTATTTTGGGGGTTATTGGGCAAAAAAAGGGTAAGTCTTAAGAGTCTCGGACTACAGTAGTGAATTTCCCATAGGTTATTAACTTCCAAGGGTGCGCAAGGGGTGCGGACTCAATTAAGCGCACCCTTGGGGGGCCGACTGTACTATATATTCTTTCACTATATCATGTATTTCGGGAGTTATTGGGTGAAAAAAGGGTAAGTCTTAAGAGTCCCGGACTACATTAGTCAATTTCTCATAGGTTATTAACTTCCAAGAGTGCGCAAGGGATGCAGACTACATTAACCGCACCCTTGGGGGGCCGACTGTACGAGTACAAGTACAATCACTTTGCTATGTACTTCAGTCCAAGTACAAGTACAGTCAGCCCTCCAAGGGTGCGCTTAACCCTTAAACCGCGGGTGTCCACTATTGTGGACACTATTGTGGACACCCGGTGCGTGGGCTCCAAGTGCGGGTGTCCACAATAGTGGACAGGGCATTTTTTGAATTAACGCGCCGTCAAATTTGATTAGGTTGTCCTCAAGTCCTGTAAACATGTTGTTTTCTTTCAAACAATACCAACCCACGCTCCCTAGGCCTACCAATTGCTGCATTCTAGCAAGGATTCTGGTCCATTACTAAGTTTAGCAAGTAATGCTAACCATTGATTTTTACAATAAAACGGAAATTGAGCTTTTCACGGGTGTGTTTCACATAAACGGTATAAAAGTGATGCTTTTTATTGCTAACTAATAGGAAAGAAATCCAGTAGGGGTGGATATGTCTATTATAATGTGTTTTCACAGTTCCTAATTCAGAATTCCGTGCTCGATCTAATAATGCTCATATAGCGTTCAAATTTCAGTAACGTGAGTTTAATAGGAGAGAAGCTACAGGAGGTTGAAGTGAGGTATGTTTTTGCGTGAATATGCCCGCGGTGGGGGCCAGGCACGCCAAAACATCCCCGCGGTTTAAGGGTTAATGTAGTCCGAACCCTTGGAAGTTAATAATCTGTGGGAAATTCACTAATGTAATCCAGGACTCTTAAGACTTACTCTCTTTTCACCCAATAACCCCCGAAATGTATGATACAATGAAAGAATATACAGTACATATACACATGTGGTTAAATATGATAGATAATAGATAGATACTGTACTGGCGGAAGCCATTACTAAGATGGAGGAGGAGGAATCCCACATCTGAGAGAGAGAGAGAGAGAGAGAGAGAGAGAGAGAGAGAGAGAGAGAGAGAGAGAGAGAGAGAGAGAGAGAGAGAGAGAGAGAGAGATGACATCATCACATGGCTGCCCGACATAAGCTGAATTTCTTTGCATATTTCCCTTCTTATACAGACGTGAGAAGAATGCAAAGAAAATCAGCGTAATTGAAAAGAAAGGACTAGTAACATCGGTAAAAATCTCCCTTTGTGTTGCACTTTCTTCCTATTCACGTCTGGAAGGATAGAGGAACCGTAACACCAAGGAAGGTGAGATCCTACGAAGCGATACAAACCATAACAGGCCACAAGAAGAAGAGGAGGAGGAGGAGGAAAAATTCCCCATATGAAGCTTTAGGATGTTGAGTTCTTTAAAGGAGATGGAAGGAGGGAGAGAAACACTAATGGTGGGGGGGGGGAGAGGGAGAGGGAGAGAGAGAGGGAGAGGGAGAGAGAGGGAGAGGGAGAGAGAGGGAGGGAGGGGGAGGGAGAGAGAGAGAGAGAGAGAGAGAGAGAGAGAGAGAGAGAGAGAGGGAGAGAGAGAGAGAGAGAGAGAGAGAGAGAGAGAGAGAGAGAGAGAGAGAGGGAGAGAGAGAGAGAGAGAGAGAGAGAGAGAGAGAGGGAGGGAGGGAGAGGGAGAGGGAGAGAGAGAGAGAGAGAGAGAGAGGAGAGAGAGAGAGAGAGAGGAGAGGGAGAGAGGAGAGAGAGAGAGAGAGAGGGAGAGAGAGAGGGAGAGAGAGAGGGAGAGGGAGAGGGAGAGAGAGAGGAGAGAGAGGGAGGGAGGAGAGAGAGAGAGAGAGAGAGAGAGAGAGAGAGAGAGAGAGAGAGAGAGAGAGAGAGAGAGAGCTAGCTAGCTGACAATGCGTCAAGGACTGGTGGAGAATGGCGGGGTGTGTGTTGTCTCATCCCACTGCTGCCAGCTAGTGATTTTGCGAATGCTTTTAATTTTTTTGCACCCTTTGAACATAGGTGCCAAACCGGTACTGTCCGCACCCTTGGAATTTTGCACCCTTTGGGGGGCCGACTGTACATGTCTCGAGAGGATTGTGGCTGAAGTCATCTGTCAACACCTGAGTGAGAACCATCTTCTCTCAGACAGTTTGGCTTCAGGCCCGGCCACTCTACCTCAGACCTCCTCCTCCTCCTCTCCAAGGACTGGCAGGACGCCCTAGACGAGGGCCTGGACACCCTCATGATAGCCCTGGATATTGCTGGAGCCTTTGACAGGGTCTGGCACGCGGGGCTTGTTGAGAAGCTTCACGCCAAGGGCATCCAGGGTGACCTGCTAGTGCTGCTCCAAGATTACCTCCAGGGAAGGACCCTCCAGGTGGTGATCAACGGGCAGTCATCGAGGCCTTCCCCCATTCAAGGCTCGGTTCCACAGGGTTCAGTGCTGAGCCCAATCCTGTGGAACATCTACATCGACAACCTCCTCCGGCAGCTAACAACAGTGCCAGCATATGCTGATGACTCCACACTCTCCCGCTCCTACTGTCGCCTGGACAGCCAGCGAGCTGTCAGGGAGCAGAACAGGCAGCTCAGACTGGTGGAGGAGTGGGGAAGAGTGTGGCAGGTTAACTTTGCTCCGGAGAAGACACAGGCGATGGTCATCTCACGGTTCCCCGCTGCCTCTCAAGCTGTCTCAGGACTGGTGAGCTTTGGGGGCAAGTGTTTGCCACTCGAGGAGCACATCAAAATCCTGGGAGTGACTGTAGACCGTTGGCTGCATTTCGACCACCATGTTGCCGCCGTCGCTCGACAGACTTCGCAGCGTCTCTGCCCTCCGTAGGATGGCAGACAACCTCGACGCCCATGGCATCCTCACCCTGTACAAGGCACAGATACGGCCGTGTATGGAGTACGGTGCCCTGACATGGATGTTGAGTGCCGCCACCCACGTGCAGAGATTGGATGCCGTGCAGCGACATGCCCTGCGATTGGTGGATGGCGAGGAGCACCAGCAGCCTGCACATGTCACATCACTTGAACACCGGCATGACATGTCAGCTCTGGTGGTCTTCCACAAAGCCCAGGTGCAAGAGGTCCCACACCTCAGCCGGTTGAGACTTTCTCCTCGCCCCGCCCTGAGGTGAACCAGATCCGCACTCACAAGTGATGAGCTGGTGGAAGTGCCTCACTCGCACTGGAGGCGCAACTATACAGCCAGGACAGCAAGGCTGTGGAACAGTTTCACAGCAGCCACACCTGATATGCCAAACATGACCACAAGTAGTGTAAAACTTTCAGCACACAGGTGGCGTGGCACGAGAAACTCGCCACTTGTGCTGCATACATAGTGTGGTGAACATTTTCATATGTTATAAATGCTATGTATATGTGCATGAAAAATGTAAATATTAAGTGAGTGTACTGTGGCATGATGTATTTATCTTTTTGTATGTATATACGTATGTATTTACGGATATCATATTTGTAGTGCCGTAGCCAAGGCTCTTAGAATAGTTCACCATAAAAAAATTAACTTTGAGCCTCTAGTGTAAAGGAAATGTTTAAATAAAAAAATTAAAAAAGAGAGAGAGAGAGAGAGAGAGAGAGAGAGAGAGAGAGAGAGAGAGAGAGAGAGAGAGAGAGAGAGAGACCACAGCTCTGCCACATTCAATTACTTACCTCAGTTGATCTATTGAAAGTCATTTCATAATCATTTTTGAGGTTGGTATACTGTTTGTTGGCAGTCTTGAGAGTGGCAGAAGAGATGAAGTATACACGATCAATCTGAAATTAACAAAATTTAAGAAAACAATTTTTAAACCCCCCTTCAGTTTAACCAACTAAAATTTGGACGAGTGTGTAGGGGGAGAAATTTGAGTGAATGAGAACAAGTGTAAAGTAATGAAATACACAAAGGGAGTTTGATGGTAGAAGGATGAATGGAATAGAGACACAGATGAAGTAAAGGATTAATGATGTAGAAAAGGTGTTGGGAGGAAAGGAGGTGTTTAGTTGTAGAGCGATGAAACATTTGAAACATTTAATACATGAGAAGAACAGACACCAGACCTATTAATCTATAACTAGGGTATCTGCTGGAAATACAGTTGAGTGTGCACCCCAAGGGTGCACACTCAAAGGGTGCGGGCAGTACCGGTGCGGCACTTATATTCAAAGGGTGCGAAAAATTTAAAGCGTGTGATGACAGAACTCTATGCGCTTTTGTCGAGCAGCCATGTTGTGATGACATCAGCTTTCTCTCTCTCTCTCCACCATTCGTCTCTCCCTCCTTCCATCTCAACAACATCCTAAGGCTTCAGATATGGGATTCCTCTTCCTTCTCCTCCGCTTTTGTCGAGCAGCCATGTTGTGATGACGTCAGCTCTCTCCTCTCTCTCTCTCTCTCTCTCTCTCTCTCTCTCTCTCTCTACTGTACTGGATTCCGCCAGTACAGTATCTATCTATTATCTATCATATTTAATCACATGTGTATATGTACTGTATATTCTTTCATTATATCATGTATTTCGGGAGTTATTGGGCGAAAAAAGAATAAGTCTTAAGAGTCCCAGAATACATTAGTGAATTTCCCATTGGTTACTAACTTCCAAGGGTGCGTTTTTCCAAAGGCGCGGACTGAATTGACCTCACCCTTTGGGGGCCAACTGTGTAATGTTAATCAACAATTTTGAAAGCCAGCTTTTATGATAAGCAGAGCTTTTTAGGCTAAAGACAAGGTTGTATGAAAGAGTAGCTGTGTCCACTCCACTATATGGGCTGAAACATGGAGGATGGCAGTAGCAGAGAAAAAGAGACTGAATGTAATGGAGATGAAGTGGTAGAGAAGTAATGCATATGGACTGAGTGAGAAATGAGGTGAAGGAAAACAGATACCATATATATATATATATATATATATATATATATATATATATATATATATATATATATATATATATATATATATATATATATATATATATTGTCGACCCTCGATTCAACAGAACTAATGTGGTGGGAACCCTGTCCGTTAGTGTAAAAAGTCTGTTGCTTGGTTAATCCTTACGGACTTCTACCTACAAGTCCGCCACCTACCGGACTTTAGTCCATAAGTGGGTTGATCGTCCGCTAGCAGACAGAGTCCGTTAATTGCGGTCTGTGAAATCGGGGTCCGTTAAATCGAGCGTCGACAGTATATATATACGTATTACGATAGACTAGGCTGGTCGAGCAGAGCAGTGTGTGTTGTGGTTTGGACACATGGAGAGAATGGAGGAGGACCAGTTGATGAGGAGAATAGTAGGATCCGATGTGAGAAGTGTGAGGTTGAGAGGAATGACACAAGAAGGATGGATGGACTAAGTGGTGGAAATTAAAGTAGCAAAAGTGGAGAAGGGAATGAAGGGTGGTTATTAAAGTATGGATGAGAGTGTTTGATTGAATGGCTGCACAAGATATGTGGGTTACCATTGGAAGAGGAAAAGATATCAGGAGACTGGACAAAGGCCATCATAATTTCAGTTTATAAGGAGAAAGGTAGTAAAAATTAATGTGAAATAAAAAAAGAAGTAAGTCTTTTATGTAAAACTGGAAAGCTTTATAGAAAAATTGTTATTGAACAGGAACAGATCTCACAGAGTAGGATCAATAAAAAGCAGGAAGATTTTAGAAAAGATAAGAGGATGTGTAAATCAGATATTTTCACTCAGGATGATAGCTGAAAAACTGTTAACGAAAGGTAAGAAAATTTATGCTGCCTTCATGGACCTTTACAAAGCAAGTAATAAATTGATTGGTTGGCAATGTGTGCCACTTGGTACAGTGCCAGTTAGTACACCAAACACATAACTTATGTCCTGAAGAATCTAGATAGCAATATACTTGACAGACATATTGAACATAGAAGTAGCATTACAAATTGATGATGATGGAAATTATCTCATTATCATCATCTCTCTGACTTTTCTTTTGGAGGGGAGAATTCCAAACTTCACTGATACACAGCTCAGGCTGGAGAGCGTGCGAGTGCGAGCCACAGCTCAGGCTGTAGGAACTTCATAATTGCATCATAACTGCGCACCCATGGATGGACTGGGAAACCCCTATTGCGCACTCTACAGGTTAAAAATACTTACACTCCACTGATTTCTTTGACCATGGGAATCCCATAAGAGATCTATTTACCTATAAACCCTCCTGCAAGGATGGTAGCTGAGACAAGGCAGCTACATTGAGTTCAAGAAAAAATTAATCTCCCTTCAATCTCTACAGCTCCTCATATTAGGAAGAAATATACAGAGAAGGAGCTCCTCACATCCCTATTAATCAGCCTTAATGACACCTTCCAACCCAGTAGCTGATGTGTGACCTAGCCAGGTGATATGATAATACAGTCGACCTCCCAAGGATGCGGTTAATGCAATCCGCACCCTTTGCGCACCCTTGGAAAAACGCACCCTTGGAAGTTAATAACCAATGGGAAATTTACTAATGTATTCCGGGACTCTTAAGACTTGCCCTTTTTTTGCCCAATAACCCCCGAAATGCATGATATAATGAAAGAATATACAGTACATATACACATGTGGTTAAATATGATAGATAATAGATAGATACTGTACTGGCGGAAGCCATTACAGTATCTAGGATGGAGGAGGAAGAGGAGGAGGAGGAGGAGGAATCCCACATTTAAGAGAGAGAGAAAGAGAGAGAAAGAGAGAGAGAGAAAGAGAGAGAGAGAAAGAGAGAGAGAGAGAGAGAGAGAGAGAGAGAGAGAGAGAGAGAGAGAGAGAGAGAGAGCTGACTCCATCACAACATGGCCGCTCGACAAAAGATGAATTTCTTTGCGTATTTCCCATGTCTTATACAGGCGTGGGAAGAATGCAAAGAAAATCAGCGTAATTGAAAAGAAAGGACTAGTAACATCAGTGAAAATCTCCCTTTGTGTTGCACTTTCTTCTTATTCACGTCTATGGAAGGATAGAGGAACCGTAACACCAAGGTAGACGGGACCTATGAAGCGATACAAACCATAACAGATCACAAGAAGAAGAAGAGGAGGAGGAAGGAAGAAGAATCCCACATATGAAGCTTTAGGATGTTTAGTTCTTTAAAGGAGTTGGAAGGAGGAAGAGAAAGACGAATGGTGGAGAGAGAGAGAGAGAGAGAGAGAGAGAGAGAGAGAGAGAGAGAGAGAGAGAGGAGAGAGAGAGAGAGAGAGAGAGAGAGGGAGAGAGAGAGAGAGAGAGAGAGAGAGAGAGAGAGAGAGAGAGAGTAGAGAGGAGAGAGAGAGAGAGAGAGGAGGAGAGAGAGAGAGAGAGAGAGAGAGAGAGAGAGAGAGAGCTGACATCATCACAACATGGCCGCTCGACAAAAGCACATAGAGTTCCTTCCGTCACCGCATCCTTTGAATATAAGTGCCACACCGGTACTGCCCGCACCCTTGAAATTTTGCACCCTTTGGTGGCCGACTGTATTAATATAATTTTGAGTAACATACTGTCTCTGATAATAGTGAAGATAAGTTTCCCTAGTAACATGATGACAATTCTTGACACTCAAATGAAGGTATGGTCATGAAATGGCCACTTCACATTGATACCTTAATATAATGAAGGTATAACTTCTTCATTACCTGAATCATATCATAATATTTATCCACTTCATCATTGAAAGCAGTGGCCCGCATCTCTCCTGTCTCATCCAAAAGGTCCATTGAGAAGAGTTTTCCTTCTCCCCTTGAGTTAGACCATTTGCGGATATCAGTCTTGTTGGTGATACGAGCACAGATGGTCCACCTGCACAACAGAACAATACTTATGGCTCAAGTCTACCTATAAGGTTATCAATCTGAAAACTATCAAAGTATACACGCACTAGAATTGCATTTTGATGTTAGAGAGATCGATCTGGATTTTCAAGTACGTATAAAATTAATCATATATTTTTTCTCAACTTTGGCTATAATTTTTTTCACACAAGGTTTGTTCTTCAAATAAACTGACATGTAGCACCAATGTGACTGACAATGTGATTCCTATGCCACTATGCCACTGTTTGATCACTATACATTATATAACATTATATTTGATGCCTTCATGATGTACCATACTAGTGTGGCTGCATTCACACCTTGTGGAGATGGCGTCTCCAAAATACACTAATTTACACATATCTACGAAAGTACACATATTGTAATTTACACATGGCATAAGAAAATACTTCAATATCTTTTTTACCTGCATCATGGTTTCAGTTTCAGATAACTAGATTCTTTATCAAATAATCTGACAACTAATTATCTGCACTCACCTATTTTGGTATGGAGTGAGAGATTCAATGGGATGAACGTTGCCACCAGATGGAGTCTTGGTCACCCTTGGTCCCTTAGCAAGTGCATTGTGCTGGCCTAGAGGATTGCGTTGCACATTTCCACCTGTTCAAAAATTACATCAATAATACATTACTGTTCTTGTAAAAAAAAAAATACAGGTAACATTTTTCTTGTTGCTCTCTTTCAAAACACTATCTTTTCAATGACAACACAAATATGATGAGCAGCCCTACACTCATTTAATAGCAGCATATCAATTCACATTTACCATATAATCTTTTTAAAATCATAAATGACCACAAAAGATATACAATTACTGTACATTTACATTAACAATAATGACATTCATTTGAGGAATACTTAGTATTTGAGTTTAGTTAGATGTTGTGTGTGGAATAACTGCAGAAATGTTAAAATAAAGATGAAAAGCAGTGATAGAATGGATGTTCATGATATGTGACATTGCATGGAGAAAGAGAAGTACCAGATGAGTGGAAGAACTAAATTATTGTACCCTTGCATAAAGGCAAAGATAGTAGAGATGAGTGTAATAATTATAAAGGGATCAGTGTTTAAGTTGAAGTTAAAGTTTGCCAATTCGAAAATCATGTGTTTGGATTGGAGAAAACTTATTATACCTAACAAAGAAAGTACTTGTACCTGTAGCTGTAACTTTGGCTGCTGGTGTTTTGTACTGCTGCTGTGGCTGTTCCTGTTGTGGTGCACTTTTATTGGGGTCATAATTGACAGGGTTACCTAGCTTCATCCCCACATCTGATCCGGTCATGGTCACACTAAGGTCCAGGATGATTAATACCTGAAAAGATCACAATTGACATCTAACAAACAACCTAATAATACACATACAGAAAAAGGATAAAGTTTATCTTTCTTCCTCAACAACCTTTTTTCTGTATGCATGGGGTGCCAGCTAAAACAGCAAAACAAAGTAATCTAATCTAAAGACAAAAAAAATGACCGCAAAATAACTGCAAATAGTCATGTCACTCATCTTTATAGGACATTCAGCAGGAATGACTTGACTGTTCAAGTACTGTATATTTACCCAAATATTAGGGCATGGCTAGGGAGATGTGTTTTAACTGCCCTCCTCATCAAGCAGTCTTGATAACTTTTACTTTAGTTACTTCATAGAGCCTTGAGCAGGTAGATCAGTTGCAAGTTGCCATCAGGTGAACAAAACTGTCCTGCTTTACATAATGATAATAATGACACAAGAAATCATATACTTGCCACAAATAAAATAAAAAGGTGGAACCTCAGTTTTCCTTTTTTTTTTTTTTTTTCCCAATATAAAATTTTATGGATAATTGAATACCAAATAAGATTTCTTTACTACCCCTAACAGCTTCTAGAATAAGTCTGTAACTGAAACATACCTTCTTATTCTCCTGAACTGTGTTACAAACATATCTGTCCATACGGATAACGCAGTGGCTTGTGATTTCACCCGAGTCCACCTTATTGTTGAGCTGTGTGGCTAACATGGCAAAGCTGTTGGACCACTTTCCATCAGAGAGAAGGAGGCGCCACCTCTCTTGAGTACCACTGGGGATCCGTTTCATTGTCTGCAGATTCATACCCGTAAAACATTAACAAAATATGCAAGTATTAAGAGTATCACTTAGCTTCAACATTGCAAGATTGTCAAAAACCTTAAAGTCACGACTGTCTAGAATAGTAAAAAGGAAAATATTATTTAATCATTTTAATTGTTATTCAACATTTATATACAGTGAAATTCCGATAATCCGGAGGCCTGATGGTTCGGAAATTTTGTGCAAGAGGTAGATGGTTCAGAAATTTTGAGCCAAAATTTTATGCGTGGAAATTCCCGAGCCAGACGATCCAAAAGTACAACCGACGCCCTTTTTCGGAGGTCCCAGATGAAGCGGAGGTAAACATTGGGCCACTTAGTGTTGTGTTCAGTATTCAGCCATAATTTTGTCCTTTTATTCACCCAATAGCCCTTATTGAGAAAAATAATTAAATATACAGCAGAATCTCCCATCTAACGAATAATTGATGCAAAAATAACCGTGTTAGATACGAATTTGTTAGATATAGATACATAAACTTATGGGAAAAATTGTAATTGGTGCCAAAACTTCGGCAGAGTCCCTATTTTCATCCATGTTTGCCCTTCCAAGTGTTATTTTGAGACCTAAAACACATACAAATCATATAATATATTTATTATCCGCTACCTGAGGCTAGGGCAGACATCATGAGTGGCATAACACACCACCAGACACTCGTTAGATGGGATGGAGGGCCAAAAAGAAAGGGAACGAGATGAGCACAATGGAACACAGTTGAAAGATGGCGCGGGACTAACGCAAGTGACCAGTGTTGACAGAATTTTTTTTCAAAGAGTAGCCTAAATTTTTTTTTTGCAAATTTGCTAAGAAATCGCACTGAAGCTAAATTTTGTAGCCCAAAAAGTCGCAAGTAACGGATTTCAAAAATTAGTAGCGGATGGCATAAAAAGATACCCCAATCCCCTACTTGTAGCCCTATCTGGCAACACTGAAAGTGACGAGGAGGGAGGGACACCAGGGTGCGGCAAAAATTCAGCGATCAGCAGGGAGTTTGAAATTCAATCCCGGGCACCCAGAATAATTACCGTTAGATATAAATCTTGGATCGTTAGATTGGAAGTGGGGTAGAGCTTCAAAAGGGTCGCTAGATACGAATTCGTTAGATCCAAATGCATTAGATGAGAGATTCCACTGTACAATGTTATTTCAAGTGGTTAGAATAAATACACAGGGGGGTAACTAAGAACATTAGAGAAAGGAATAATGAGTCAAGACTATAGTAACTAAAGCACTGACCAGCACGACAAAACCTTCCCAGGTTTTTTTTCGCAAATCACCAAAAATCTTGACCATGTCAGAACGGAAGTGCCGAAAATCTCCCAGTATTTCTGCGAAACATCTCGAGAAAGAAATGGTAAAGATATGAAAACGATGACAGGAATGAATTTAGGGTTATTGAAATAACAAAATTACAATTAATTAATCAAATATTTATAACATTTAAAATTATTCAAGTTAATTATTTTATATTAAATCTTAGATGAATTAACATCACTATCAGCTGGCCAGTTTCGGAGGTCCCAGATAAAGCGGAGATAAACATTGCGCCACTTAGTGTTGTGTTTAGTATTCAGGCATTATTTGCCTGATTCAGACTCGGACTAAGACACTCTATGACTCTTAATTCTAAGGCAACAGTCTATGATTACTGTAGAAATTAAGTTAATGGCCTAAGACTTAGGCCATTAACTTAATGGCTAACTCAATTTGCACAGTATTTTTTCAACTTAACACAGTACAGTAATTAATCACTTGGGCCATTAACTTAATTTGTACAGTATTTTTTCAACTTGATACTGTACAGTATTTATCACTTAGGCCCTAAGTGGTAAATACTGTACAGTATCAAGTTGAAAAAATACTGTACAAATTAAGTTAATGGCCCAAGTGATTAATTACTGTACAGTATTAAGTTGAAAGAATACTGTGCAAATTAAGTTAGTCCTAAATTATCAATATTAATTTGAACAAATACTGTATTAAATGACTAATGTACTGTGAAAGACTTCTTAAGAAAAGTTTGACCCCTTGGATTACTATAGTACCGTACCTTTGGATATTGTACTGCACCTACACTGTACCTACAACTGACTTGCAACTTTACTACACTTCAAAAGTAAATAAAAACACAATCACAATACTGTATGTATTTGAATTTTTTAAATTTAATAAGATTTTTTTCAGGCTTTTAGGGGATTTTTAGGGGTCACGTCCACCAGTCCGGAAAATCTGATAATCAGGAGTTCACGATCTCCGCTGCTTTCCGGATTATTGGAATTTCACTGTAGATAGATTTAATACTTAAAACTTAATTATTTGAATGCTGGCAAACTCACTCTATAAGGTGTGTTAAAGTCAACCACTCCTACTTTCCTCCTTTCAAAGAAAATCATTTTACTTTTCCCAATATTCACATTTAGCTTCCTTCTCCTACATACACTATAAAATTTATCCACCCCCCTCTGAAATTCATCTTCACTCTCTTATAATAGTGTCCCGTGCAAACTAACTTGCCACCATCCCTCATCCCATTCCATTCAGTTTTGGTCTTGCACCTACATTCCTCCCTTTAGCCTTCATTTCTCTCATACACCCAATTACAAAAATATTAAACAGCAATGGCGACATCACACATCATTGTCTCTGCCTGACTCCTTCACTTAGCTCTCCATCCAGCCTCACACATGCATTAACCTCCCTAAAAAATAAATAAACAAAATACTAAACATCCATAATTGTAAAATTGTTGCCAAAAGAACCATACAATGAGCAGGAGATAGTAGTGTAAATTACTCACTAATTATATGACAAATAATATAGAAAAAACAGACATGTTTACTTAGTTTTTCCTTAGCTAGAAATGAGACAATATTATCATCCTGTACTCACCAAAATCTGCACAACTGGTTTTTCTGGATGCCCCCCTTCAATTATATCCTGAAAATTAATGATTTATATTTAAAAGATATGCAGGGGTCAACAGCTATGAAAGGGAAAACTAAATTAAGACTATCAGAGGAACCAATATTTCAGTTCAGTAATATAGATTCAGGTAAAGATTCGTTTCATGACCCATTCGATATCTCCTTACCTGCAAATTCAACCTCAGATACTTGTTCAGATCACCTCAAACAGTTATGCTGCTGAATTATAGAAAAAAATAAAACATTCTTTTTTCCTTCTCTTCGAAAAGTAGTTTGAACAAGGTTCTGTTATTTGTCAAGATAAGTTAAGGCATGGTTAATTTAGGTTATGTTAATTTAAAAGCTATCAATTGCTTTCTATGACTAAAAGTAGGTGCAGACGCCATTTTCTTTTGAAACCACACGCCATTCTGGTAAAGATTTAAACATTTACCGAAAAAAATTGCTTTGTTAGCATAACCTTCCCAGAGCTGCAGTTAAATAAGCCTAACCAAAACTAAACCAACCAAACCTTACTAAGCCTAATTAAATGTAAAAAAACCTAACCAAACCTACCATAACCTAAAAAAAAATTTTTATTTTTAGTAATTGAGCAGCATTACTGTTTGGGCTGATCTGAACAAGTTTCTGAGGTTGAATTTGCAGTGCATTATAAAGGTAAGGAGATATCGAGTGGGTCATGAAACGAATCTTTACCTAAATTCAACTTATAATTAACCTAGACAGCTTAAGGGACAACTTACTTTTCTGAAAGAGATTTAGGTGAATAAACAGGGTCATGAAATCTTTAGGAAAGGTAACGTTTGCAAAACAAGCCTTAAGAAAGGTCAACAAGCTTGCAAGAAGAAATTAAATTGAAGGAAGAAATTAAAGATGTATAGGAAAAAACAAAATTCAACCACATATAGCTATAAGACTTGATAAGAATTGTTAGAGAGGCAATTTATGAATGATTCTGATCTTCCTTTCGCTGTAAATCAATCCTTTTCGCCTCAACCACCCAAAAACCCTAGTTCCCACAGTCCCCATGCAACATGACAGGAAAATAATTACTGGTTTGACACATGGCACGGGTACATTTTATGGATAATATGGAGATAACATTAATGTCTTCTCCCGAGGTTAATACTTACATGTCAGATAGAATTAAAGTTGCAGAATATCATACAACATATATCAACTTCCGGAAACTAGGTTGGGGTTAGGGGTAGGTTAAGTTATTCTAAATGTAAGAAATAATATTATCTATAGGATGAAGCAATCTTACTTAACCCTGCGGGGCTCTAAGCTAAAATAACCGGTATTATTTTACAAAACACGCAAACTGTGTGACAAGAAAAACTAGTTCAGTAATAGGAAGTACACATTTTTCTAAGACATTTTTCCTCTATGCATTTTCCGTCGCAAATTACTGCTTCAGAAGTACTGGTGCGTTTTGTAAAACTTTACCATGTTATGTTAAGTTGGTTAGGTTATGTTAAGTTATGGTTAGATTAAGGTTGTTAGGTTAGGTTACGGTTATGTTATGGTTAAGTTAAGTTAAGTTAGGTTCGGTTATATAAGATTTTTACATTTTATTACCCAAATCCAGAAAAAATCTAAGGTTAAGAACCCTAACTTTTGGGTAATAAAATGTAAACATTATATATAACCAAACCTAACTTAACCTAACCATAACATAACCGTAACCTAACAACCTTAATCTAACCATAACTTAACATAACCTAACCAACCTAACATAACATGGTAAAGTTTTACAAAACGCACCAGTACTTCTGAAGCAATAATTTGCGACGGAAAATGCATAGAAGAAAAATGTCTTAGAAAATTGTGTACTTCCTATTACTGAACTAGTTTTTCATGTCACACAGTTTGCATGTTTTGTAAAATAATACCAAATAACCTAACCCAAACTCCAACCTAACCTAACCCTAACCACAACCTAGTTTCCGGAAGTTGATATATATTGCATGATATTCTGCAACCTTAATTCTGGCAAAGGTTAAATGAATACGTCCCGACCGCCAGGAGTTGCCAGAAACTGTCAACCTTGCAGTGCTATCAACCGAGAGAGAGTATTTAGGTTAAGTTATGGTTAGGTTAAGGTTGTTAGGTTACGGTTATGTTATGGTTAGATTAAGTTAGGTTAGGTTCGGTTCAGTTAGGTCCGGTTATGTAAGATTTTTACATTTTATTACCCAAAAGTTAGGGTTAGCAACTTACATTTTTTCTGGATTCGGGTAATAAAATGTAAAAATCTTATATAACCGAACCTAACTTAACCTAACCATAACATAACCGTAATCGGTAAATTTGCAGTTTCAACCAATATTCCCTATCTCTATCCACACCCACCCAACCCCTGAAGCAAGCTTGGGGGCTGTGGGGAATCAGGTTTTTTTTGGGGAGAGGCATATATGAGTGATATATGGACTTTGAAAATCTAGGGAAATTTCCCTTAAAATTCCCTAAATGTAGCAAACACGACAAACCTATCCTAACCGGGGGCTGGACCCCGACGCTAGGACACTATTCAAACAACCAGAAACCTGGTTCAATATCCTAACCTAACCTTCATAATAATGACAATAATATAACAAAACATTCACCAATATGGACTAAAAAATCAAAGGAAATTTCCCTAGAAGTCAAAGAAATTTCCTATTATTAATTATTCATTTCCGGCAGTGTTATATGGGACTAGAAATGTTCCTAACAGTGTCATCTAGACCCTGAGATAGGTTATAGTTACGTGTGGTGTATTGGTTGAAACTGCAATGATACCCCGTAATCTAACCTAACAACCTTAACCTAACCATAACTTAACCTGGTTGGTAGCACTGCAAGGTTGGCATTGTCTGGTAACTCCTGGCGGTCGGGATGTATTCATTTAACCAGTGCCTTAATTCTATCTGACATGTAAGTATTAACCTCGGGAGAAGACGCAAATGTTAATTTCATATTATCCAATATAATTACAAAGTAGGCCTCATGTACACCTGTACGTAATGAAATTCGTAGGACTAATCACTTCATAACCAAATATTGAACCATCTTACAGCAATATTGAACTGAATCCGTGCTAAAGTCACGGGGCAAGACATGCTGTTACGTGTATAACCATGATATTATGGGCGCCAACTCAGCTCGGGATGTTACAGGCACCTCCATTACAGTGTGTTGGGTACAAATGTCAGTCTCATGTAATACAATGACCAAAACATACTTCATCACATCCTCACTAACATCATCATCAACTGTGTATACTCACACGAATCACTCCCGATGTAAGAGTATCCATTTTGCGTTGTAATAAGGCCGCTGCCTGAAGAGCGCGTCCTCACACGTCGATCAGAAAGCAGGTTTTGGCGGGAAGACCGAAGTTGTAAACAGTAGGAAAGATATGCATCGTCGTCATCATCAGCAGCGACCTCCTCATGTGCACTGTAAAGTAAAGGCCTCCCATACCTCTTTCATCAATTCATCCATGTTTATTCTACGTTACTCCAATCCAGCAAAACTTCTTTCTATGTTTTCTCTCCATCTAGCTTTTTTTTGTGTATGACATGCCATTCTGTTACTCTAACAGTCCATCTATTATTTCTGCCCATGTCCACTATTTTCTTTTAATTGTGGTCAATATGTCTTAAAATTTGGTCTGCTACCTAATTCATTATATTATTTTCCTATCTACAGTGCTCGTCATAAACATTGTCGCACCCCTCCCCCACGCCGCGTCGTGGATGCGGTGCGATAATGTCCTCAGACACATTACTCAGCAATCCCAAGTTGTCTTCCCTGATTTTCCTGACCGATACTTGTGGATTGCGTTCGATTTCAAGGTGTACCACTCTCAGAGTTCGCAGATAAGTTTTGCGGGTGTTTCCTGGTGGTTTCTTCTTGGCGGGTATTTTATTGCCGTCGAGTTCAACCATACGCTTCACGGGTCGTTGCCAGCTGCCACACCACCCGTCTGGTCAGAGATAGCCCGTGTGGAGTCTCCAGCCTTGTGGAGAGCTGCGATGTCATCCCGTGACAAGATCTAGTAGCGCATCATTGTCCAGGAAAACAGCTAAACAGCAGACTAACTGCAAGCTATTCTGGGGGGAGTGGCGCGGGAGGACAGCAACAAAGCGCCCACCAGTCAGAGTGATTGACAGGCGCCTATAGCTTCTTACCGCCTTTGCAAGATGCCCGACACCCAGGTTGAGATGCCAGATGTGTAATAATTTAATTTAAAGCACCCGATGCCCGCCAAGGAAAGCGCGCGTTTTGATCCTTCAAACGGATGCCGTGGTCTCCGGCGACAATGTTTATGACGAGCACTGTATTAATTCTATGCCAAACATTATTTTCCCCATCTCTCCAGCTTTCTGATCCATGTGTTAGAATAGGTAGAATGCATTGATAATATATATTTTTCTGAAGTGATAATGGAAGATTACTTTTTATAACATTGTGTTGTCTATTTGAATTTGAATTTCTAAATATTTATTGATGTAAAAATACGCCCTCCCAAATCAAATCCTATGAGCAGGTTTTTTGTATATTTTTTTTCAAGACGCTCGGTATGACATTACTATCAATGATGTAGCAAGCTTGCTCGGTACCATCAGTAAGATCTGGGTTCACATTGTGCTGTCTACCAAAAGCACTTCCGTCTCATCCCTATTCTTCTTCATTTACTTTCCATGATCTGGACATATAATGTATCTTCATTTTTTTTTCTACCGCTATTTTCATGCTGACTGCTGTTCTGAACTTGCTAACTGCATGCCTCCACCCCTCCCACGACCTCGCTGCACAAGACTTTCTACTTCTCATCCCTATTCTGTCAATCTTTCTAATGCAAGAGTTAACCAGTGTTTTCAATCATTCATTCCTAACACTGGTAAACTCTGGAACTCTCTTCCTTTGTCTATTTTTCCATCTGCCTATGATTTGAACTCTTTTAAAAGAGGAGTGTCAAGACTCCTCTAATGTTAACTGGACCTGCACCCCTTGTTTCTATTTCTCCTACTGTCCTCTTTACAGGATCTGGCGACCTAAATAAATATATTCTTGGATACATTCTATAATTTAATTTCATGTCTAGTATATAATTGTTAAACATCACCTTACTTTTTTTTCATATTCTTCTTTAAACCCACTTTAGGAGGGTGATCACATAATCCCCCACCCCAAACTAGGTAACTATAGACCATATGGTTCTGCTAAGGTTAACGAGAATGTTACCTTTCACGAAGAAGCTCCAGTGAGCCAGGATCAAACCCACAACCTTTTAGTCAGGAGCCAAGCACTGAACCACAGAGCCACCTGGCCACCACAAATGCAGTTGAACCTCTCGTCGAGGTTGTTCCTACATTCAACTCTACAAGCATTCTTCCTTGTTCCAGACATCGCTTTTGGATCTAAGGCTCTCTTCACACTGTCCATCCATCCTATTTGTGGTCTCCCTCTCAACCTCACACTTTACACATCTGACCTATTATTTTTTTCCATTACAACCCTCTCTGCTCTACTTGATCAGCCAACTCTCACAGCACCAATTCTCCTGCACACTTCATTTCTCACGAGTTAAGATATTAAATAAATCTTATTGACCATAATATATATATATATATATATAATTTTTTTTTCCTTTTTTTTCTCAAGTTCATCTACTTAACTTAACTTTTTGTGTTGAAGTATACATGAATTGTTTTTGGTTTCTTGTTGGAAGGATCCCTACACACCCAAAGGAAGGTGGAAGTGTTGGTTCTACACCAGCATGACCATATGCCCATAGAAGAGAAAAGGGTTGCTGGCCTTCACCTTTTACCAGGCAATGAGGTCTTAACTACTTGAGTTAGTCCCATTCCTATTCCTGCAAAGTGAACAATGACTACGGCATGATAGGAGATAAGCCCAAATTGTCTTTCCCCAGCCAAGGAATTGAATCTTGGAGCTCTTGGTTGAGCAAAGTGCACTAACCACAATACTAGTCTTCAGTTAAAATAGATGACAATACTCTAAAATGTCAACAAAAACAATTCTTTATAAATAATACTTTCATCAGAATATTTTACAGCCATCCGTTTTCAAGAATTTTTCAATGACCACTGACAACAATGCATTAATTAATCACTTAAACTTGTTCTCTATATGTGAATTAAGTATTTTCCAAAATGAAGCATTTAAGGACACAAATTTTTTTTTGACTAGCAATGTCAGGCATTGGAGTTTGAAATAATAGTACATATGGAGGGAAACAAAACTGGCTTTAGGATATGAAGTAACTGCACACTTTTTATCATTGCTCTAAGAATACATAAGTGTAATAGCCTGATGACTGCAATTTACTTATAGGAAAATTATTTTTTATCTGCATGATTAGGCATACATAATTCTGAAACTACAGAAGTACTTGAGTTTCACATAACACAAGTTTTACTATTCTGAGTCTTATGATTCAAACTGACTGTAGAAACCTCCATTCTCTCTTCAAGCTGTTTTAAAACTAAAATTAACTCAGTACAGAGAATTATCATGTACTGATGTATAGAAGACTGTTTTGGAGTGGCAATGAGCAACACGTTTTAAATACATATTACTGGATTATGACTACCCTATATATGATCACCCTTTTAGTCAAACACTACACAGTCTTGTTCCATGTTGCCTTCCTTGATGCTAAATCAGCAAATAGCAATACAAATTAACCAAGTTCTGGAGTGGCAGCATCTACGTCATGGGATCATCCCCCAGGGGCTAGATCCTGGGGGCCAAACCACCACAACAAACCCCTGTCCCTTCGTGAGGCACCTGGCCATCACCTAGGCAAATACCACAATCTTTACACAATACACACAATTACATGTTTTTATGACACTGACAAATGACTTTCCAGCAGTCATTTCTCTCCTCCTCCTTTTAGCCAGAGGCATTGAAGCAAACAATCATACACATCAATAACATGACATACACTCCATGAAGGTCCTGTGGCAAAACCCAGTCCAGGCCATGGCCTATCTCAGGAGCTCAGGGTTGTTCGACCAGGCAGCATCAGGAGCAACAACAACAACAAGATGACCACTTATTTCATACACAAGAGGTCAAAAATATTTAACCATATACTCGAGGATTTCCTAGCTTTACACAAGATGCCCAGAACATGGCATGCATCAAACTCAAGTAACTTCTGCAGTTGGTCATTTTAATCAACGTTCATCATTGCAAAGTATAAAAAATGTAACATAGAAAAGTTTCATTTAGTTATAATCCCCAAATAGAACCAATCAATCTTCAACTTTCAATTTATGAAATACTTAAGTTTGTATGGGCTCAAGTGTTTTTGAACATAATCTTGCAAGGAGTCCTGAAAGCTGGAGTAGTGATGAGGTGCCTTGGACAATGCGCATGTGTGTGTAGCCTATTTCCTGCAATAAAGAATAATAAATTATTAAGGATAAACAATGACAAACCACTGGTAAGGGACACCTGTGGACAACTACTTCATATCATTTTAAGGCCATAAAGTTGGTGGAACTGATTACTTGTGGATTTCACACATTTGCACGGGTCTGTCCCCTAACCCCTGCGAATATTAGGGAAGGAGTGTATTTCCACTTTTCCAGGTGGTTGTAGTAGCAGACAAATCAGGCAAAAGCATTCCAGTTTTCAATAGTGAATGCCACTATTGTATATACTGTCCTCTGGAGCCTTCTTCAGCCACAGGGTGAATAAACAGGGCAGAAAAAATTCCAAGGAAAAGGAAATAAAATCTCAAAATGGAATCTTATGCATGCAGTCAACTTTTGTTCACATTCACACATATTGCTACTTATACCAATTTCTATATTTTCTTTTCACAAATCTAAAATGTTTCCAACAATTTATTTAATTTACCTAACACTTTCATAGTACTATACATGGATATATAAATAATTCTTACCTTAATAAATTCCAGTTTTTGGAATTCTGCCATATCTGTATTCTTACATACTCTGAAGATAATGGCGATGATATCTTCTGGTGCGTAACCCAACTTCCAAAGATGAGCCAATATCTGTTGATAAAGTACATCTAACATAATAAATGCATATAATAAAAGTAGTTAAGTATTTTTTCATATGATTGGGAACCTTCCACAGGAAAGTTTTACTTTCTATAAAAAAAAAAAAGTTTGCCCAATACAAACATATTCATTTAATTAGCAAAGAAGTGATGCTGCTTGCCACCACTTCCATTTCCACATTACAACATGATATTTTGTCTCTAACCAGCAACCAGCAGCTCCATTCTCCACACCGGTATTGCCATCAATGAGTTTGCCACCCTTCTCCCAGGGAACACCTGTATTTACCTAGTTGTGTGTGTGTGTGTGTGTGTGTGTGTGTGTGTGTGTGTGTGTGTGTGTGTGTGTGTGTTATAATGAATAGGAGAATTTTCAATGTGTAGTTAAAATGAGCAGTATAATGAGCAGTTATTTTCATTTCCAAAGACTGGTTATGTGCATACCACTACTTGCCACTTACCTTATAGGCATCATCATAACTGGCTTTAACACAATGTTGGATCATTTCCTTCACCAGCACTGGGTGGGGCTCGTCACAAACCTAACAAACAAAGTGACAAATACGTTATTTGACCTCAAAATACAAAAAGAAAGAATAAACAATCTTCTCACTTAATTCTTACAGCAAAATACATAGAAATGTTTATGCACAAATATTTGGAGTGAAACATTAACAATATGTAAATATCAATAG
>JAPQNM010000013.1:23913764-23931264 GCA_029783475.1 Metacarcinus magister | reverse complement strand
ATTCTTGTACCTAAGGCCATGAACTTATCAATCACCCATCATACTCCAATCACCACGCTTCTCCCTCCCCTTCACCTACACTGCACACTTTATGCTGACAACTCTAGCCATGTTGTGCTTTTGTAGTGCCAAGAGAGGAAATCAATCATTACTATCTGCATTTATACAGGTAAAACAATTTCTTCAGTAATGATGCATTATGCAAGTAAATGAGTAATTTCTGGGAGAGCACCAATTATTGGTGGATTTTTAACATATGTGGGTATCTGATACATAACACATACACATAATAAGTCACCACTGTACATAAAAACACTATTTAACACAATAAAAATGTTTCTCTTACCTATCTGCTTCATCCAAAATTACAATTTTATGTTTTCCTTTGGGGAGCGTAACTTTCTGCTGAGCAAACATCTTAATTTTGTTACGGACTACATCAATACCACGATCATTTGAAGCATTCAGTTCCATCACTGCTTCTCGGAAACTAGGACCAAGAAGTGCTCTTGCTAGACATAATATCGTGGTTGTCTTGCCCACGCCAGGTGGTCCCTGAGAAGTATAAAGAAGTAATTATTAAATAAATCACTACTATTATACAAATGTGTATAAAAAAAAAAAAAAAAAAAAAAAAATAAAAAAAAATATTTTTTTAAATTCAATCATTACCATCATAAGCACAGTCACTTCTTTTAATTTGATACTTTCCTCACACAAAAAATTACATGTAATTGATCTGAATATTTACAGGTGTTCTGAATGCTACATTGGTAGTACAAGCTCAACACACTGAAAGTAATGAACAACACATTTAATGACCTGTTTATCGCAGTGACTTCATAACATGAATGCAAATATCATAAATGTAATCTTTAATTTTCTTAAAACATATCTTCCTTACAGCAATGATGATGTTTGGAACATTGCCTTGTTTGGCAAACACTTCCAGTCTTGCCACAGTTTCTTCATTACCAACAATTTCTTGAAAAGTTGAAGGCCGGTATTTTTCAATCCTGAAACAAATGCATAGTTACATATTATTGATTTTCTTTTTTTTTAAATGTACACCAGAGCCTCATGAGTGGACTTCAACAAATGCAAATTGGTACAACTAATTAATCTATCATGACAAAATACAAAGAAGAACAAGTTCTTTACATTTTAATTGAGCATGAAAGTAATTCTGCCGGCACCTGCCAAAAGGTTTGAATACCATTCACAGTCAGCAACATATGACACGAAATGACTCCTTGGGCAAACGCCTTTCCATACCTTTCCATCGGCAAACATCATTTGTCAATATGAGCAAAACAATCAAAATGCACACACACACACACACACCAATGATCAATGTGCCAATACTACACCAGGGCAGCAAAAGGATACCATTAGAAAGGCTTAGATCTAATCAAATTCATACTTTCCTTCATCAAGATGCTTCACTATTCAGCCATGCATACAGAACAGTTATATATGGTACTGGCTTATTGCTTTGTGCTGTATATTACATCACATATCTCAAAATGTAACTGATGCTGAATCCATACTAGCACAGGATAAAAGCTATATAAATTTTTTTGTACATACTTATTATTAGTACATATAACAACTACTTTGTATAAAGTAATTCATAATTCAATTATTTCAATAGTTAATATTTCAGCATGAGGACAGATTTCTACAACCAACCATTACTAAAGGAATGCACACTCACAGGTCACTGCGATTGTAAAGGAATGCCTGTAGAAATGCGATGCGCTCCAGCCGCTCGAGCTATCAATCATATATGCAAATACACAGTGATCGTAAATTGAAAAGGTGCAGTATTACAGATTGATCGTAAACGCAAAACGTCATAAACCTATGCATTGTATAACACTGTAGTATTTTTTTTTTCTAATCTAATTAAATCTAACCAAACCTAACAATTAGGGTTCCACCCCTCTAGGGTGACCACCTCAGGCTCAGAAAAATAAGGGACACATATGTTTATGACTTTATATTTTATAATTATAATGATGGTGAGCAGGATGAGCCAGTATGGCTTCAGGGTTCAGGTGCAAACATGTATCATCCGCACAGTATCATGGGCATTTTGGTTTTCTGCGGTACATTATGCCTACATACGAGTTACGAGGATTGCAAGCGCTTACTTTATCAATAGTTTAGATATGTATAACTACCAGTAACATTAATAAGTAATGACACTACAACTATCCAGTTAATTTCCCAAATACATGACACGTTGTGAGACACACTACACTAACATGTTTATCAATACAGTCATTCATGCTAATTATAGTATAAATAAAATGGTAAAGAAGTTAATTTCTTTACTATTATATCATTTACATGATGATTATTCATCCAAATCTTAAACATTTCAAGACAAGGAATGACTATATAATGAACATCAATTACTCTGGATTATGGAATTAAAATGTAAACAGTAGAACTATTCTACCGTCTACTGCTTGACTCATTCGGCCTTAGCTTAACCATTTAGACATCCAAAATACGGAACAACTGACGTTCCTTATTGGTTCAAAACAGAACGCAGCATCCCACTCTCCAATACGGAACGATTCCGTATTTCAAGAGACAGGTGGTCACTCTACACCCATGCAAGTCCAGAAGAGAAGTATGAGGAAGATTTAAGCAAGGTGCAGAAAGTGGCTAGGGAGGCAGGTCTGCAGGAGGGAGTTGTTGTTAAGGTCATGACAAGGCTCAACAATACTGGTGTGGCACGTGAAGCTACACCAAGCAGGCCTAGACTACTGAAGGTAGTTTTACAGAACGAAGAGACCAAGTGGAACCTGCTAAAAGCCAATGGCAAACTTAAGGAGTCCAATGACCAAGAGATGAGGAAAACTAAAATCATGCCAGATCGTACATTCAAGGAAAGAAAGGCTCATGCTGACCTTGCAAAGGTACGCGACTCAAAAAACAAGGAATTGCAAGAGAAAGGAATAACAGACAGGATGTGGGTGATTCGCAACAAGAAACTGAAAGAGATCAGGATCAAGGTAGACCAAGGAGCTGTGGGGGAGAGCTGCAAGGCAGCTAAAGTGTATATATACTAATATTGACGGTGTAAATACTGTAAATAAGAGCAACTTGTTGAGTATAGTTATTAAGGAAGAAAGTCCACACGTGTTATTTTTGACGGAAACAAAGTTATGTTCTATGGATACAGCATCGGTCTATTTTGACACTTCCTCATACATATTGTACAGAAAGGACGGAGAAGGAACACGAGGAGGTGGTGAAGTGGCTATACTGGTGCGTAAGGATGTGGAATCTACAGACATGCAAGATGCAGTCTGGAGGGATGTAGAAGCTGCAGCATGTGTTGTTATCTTGGGTGGTAAACACATCCTCTTGGGATGCATTTACAGACCTCCCAATGCCACACCAGAGTATAATGATCGAGTGCTACGAGTAGTGTCCAGGATGGCTAACATTCATGCCGATCAACTCCTGCTGTGTGGGGATTTTAATTATAAGGACATAAATAGGGAAACTCATTTAATCCCGGGAAGGAGAGAGAGTGACCAGGTCAAGTTTCATGATGTGTGTCAAGATGAGTACCTTCACCAGCACGTTCAGGACTTCACCTGAGTACGTGGTTATGATGGACCCTCACTACTGGACCTCATACTGACCAAAAATCCTTTAGAAATAGAGAAACTGCAGTACAAATCTTCAATTGGTGCTAGTGATCACGTTGTGATTACTTTTGACTTTATCACTGATGATGCTACTTTTCAGGATATTACAATAAGCCCTAAGTGGCTTTACCACAAGGGGGACTATACAAAAGCTAAGGAGATTACAACTGAAATTAACTGGGAGGAAGAGTTTCAAGAAAGATCAGTGACGGAAATGTGGGAAAAGTTTAAAGACATATACAACCAAGCAGTAGAAGAATGTGTACCACGACAAAACCCTCAGCCAACAGGAATCAGGCCAAACCCGAAATGGTTAACACATGATGTCCGACATAAGATTGCTCTTAAGGAAAAAGCATGGGGAAGGTACAAAAGGAGAAGAACTAGAACCAGGTATGAAACATACTGCAGAGCACGCAACGAAGCCACCACAGCTGTTTGGAGAGCGAAGTACCGATATGAGCAGTCACTGGCTCAGGAAATAAAAACCAACCCTAAGGCATTCTACTCATACTGTAGGAGTAAAACCACCATCAAGGAGGAGGTAACCAGGCTGAGTAAAGGAGATGGGACAGACACCGCAAGTAAGTTTGAGAGCAGTGAGCTTCTCAATGTTGCCTTCCAGAGTGTGTTTACCCAGGAGCCGGAGGGTGATCTTCCACACTGTCCTGTGATCCATAGAGTTAGACTCGCTGACTGTGCAGTGCCACTTGAGGATGTACAAAGGAGTATAAGGAGTCTGAATGAGTCCTCTGCACCAGGTCCTGATGGTGTGCATCCCAGGTTCCTGAAGGAATGTGAATCTGCTGTGGCTGAACCCCTAAGGATTATATTTACTCAATCATTGATGACAGGAGAGGTTCCAGAGGATTGGAAAGCTGCTAATGTCACACCAATTTACAAGAAAGGCAGCAAACAAGACCCATTGAACTATCGTCCTATAAGCCTAACATCTGTGCCATGCAAACTGCTGGAAAAAATAGTACGGAATCACATACACAAGTATTTGGAATGCAACAACCTCTTGAGTAAGGACCAACATGGCTTCCGGGCAAATAGATCCTGCCTCACCCAACTCCTGAAGTACCTGGAGGAGCTGGAATCAGCACTGGACAAGAAAGATGATATTGATGTTGTTTATTTGGATTGCCGAAAAGCATTCGACACCGTCCCACACCGAAGGCTTCTGCTGAAGTTAGAGTCACTGGGTATACGAGGCCAGACCCTCAAGTGGATTGAATCCTTTCTCACCAACAGGAAGCAGCGAGTAGTGGTGAAGGGTGCGCATTCGGAGTGGTTGCCAGTCCATAGCAGCATACCGCAGGGTAGTGTCATTGGCCCTTTATTATTCCTGGTATATGTCAATGACCTACTGGATGGGATACATTCCAACGGTAAGTTATTTGCTGACGATGCCAAACTGTACAGGAGGTTGAGAGATGAAGACGATTCCAAAGGCTTGCAGGAGGACATTGACAAACTTCAGGAGTGGAGTCAGAAGTGGCTGCTACATTTCAACAATGAAAAGTGTAAAGTGATGCACATAGGAAAACATAATCCTGGATGTGAGTATCACATGGCTGGGGAAACCCTCAGAACAACAATGGTGGAGAAAGATCTTGGTATTTACAACACTCCAGATCTCAAGACTGCAACCCAAGTGGCTAAGGCTGCAGCAAAAGCAAACTCAATGCTGGGCAGAATCAGAAATTCCTTCACTTTCATGGACTCGGATATGTTTCTGGCACTATATAAGATGCTGGTTCGTCCCCCACATGGAGTACTGTATTCAGGCTTGGTCGCTGTATCTCTGGAAGGACATTGACACATTGGAAAAAGTCCAAAGAAGAGCTACTAAACTCGTTCCGGATTTGAGAGACCTCCCATACGAACAAAGACTACGAACTCTGGGTCTTACTACACTGGAAGCAAGAAGAGTCAGGGGGGACTTGCTGGAGACCTACAAGATTCTACATGGTTATGAAAATGTTGACCTCGACTATATATATGAATGGGCAGCAACAAGTAACATGACCTTTAATGAAAACAAATTTGAAATGTTGAAGCATGGACCAAACCAGAACATCAAGGAAACTACAAATTTACATATAGAAGGGGGCCAGGAAATCTTATCTCAGCCACATGTTAAATGCCTGGGAGTAAACCTCAGTGATGACTGCTCCTTCAACTACCACATTGCTGAGATAGTGAGGAAAACCAAGGGCATGGCAAGCTGGGTCCTCAGAACATTCACCACCAGTGAGAAACACACAATGCTGATCCTGTGGAAGACATTAATACAACATCTGCTGGACTACTGCAGCCAGCTGTGGTCGCCCCACATGAGACGTGACACCCAACAGTTGGAAGGAGTACAACAGTCCTTCACAAGACAGCTTGAAGGAATGAGGGACCTCAGCTACTGGGACAGACTCAGGGAGTTGAGGTTGTACTCCCAACAGCGTAGAAGAGACAGGTACCGCATCATATACTTGTGGAAGATCCTAGAGGAACAGGTACCCAATCCCACACCCCAAACACTACAGTCATATACCAGTGGGAGAGGACAGGGAGGAAGTTGGTGAGGAAAAACCTTCCAACAACAGCACTACAAAGGATCAAGACCCTGATGACATCCAGCCTAATCCATGAGGGTCCAAAGGTCTTCAATGCTCTCCCAAAACAAGTGAGAGAAATCACTGGCTGCCCGGTTGAGCAGTTTAAGTCTGGCTTGGACAAATTCCTTCAAGCAATACCAGACGAGCCTCCAGTATTGGGTTATACCGCAACATGCCGGAACTCCAACTCAATACCAGATCAAGTGGACCAGAAGAAAAGGGACACCAGATTTGGGTGCAGCGGTGGATCACCATGGCTGTGAGGCATGGCCTCTAAACTATTCCAAGTAAACTCCAAGTAAAGTAAGTATACCCAATTCTTCCAGCTTGCACCCAACCATGGAAACATTGCTACGCGAGGACACAGTTTTAAGCTTAAGAAGACTCAATTCAGGACCCATAAGTGAGGTAACTGCTTTGATGCAAGGATTGTTAACAGGTGGAATAGTTTACCTGAAACTGTTGTGTGTAGTCCTTGCATCAACTCGTTTAAAAATGGTTATGACAACTATAAGAGAGATGCACTGAGAAGAGGCACCCTTATGAGTTATGCTCCCTAGCCTCTTTACTATCACTAAGGTAAACAATCACTAAGGTAAACAAACCCTTCTCAGTTTTAGAACATAACTAATATCACAAGAACGAGTGATTTCAGATGGAAAAGCAATACAGTTAGAGGGTAAGTGAGCACATTGTTTAACATTCAATATCCTATATAAACTGCACTGCAATTAGGTAGCTATAGACCAAATAGTTATGCTAGGGTTAACGAGAGCGCTGCCCCTCACCCAGAAGCTGCAGTGAACCAGGGTCGAACCCACAACCTTTAAGTCACAGTACCACTGAGCCAAGTGAAGCTATAATTACCATGGTGTATGTATTGTCTTCAGAGTTGTGGCTGCCGCTGTGCCATCATTTCTAGATTCTTCAGCGGTATCCACCTCCATCTCCGAGTCATCACCTGCCATGTTTATGTTTATGTTTGTACACGTCTGAAATTGGCGGGAAGGAAACAACGCACGAGGGTACTATATCTTACTAAGGAAACGTCAATGTAATAATATTGAATTGTATGGTATGCCAATATATGACATAAAATATGTATTGAATTTATGATATTCTTACGTTCGTAACCTCTTTCAATTCACCAAAGAACGTCATATGTCGATCAGTAAATATTCGACACTGGTATTTTTTTCCCATATGTTTCTAAGACTTAAAATTTCAAATCATTACTATATCTCATAATTCACACTGAGAAAGCATACTTTAGAGGAAGTAATCTACATAAGTGGTAATAAAAAGTGACATCGGCCTCTTCCAGCAGGAGTCTTCTGTGAGTATTTGTGACTTGTGAGTAGTTACGACTTTTGATTTTACTCACAATATATCATTACATATTGGTGAAACTTCAAAAATACGTCCCAGGTCATTGAAATCAAGAGTGTACATCGCCTCATACTATTTTCCCGCCAGTGTTTGTGTGATGCCGTTGTAAAGCCAATAAGCATCACCATCACATTCCCCCGGTGAAGGTTGTGTCTCCTTTTCTTCCACATTATGAACGATAGAAATGACAACCGTGTAAGTAATTCATAATTCTATTGTAAGACTAATTTATAAGATTGTGTGTATAGAGATCACTGATATATATTTGTGTAGGCGTCTTCCTTTTTCTACTGTGGTGGCCCAGCTTGCCATGGGTATATGTTCATCATTTATTATAACTTGCAGGGCGATGAGAAGCGATGTGCTCAAGTGGCAGTGGAGAGCATCATTACGTGGGGGGAAGCAGTGGGTGTGGCAGATCTCCCCCAGGACCTAGCTCGGGTTATTGCAGCAGATGTCACTTACAGGCTCCGGCAGACCCTCAGTGTAAAGATGTTATTTAATTTACCGTTCATGTGTGGAAGTTGAAATTAAATTGTACTTTGCGACAATACATGACTCATAGTTGTAACAGTTTCTAAATTTTGTTTTATCTCACTACTTGTAATATATATATATATATATATATATATATATATATATATATATATATATATATATATATACAGACACACACACATATATATATATATATATATATATATATATATATATATATATATATATACATACATATATACATATATATATATATATATATATATATATATATATATATATATATATATATGTGTGTGTGTGTGTGTATATATATATATATATATATATATATATATATATATATATATATATGTGTGTGTGTGTGTGTATATATATATATATATATATATATATATATATATATATATATATATATATATATATATATATATATTTAGTATTATTTTACATCTTCACCATAACGCTTTAGAGAATTCAGGGTTATATTTTTGCATTACCTGATGCATTTTGAGAAGGTTTTCTTAATTACATTTCCGTCGCAAATTTTTAGTTAGTGAGATATTCAATGTTTTCTGTGAGACCTCTTCGAAAAATAAAGTTTAGTTTGGTATAAACAAGGTTCTGTTATTTGTCATTGTAGGGTAATGTTAGGTTAGGTTAGGTTACATTAATATAGAAGCTATCAAATGTTCTCTATGACCAAAAGTAGGGAGTTGGACGAGGTGCAGTCCCGAGACGTAGACGTAGCCATTATGGTGAAGATGTAAAAATTTACCATATATATATATATATATATATATATATATATATATATATATATATATGTATATATATATATATATATATATATATATATATATATATATATGTATATATATATATATATATATATATATATATATATATATATATATATATATATATCCAGTGTATGGAATATAGATACTTAAATAACTAATTTTCAACAATGCACTAACAGTTGGGTGTCGGTGTCATGTGTCTTATTAATTATCTCTAAAAACTGATTAGGCTGCAGTTACTCCAAAAATTTATGAGTGTTTCATTTCATATGTTGGTATGATAAATGAAATGTAATTTTAATTTTTTAAATCTAAAATAATGATGATCGAAATAATAACACATACTTGTAGCTAAAATGCAACTTAGTAGCATTATGAACTTACAATCTAACTTTGGATCATACTGACATTAACCATTAATTCACTAGTTAATAATAAGTCATATAATTCACAGCTAGTTATGCTCCAGTTGCCAGCCACAGGTGAATTAAGTGTAAAAGAATTCATACCACCTTTATGTCTTGTAGGTGTGTGGACAGTTCTTGAGACATAGCAAGAGGCGCAGACTTACCCCAGATGATATCAATCGAGCCCTTTTGTGGATGGACGTCCCTTCTGTCAATGGGTAAGCATCTCTCCATCACTTGTAGATAAATTAAGTGTTCTATAGAAAAAAATAGTCATTGAATTTTAAGTATGTCATAAGGTAGATGGCTTAATAAGGAGAATCCATTGGAGAGCATTTTATCACCTGTACAAATAGATGATTGTGAAGTATGGTTAACGTCAAGGATTGGGGCATGAATGTGAAAGAGGAATGAAAAAGTATAGATTTTAATAGTGAATTGTATATGATGATAGAGGTGGAGTGATAGAGCATTGAAGTGTTCAGTAAAAGAAAGGGTAAAGAAATATATGTTGTTGAGAAGAATGACCAAGATGATTCAGGGGCTGAGAAATTTACCCTACAAAGATAGGATAAAATGTCTTAATCTCCACTCCCTAGAGAGGAGGGCAAGAGGGGATATGATTGAGGTTTTCAAATGGGTAAAAGGAATTAATAAGGGAAACATTGATCAGGTTTTAGAATTTAGTAGTCAGGATAGGACACGTGGAAATGGGTACAAGCTAGAAAAACTTAGATTCAGGACAGACCTAGGTAGATATTGGTTCACTAACAGTGGTGAACGATTGGAATAGGCTGGGTAGACACGTAGTAAGTGCTGAGTCAATAAGTAGCTTTAAAAGACGGTTGGATCAGAGTATGGATAGGGATGACAGGTGGGATGGCTAAATATTGGATTATTCCAAGGGTGGGGGAAAAGGAGCTGCCTCGTGCAGTCTCCTCATTTCTTATGTTCTTATGTTCTTATGTTGTGATGGTGTATACACATCAAAAGGACGGATGATGATAGATTGCCTGAGAAAGTGTTGAGGAGTTAAGTAAGAGGTGCCAACAAGAGAGAGATGGTGGGGCCCTCTTTTAGTGTGGGGAAATAAAGGTAAATAATATGCAAGAGAACATGAAGTGTTGAATCAAAGAGTAGCACGAACACCACTGTGGCCAAAAGTTATCGTCACATGTAACTTCTTAAGAGTCCTGATTTCTTGTTATGGTTACTTAGTTAGTGATGATCGTTATAATTTTATCTTATTGTCTGTATGATATCATAAGCAACCTTATCCATAAAAATATTTGGCTTTGAACTACATAAATGACGAAATATTATTAAATCTATCCTGGATTCTGAGCCTAAGGCCAACTTATAACTGCAAAGTGTGTATTTACAATTGTGGATTGAGTTGTTTGAACATTGTATTGTCTCCTTTGTCTCAGGTACACAAGCAGTGACCCAGTGGAGTGGCAAGCCGTGCCTGAGGTGGGGGTGCACATCCCACATGATCCCATAGTGAACCTTGCCAGCACAGGCCTTAGTGGAGACATATTTCACCAGCCTGGCAGCCCATGTGTCAGAGGTCAGAGAGGACTTCAACAGATTCAGTATTAGTTTAGTTTCCTCAATGCATATGTAGTTTGAACAAATATATGAATAATTTTCAATATCATAACACTTCTTTCATTAATTGTAAATATGTTTTTTAGTATAATATAGCATAGATAGCTTACAGATTCAGTATTAGTTTTGTTTCCTCAATACATATGTCATTTGAACAAATATATGATAATTTTCAATATCATAACACTTCTTTGATTAATTGTAAATATGTTTTTTAGTATAATATAACATAGATAGCTTGATTCTGGTTCCTTGCAGGAGAGTGGGCCTACATCACGGGACACACCATAGTGAAGGGAGAAGGTGGTGGAGACCCGATACCTGCGCCTCTGCCTCTTGCAGCAGACCACCTACAGTATTACAAGACACTGTTCACTGTTATTACTGGGCCATCTAATGACCTCTTCAAAGTGCGTAGTCAGTGTTAGTGATGCTGAGACAAACCAGTATTAATATTTGTTGCTCAAAATTGCAATTCATTCATCCTTGGAAATGTAAATCAAAATGTTGTTGATACTAATTTTTCTTTTTCTCTCTCTCTCTCTTAGATGATGTGCGAGGATGTGGCTGTTAACCCTGGTGTGAATGGTATTGTGGGTTACATTGTGGGAGGAGTGATGCGAGGGGCTCAGAGGGCAAGGCAGAAGCCATGCATTCTTCGCCGGTTGCTCCTCATAGTACAGGCGCTCCTCCTCAACCCAACCCTCCACTTGGGGCCACAGAACTATGTGAGTTGTCAACATATGTGTCCTTTCAAAACTATTAAGTGGCCCCTTACAGCATCAAAGTTCTACCAGGGTTGTTTGTAACATTACAATTTTATTTTGTGTTTATACAGTACCTTCTCTATGTGGATCTGTGGATTTAGAATAGATATTTGCATGTTATTAGCAAAAACGTAGACAACAGTGATAGAGGGCTAAGAACCCTTTCCCCAATTACTTTATATTCCCTTAAAATAGAGAAAACACATTTGAGGTCCTTGGTGTTACTGTGAGCACCAAGCTAGTGTCACACCATTCAAGACAATGCAAGTTTTTTCCTCCTTTTAATATTGTATAATGCATCAGAGGAATTATAAATTTTAATCTTCTCTGAATTTGGATTAATAAATAGAGTGAAAAACCAAAATGATAGCAGCACTTGTAATTGTCACTTCCAGACAACATAAATGCTATGTGACATTCCAAGTAGGTTTTTATATAACTGCATCTTGAAGTTTATAGTACTTGGCATCTGCCCTTGTTAAACAGATGGTAAGTGATAGGAGCAGAGGAGCTGCCTTGAATAGGTCAATTAGCCTCTTGCAGCCTCCTTATTTTCTTATATTCTTATGTTACATTTGAGTCCACATTTGTGACCCAGTGCATAGGAAGGTTAGCTTTTTACTTATATGAACTCAAATTTGTAAAGAAGTGCATTTATTAGTGTCTGAAATCAAGGAGTGGAACGGTGAGCATTAAGGAAGTTGATGCTGGTCATTGGGTTGCATCAGGAGGGGACAACACCTGGATGAGGGAAAAAAAGAAGTGAATACTCCGAAGTCTTGTGGCTGGAGCACATTATTAATTCTGTTTGAAGTTATTGAAAATGGAGTTGAGTGTGTTTGTGTGGAGGCTTGCATGGAAAAACTTTAAGGCATGCAATTCGTAGGTGTGTGAAGTAATATGCCACCCAGAAAATATTTTGTAAGTTGGCTTTTCTTATTTTGTAACCAAAATATCCTACACTTGCCAAAAGATAACTTTGAAATGGTCAGTTATAGTTTAATTTCATACAGAAGCTTCCATGCATAGTGTGGGCAACAGGTATATGATGATGATGAGTTAAAAAAAACTGTCTCCCCACTAGATGCGTGACATCATCAATGTGCTTGTATACTGCATCATCATTGAACGCAAGTCCCCCCAAGACACCCATATGATCCGCAGCCTGGCCTGCAATGTGCTGCTTCAGGTAAAAAAAAAATTTTCTATCTTTACTGTAGAAGATGAAACAGTCTTGAAGTGAGGTGATGGTTACACAAAGTTTTGGACACATTATTTTTAGTAATAGAACATGGTAATGGTCTTATATATTTAATATTTTAATGGTTAATACCCTTTACTTATTCTTTGTCTCATCCTCACAAAATATAGAAGAATACGGATATATTTACTTATTTAGTAATTATTTTATTTATTTATTTATTATTTTTTTTATGTATTTTTATTTTATTCATTTTATATAGCCTAGTGGTAGAGGCTGCAAGAATACCGCCACTGTATTCCCTGCGGCTTGTAAAATGCTGCATTTATTATGAGATGAAATAACAAAGAATTTTTTTAATAAAACTCATGATGTGCATAATGTTTAATGTTATTGTATAATTTTACTATTATTTTTTAAGTAATATAATTGTTTCAATGACATATTATTGCAAACAGTAGTAAACTAGTATGATCTTTGCAGTATTTAATTATTGGTATTTTATCTTATTTTGTTTTAAATCCTGTGCAAAAGCGATATACAAATAGTCAGCTTCGTTGGAAAGTTATCTGTATCCTTGACCTAAGCTATCATTGATAAATGTTTATTTGTTTTCATAATTTTCTGATGGGTTAATATTTTGATATCATAGTTTTCCTATTGACATTTTTTTAAATATGCTTAGAGGAATGCAAATTGATAAGGTGATTGAAAATAATTAAAGTATAAAAATTTTGAGTGCACCAATCAGATGACAGGGGGCGGAGGCAGGGGGCGTGGCTTCAGTTTAACCACTTGTAACTTTTTTTTTCATATTTACACTGAAATGATCTGAAATCAGACTGTACTTTAATTCATAATTTCATCTGGCATCTTAAAGTGATCAATCTGCTTCCCATTCCATTACATGCAGAATTGTAAAGGATTGAATGAAGATAGTAATATACATCACCCACTGTGGTGAGAGTGAAGTTGAGGTTTTGAAGTTAATCCCACACACCTCTCTGATGAAGCTCCACTAACTGTTCTGTTCCCTCAGGTGGTGTCACGAGAGCCTGGATGTCGGGTAACTTGGGAGGGTGTGGTGAGCAGTCTGGGAGGAGTGGTGGCTAGCAGCAGCAGACCCTGGGGACAACATGTGGGAGCACTCATTGGCCTTCTCACCCTAGGTTGTCCTGCACTCCTTCACAGTCTCACTCCCATTGCCCGGTCGTACCACAATCGCTTGGCTCATGCCATTGCCCAGGCACCCAGCCCCAGCACCCGTGATGCCCTGGATGCACACACGGCCAAGTGCCTCTTGCTGGTGGGTACTGGTATTGTACTGATGCTTCACTGTCCAATAACAGTGAAGGGATGCAACACCAACACTGTCTGGTTGATATTTAAAAGCACGTCTTGGACAGGACTGTTGACCAGAACCTTTTTTCAGCTGTCTTTTCCCAGGAATGCTCCATGTGTCCTGCATCTTTTTTTATGCCCCAAGCTTTTTCCCATATTTCACATCCTCAGAGAGATTTTGGATTTACGATTATTAATTTTGGCTGTCACCTTGCATATATAGGGAAGGGTTCAAAGTGTTACTTGTATTGTATTAGAAAAATATTTTGGAACCAATGAAATAAGGAAATATACTAGTGGTTGATATAAAATTAAATTACTTTCCTTTCAGGCTGGACTTGTCAATGTCATGAAAAGCTATGTTAAGAGTCTCCCAGACAATATGGTCATGTTTTCATCAACAAAGGAGTCCACATCACTTCCAGCTGCCTCTATGTCATCCAGTGGGATGGGTGATGGTGAGGTGCCCTTTGAACAGGTGCAGGAGATCTACAACCTTGGAGAGGAGGCATATGGGTCAGCCTTTATATCCCAGGTGCCAACTGTTTACCTGTGTTGCACTCCTAATCATGTTCCCAGCTTCTTGCAGTCATCTGTGTACATAGACCAAGCCATCTCAGGGGATGCTCTTCTCAACCCTCCAGCTGCCAAGCGACCCAAACATAAAACTTCAGCTCCACACCACCACCACCAGTCACCTAACAGAGCCAAGGCAAGGAGGAGCCACCAACCTTATTCACCAACACAGGTTTTTGAGGGGTACAGGAGCCTCCCTGAAAAATCTTGCATTCAATTTAATATTGGAGGTCCAACTAAGAGCATCAACAAACTGAAGAGAAGAGAAAGTTCTTTGCCCACAGTTGTGCCCCACCCACACCGACCCCTCCTTGCCCGCTACTGTGCCCGGCTCACTGGCTGCATGCCCCATAACACCTTCACTAAGCCCCTACATGCTCCACTAAGACCTGGACCTTCTCTACAATATCTCATCCTGTAATTTTAAGAAGGAAATGTTCCACTAACTCCTTTTTATTTTGTATATGTATATGTATGTATATATCTGGTATGAAAGACAAATGTAATAAACTTACAATATAAAGACCATTTGTTTTCTCACATTAAGCTTAAACCATGAACTCTTGAATCTCAAGAAAATTATCATCAGCCTGAGGAAGATGCACTGTGGTAGTGCATAGGACTTAGGACAAAGCTACGTAGAAGGTTTGAGAAAGCATACAACATAATTGGTTATGAATTGTAGAGCATATGTTAGATGTGGAAATAGTGTGAGTGAGTGGTTTTGTGTTTGAGTGAGGCTACGGTAGGGATATGTGGTGTGACTGTGGTTCAATTTTGATATGGATGGTGTGGTATGGAAGGTAAATACAAGAATGTTAGAAGTCTCAGGTTGATGATGATAGAGTGGAATCTAAATCAGCAACTGTTTGCAGATGATACTGTGTTGGTTATGGATTCAAAGGATAGATTGTGTCAGCTGGTGGAGAAATATTGATAAGTGTGTAGAAGAAGGAAATTGAAAATGAATGAGAGTAGGCGTAAAGTAATGAAATGCACTAGGTAGGTTGGTAGTTGAAGGATGAATGGTGAACTGCTCAAAGTGGTGGAATGTCTTGGATATACAGGGTCAATGAATGATGCAGATGGAGCACTAGAGACAGATAAACTACAGGATCAGTGATGTAAGAAAGCAGGAATGAAGTGTTCAGTTGCAGAGCAATAGGATGACTGTAAAAATAAGGTTGCATGAAGGATTAGCTGTGCTAATTGCATTGTATGGGGCTGAAACGTGGAGTAATGGGTGTAACAGAGATGAAGAGATTAAATATAGTGAAGAAGAGGTGTCTGAGGAGTATGTGTGGAGAAACACTTATGGACCGAGTGAAGAATGAGAAAGTGCGAAGGAGAATTGGTGTTACGAGAGTTTGATGGTTGAGCAGAACAAAATATCTTGCGTTAGTTTGGACATAAGGAAAGGATGGAGGAGGACTGGTTGGATGAAGGCCTAGGCTATACACAAAAACCATGGAAGGCTTTGTCTTGACTACACCCCTTTTAAAAAAGATAACCTAATTTATAGAGGGATAGATGTGTAGCCTATATGTATGTGTGTATATACATATATATATATATATATATATATATATATATATATATATATATATATATATACTAGCAGAGTACCGGCGTTGCTCGGGAAGACACAAAGGTGATCCCACTAAGTACCCCCTCCAAATTTCAGCTCGATCCGACCACATGTCGATAGGCATACTCCGTGAACATGACAGAAACCCAGCGTTGCCCAGGGAAAAGAAGAAGAAAAAAAAAACTCTTGGAAGACACAAAGGGGGTCCCACTGAGTACCCCCTCCAAGTTTCAGCTCGATCCGACCACATTTAGATAGGTTTTACTGCTAACACACACACACACACACACACACACACACACACACACACACACACAATTTGACAATTATATATATATATATATATATATATATATATATATATGTATAAATATATATATATATATATATATATATATATATATATATATATATATATATATATATATACGTATATATATATATATATATATATATATATATATATATATATATATATATATGTATATAACAGAGAAGAGATTTATGACAGCTCTCGCCTAGCCTTGCATATTCTAACAATGCATAGTACCTCCTGCACCCACCCAAATCTGTTGGTCCGCTCTTTTCTTCCACTCCACTATTTTCGCGTCATAAAGAAAAATTCTGGTCTACGCTAATGAAAGTTTTAAATAATTAGGAGTAAATAGAAACGACTGTGAGGAGATAAAAAAAAATTTCGTATTAATAAAGTATATTGATAGTAAAATTAAGTAGTTAGTCTATATGAAGTAAATATGTAATTCATTTTCATGTGCGGGTAATTGTAACCTCTATTATAATGATACAGCTATTAAGATGAACTGCAAAAATAACTTTTCAGAAACTTCCAAAACCTTCTGAGATATAGGAAGAAGCATTGATCACCATTTTCTTTTTCGGTAGTGGACAAACGCACTTTCTGACGACGCTGACGGTGCTGACAAAATCGTTCAAAATGTCTTCCTCGTCGTTTCCACAGAAAGTCACGGCGCCTCTTTCTACTCAAACGCCATGGCCATATAACGAA